>CM023482.1:10251388-10761388 GCA_013339685.2 Hyalomma asiaticum
GAAAGAAGTGATGAAGTCGGTGAATAGAATAACACGATGAGAAAGAGGAATGAGGTGAAGAGGAAGTAGAGGAAGAAAATGACAAAAGAAAAAGAGCAAGCAGAAATGAAAATAGAAGAGGAAGAACAAGATGAAGAAGAGACCAAAAGAGAAAGGAGAGGGCACGTAGTAAATCTAGCTTATGCTGCCATTGTGCTGCATCCTCCATACAGGCCTGGGAGTTTATTATGCCTTTTCTCGACCAGATGCTAATATCTGTGGTCGGAGGGAAGCGCAATAAAAAGGAATTTCTCATAGACTATAAACAATGCTGCTGTACAGAAGCTGGAGTCTCTCGAGGTTTTTTCTGAAGAACTTCATTTTTGGTCGGAGTTTTCTGTATTCTTTTTTTTTACCATTAAGCAGGCTGTTATAGTGGTGCACTTTTGGGTATAACATTCACTTCACACAAATATCATCGGAGACAGCAAGCTTCCTTAATGATGTGAGGTAAATAGTAAAATCTGTGCATCGATTTCAATGATTCAGTTATCACAAAATACACAGGCTCAGTTATCGCAAAATACACAAACACTACCCAAAAAAAATTCATGTATTTAGGTCTCTTGCAGGACACATAAAACTAATGAATGGTATTAGAGCTTGTAATACGTCATAACTGCATGAATGTACGTACCTTGCAAGAATACCATGGTACGAGAACGCATAACACTTTGGTGCAAATCTATTAATCATTGCATGGAATGACTCCACATCGTAGGTTTGGAATTTTGGGGAAATTTGTCTAGTGTCATCGAAAAGACGCTTGTTGGACAAAATTCTGCACATATGTTCATAAGCGTATGTCTCTAGAAAAAAAGCAGAAAAAACGAAGCATAATCAAGTGAAGGTTAGAGGAAGTGATCAGTTTAACAGCTTGCACCATTTTGATGGTCTCAAAAATTTCGCTCTATACATCAGGAATGCATTACCTGGTTCGAACCATTTTCTCGGCTCCAAAACATTATGCTCGCACCTTGCATACAGCACACCATGTCCCTCGTGCTTGTCTTTTATGTGGTTGAGCATAGACATCCAGACAGCCACAGCCATGTCGCCATCACCTCCACCAGCATTCGCAGAATAGTAGAGGTGTGTGGTAATTGACTTGATCCATATGTTGATTATTTCACAGCCCTTATGCTTAGTGGCTGCCAAAAGCTGCTTCTTAAGACCTGTGGAGACAGGAGGTAACACGAGGTGACGAATCATGGAAAAAAAAGATTATGAGTGGCTCTGCAATTGCAAACACCAATGACCAGCGGAGCTATGGAGGCTTAGCGAAGCATCGCAATGTTAAGCAATGTAGACGAAATTTTTTAGCTAAAGTACACATAACTTTTTTTTTGCACTATATAAGCCCTCGCTCTCTCCCTTGCTTTCCTTTTATTTTTTTCCTTTCTGTCTGTTGATCTCTGTTTTCTCTATTCCAGTTTTTCTTTCACTAAGTCATTGGTACAATGTGACCTTACATTTCCCACAAGTGCGTGTTGTGGCAGCATGGGTGTATAACCTAGTCGTTATGATGCTCATCTTCAGTCCGTGGATACCAGGGTTCGAATGCTGCCTCGCCAAGAAATTTTGTTTTACTTCTTATTCTGTTTTTATTTCTTTTTATCTCTCTCTCCCTCAGTTTCCTTTTACTCTCATCCATACAAAGTTGCATTATTATAGTCGTCACAGCTGCAAGTTCGACCGACTACAACACTCCCACGATTGCACGCACAGAAACACCCAACAAGATTGTTGTAAGTTCCATCCTCACTAATAGCAAGTTGTTTTTATGGTGGCTTTCATTCCTTTCCATTCATTTCATAATTACTACACGGCAGTTAAAGAACTACAAATAATGTCCCCTATGCTTTCCTCGTGTTCCCTATTTGCTGGCTTCATTAGGTTGTGCCCAACAGAGCAACAATCCCTTGATCCACTCCCCTTCTTACACCATTATCTAGTTCTTCATTGCTGCTGAAACTAACCTTTGCTGACGTGCCATCAATCAATTCGGTGACAGATTGTTTATTATTAGTACCTCAAAGGTCCCGAGGGACATTACATGAGGGGTGGGCAAGAGAACATCATAGATGAAACAAAGAGCAAAAAAAAGCAAAACAGCACCAACAATAACAAAAAGAATAAAAAGCATCAGTAGTTCACATTTGCAAGGATAAAATATGGCTTTTTACGGCAGTTTGAAATTAAGCAAACTCAGATGACATGGCGATGTGGGCGGGAAGGTCGTTCCAGTCTTGCGCTGTCTGAAGGAAAAATGACTTCTGGAAGGTCTTTGTTTTAGAGCGTATTGGAGAGACGGCGTTGGCGTGAGAATGGCGCGATGTCCGATGTGCAGGTCTGATGAATGCGTTGCCTGGTGGCAAGGAATGAAAGAACTTATGATAAAGGCACAAACGTGAAACTTTACGGCGAGGGGCAAGATGAGGAAGGTTAAGCTGAGATTTGACTGCTGACACACTTATGTTAGACGTGTAATTCGAGATAATGAATCTGGAAGCGCGGTTCTGGATGGATTCGAGCATAGTAGAAAAGGTTAGCTTGATGAGGATCAAAAATGACATTAGCATATTCAAGTTTAGGCCTTACGAGTGTTTTATAAGCTATTAGTTTAGTAGAAGCAGGTGCCGAGGCAAGGTTCCGATGAAGGTATCCGAGAACTCGATTAGCAGATTTAGTAATGCTAATGATGTGTAGTGACCATGTTAAATCAGATGAGATATGAACACCTAAGTATTTGGTAGTGTTAGCAGTGGCTACGAGGTGATTGTGTAGAGTGTAAGTGTTAGCGATGTAGTCTTTACGTCGATGAAAAGTCATTACAAAAGTTTTGTTAATATTTAACGACATTAACCAGTCTTCACACCAATCCTGTATGGTGTTAAGATCTGACTGTAAAATGGAAGACTGTAAGACATTAGTTACAGGATGATATAGCACGCAATCATCAGCGAATAGTCTAATATTAGAGTTGATGCTACGTGGAAAGTGGTTAATGTAACTTGAAAAGAGGAGGGGGCCTAGTACATTACCTTGTGGAACGCCAGAGTGAACACGAGAGAGGGGAGATTTGCAGGAGTTAGCAAAAACAAACTGCCGGCGATGGGTTAAGAATTCGCGAATCCATTTAAGCACGGAGCTGTCTAAGTTCAGGCATGAAAGTTTAAGCAGTAAGTGACGATGGTAAACCTTATCAAATGCTTTTTCGAAATCAAGAAATATTGCATCAATGGGGGTATTATTATCAAGGTGCGAGTGAATTTCATGCAGGAAGAGGGCTAGCTGGGTTTCATAAGAATGACCGGGACGAAAACCATGCTGATTGGGATGGAAAAAATTGTTAGCAGACAGAAAATGCGCTACTTCAGAGTACACGATATGCTCCATTATTTTGCAACAGACACTGGTGATGGATATAGGACGGTAATTGTTGGGCGACGATCGATTACCTTTCTTGAAGACAGGGACGACCTTCCCGATCCGCCAGTCGTCTGGAACTGAACCTGTATCTAGTGATTGCTGAAATATTACTGATAATATAACACTGGTTACATGTTTGGTGTTTTTGAGCACCTTGGTATTTATACCGTCAGTTCCAGCAGCTGACGAATTTTTAAGTTGTCGATGATATGAACAATGCCACTTGGGCTAAAGGTAATACAATTTATGAGCGAATGCGCGTAGGATGGAAATGAAGGAAGGTTCCGAGTGGTTTCAGGGGTGAAAACTGAGAAAAAGGTATTGTTCAGCACAATAGCGACATCCTCTTTGGCAATGGGACAACCATTAGGATCGATTAGTGAAATGCCGTCTGTCTCTGCGGGTTTAATGGCCTTCCAGAACCGTTTGGGATTGTTGCGTAGCAAAGAAGGTAGCGTGGTACCGCAAAAGTGACTTTTGGCTTGCGTGACTGATGTTGCATAATCCTTAGCTACAGTGAAGTACCTCGACCAAGCAGTGTTAGAATTGGAACGCTTGGCAGATCTGAATAATCTTTTTTTCTTATTGTTGAGTTTATTTAATTTACCGTTAAACCACGGGGACTGTGCTCGCTCTTTAACAGTAATGGTGGGGACATATTTTGCGGTTAGACGTAACATCTCATTTTTAAACATTGACCAGTTGGTTTCAATGGAGCGCGAGTGATAATGATTCTCGAGTTCATCACAAAAGACAGCTAGTTCATCAGCCATAGAAGCGTAGTCACCTCTGTCGTATAGTGTCAGCGTTTTTAAAGTTTTCTTGGTTTTATTTATACAACTGGACAACGTACCATGAACAATACAGTGATCACTTAGAGGTGGAAGATAAGTCAGTGAGGAACAGATGTCGGGGTGTGTTGTAAAAAGTCGGTCGAGAATGTTTGAAGAGTGATTTGAGATGCGTGTTGGCTCGGTGACTAGTTGAGATAGGCCGAAAGTAAGACATGTGTTCAGGAAATAACTTTCGATGCTATTTCTTGCCAGCGTGACTGCATGGTTAGTCCAGTCGATCAAAGGAAAGTTGAAATCACCGAAGATAACGATAGGAGAGTTAGGATAGGCTTCCTTTATGGTTTGCAAGCATTCATGAAAGTTTTCATTGAACGAGGTGACGCTATTAGGTGGTCGATAACAGATACCGATAAGCATACGCGGCAACATAGCATTAGAACATATCCATAAGAATTCGAGATTAGACGAGACGTTTACTAACGTGCAAAGCAAGGATCGGTTAGTGGCAATAAGAACGCCACCACCACGCGAGCCATCGGGTCTATCTTTACGAAATACATCAAAATTAGGAAATGAAGGTAACAGCTCAGAATCTAGAATAGACGAATTGAGCCACGTTTCGGTTAATAAGACTACATTACTCGAAGATGAGGAAATAAGGCTACAAAGAAAGTCCCGCTTAGGTATTACGCTACGGATATTTGTGTATAGGAATGACAGGGGCGTACGGCGTGGTCCACTCGGTTCATTTCGATGTGTAATCTGGCGCTAGGATATACGCTCAACGACCTTCTGCGCAGAGTGGTCATAAATATAGGTTTTATTATTGCAGTAAAGGGCGTCGTATCGGAGCCTGAAGTCAAGTTTACGAGCCTTCCCAAACTGCACTAGTTGTTTGCGGGCTAAGCGCGTTTGCGGCGACAAGTCTTCGCTGACACCGTAGTCAGATCCTTTGAATTTTTTGCTTTGAAAAAGGATGTTTTGTTTTACTTTAAAATTACCGAAGTTAACAATTATTGGTCGATTTCTGCCTTGTTTGTAGGAGCCCAGTCTGTGCGCACGCTCGATACAACTAGAATCAATGGTTAGACTAAGGGATGTCTTGCAGAGATCAAGGATTAATTGTTCGCTTTCTTGCCAAGATTCTTTTTGCGTATCACTGATACCAAAGAAAACGAGATTATTGCGACGAGACCTGTTTTCCGCGTCATCCATCCGAGCAGACAGCGATGAAACTTTGCTTGCGCATTCATCAGTAACTACTTGAAGTTTCTTCATGCCATCTTGCAGAGTACTGAACGACAAGCACTCCGATTAAATTTTTTCAAGTCTTGTTTTAAATTCGTTGAAAGATTTCTCGTGATCCAAGAGTGTTAGACGGATTGATTTCAATTCATCAAGTATCGCTGTCTGCCCAGATTGTAGCTCTTTCATTGCGCTGACAAGTTCACGCGACGAAGGCTCAGAGAGAGGGCTTCGATATCACCGGCTAGTAGTAACAACTTGAGTAATATGCAACTACAGTCATAAAGCACTTTTCGCATGCAACGTGGGCTCGGCAGCACTACAAGCGTACGACAACTCGTTTTTTTGGCAAACAAACAGTGGCGGTTAGTTACCTGCATAGCAAAGACGAGCCAGTTAGGTCGAGCCATAGCTGTCGTGCTGCCAAGCCCATTACACGGTGATCCGCGAGGCTGGCTCCTTTTGTAGTGGTCTCGTGGTGTCCTGGATGAAGTCACAGTTCTTGTGTGATGACGCTGCGAGGCCCAATGTGATACCAGTGATGGCAGGCTTTTCAGTCTTAAAGTACTTTCTTACTTGGCAATGCCTATCTGTGACCGCCTCATGAACCTCTACGCCACTGTTCTCCAAGTGCTGCAGCGCCCTCTTGAGTCCCTCGAGCTCCATGTGGTTGCTGGATGCGACTTCATTTGACTGCATAAAAAAACAATTGAACAAACAGAAAAATTCCCCTTTCCCAGTTAGTGCAGAGAGGGATTGGTTACCTGGACAAGCCTGACGTCAACTACACGATTCACTGTCGTTTCGATCAGGGAGTAAGTGCCATACTTGGCAGTGTAGCCAGGAGAGTCAGCTCGGCTGTCTCCGGCCACCTTTACTCCACATGATCTGAACCTCTGCAGTAATTGCTGCTGGTGCTGTATCCACACCTGCAGCGGCACATGATAGAAAACTATACATGCTGATGACAGTACATGTGGTCTGTTTGAGGAAAGGCAATCTTTTATGCATAATTGAAGTTGGCAAAGACACTGTCACAAAGGAAAAGTAGGAGATGCTTTCTCGCAGGTAAAGATGATGAAGTGGCAACTGTGGAGGCTCCCTATACAGAAGGGGCCAGAGCTAAAGGGAACTTTGTGTACCATACCAATCCAAGCCTGTGTCTTTATGGGTGCGTTTTAGTGAACAAATGTATTCTCTTTTTGCATTCCACCTGCCATTTTTCCTCTGCCTGGCAGTGCATATCTCACCTCACTTATTAGCAGAAATAAAAACAACTTTAACCCTATACGTATCTACCTTCCAGTTACACCTAGCTAAGTTGATTTACTGACATCAACAACACTTCAGCTTTATGTCGTTCTAACCTCAAAATGCATTTCTTGCCATGAAATTGAACTTTTGAGCACAGTAATCATGAATTCTGGTGTTTAATCAACTAACATGCCTGCTTCCTCCATCATTCAAACCTTTGTTTGTCAGGAGTCAGCAAATTTGGGCTTTTCCTCCTTTCACACTGTCTATGCTGCTGCCTCAGAACAAGCCTCACTTTTTGCATGTTCTAAAAGCCAGGGGTGTAGTGAGGGGGGTGTTTCAGCATCAAAACACCCCTGTAAATTTTCCAAGTGCCACCTAACCGCCCTCTCCCCCTTTCCTTTTCACCTTCTCTCCCAACCATCTGTTTACACACCGCATCATATAACACCCCCTGAAAAATATTTCTGCCTACGCCACTGCTCAAAAGCCTCCATGTTAGTGTAACATGGAAGGTACAAACATGATCAACCTATCTGCTGCGCTTGCTTTGTTGTGGGACACACTGCACGTAATAGCTTATATGCAATCAGACTGGCCCAAATTCCTGTCAACGAGGAACATGTCCCTACCCCTCATTTGACCTCTCTATGCTGTATGGCATTTACGATTTTTACCACTATCTACTTTCCTGCAACAATTTTCAATACCTTATTGACTGATGGTATCAGGAACTCCTGCTGGATACGATAGTAAGTTCTAGAAGAGAAGCATGCAATGCCAGCATTCTGCAAGAGGCGCAGGGACTGGGTGGGGCTTCCAGCAGTGAAAAGAATGCTGGCAGCTATGGCGACATTGCCCAGTGCATAGTTCCCACTCTTTGGCTGGCTCTGCCACGTCAACACATGGCCATCTTTGCACAAGGTCGTTATAGTGACCATGGAGCCAAACAGCTGCAAAGAGATTAAAATAATGTTATGCAATATTTTAGGAATGCTTTTCAACCTATCCACATGACACTATTTTGTAGGATTCTACTGTATGAAAGTGCAATCCAAGCAGACAAGCGGGTTCTAGATTGCTCAAGTGATGGAGAAGGTCATTAAATGCTAACAACTGCAGCTTGCAAACTGAAATGCAGACTTTTCACCAAGTAACAAGCATACTGGTGTGTAAGATAATTTTGATATACCTCTACTGATGATTCCGCGTCAAGGTGACACACCCTGTAAAATTTCGTAAGTTCCAGAAGGTTATCTTCATAAACGATGAACTTCCGGGGTGTTTGTGACCCTGTTGGTGCAGTTTCTTCCACTGATGACCTGAATATCACACATCTTTGAGCACTTTCAGTGGCACTATCAGTGTTACAGTCACATATGGCACGTGCTGTGAATCTTTAATACTAGTGAAGCCTACTTGCAGCACCGCCTCACTGCTATTTCTGCAGTCATTAAAATAAAAATTAACATAAATAGTTACACTGAGAGCAAAACAGTTTGCTTACTCAACAGAATCCATCCAAGAAGGTTCATATGTTCTGTCCGCAGAATCGTCTCTGAAAGATGGCAATTCTTCCTCAGCGTCCCTAAGCATAATTGGAGTGGACGCTTTTTTTTGGACGCTTTTTGATGCATCTCTTCAAGCAGCTCAATGTCAGAAATTGTGACATCTCTTTGGCACCCTGTAATGTATTACATGAAATACTGCTACTTTACCTAGGACAAAAACCAAAACAAAAGAAACGAAATTCCGGAGAAGTAGAGCTGGCTGCAGCAAATTCCTGTCTTCAAGTAATCAATGTGAAATGAAAATTTTTGGTGAGGTCACTTACAGGAAGATAAACCTAAACAAACAGGATAACGAAAGCTACACCATCTAATTTGCATGATTCCTCAGAAGCGCTAAGTCCCACAAGCATATAACACATGCTAGAATGGGCTAAAAAATGTGAATTAAACTCCCAATCATGAATTATTTGAAGCCACATGAAAACGTAGGGGTACAATCAAAAGAACGCATTTGCGTCGCACTTTACTTTCTTGTACTGCATTTTACGTTCACATACTTTTACAATGTCATAAAAGTTGCAATGGTTACAATAACAAAAAGAGCCAGGCCTGCGCGGAATCGCAGGACAGTGACAGCGTAAGCTGAAGAAGCGACCTTCCTAGAGGCCATTGTAAACGCTTGGGAAACTAGTGCAAGTACAGGCGGTGGGTATCCCCTGCGCCATAACTCTGCGGTTTGGGCTCCTCTCTGCACAGCGGTGTGCTGTGCCCGACGTCGCCCTACTGCAGCCGCGCGCGTAACTCTGCGATTCACTTCTTCAGCAGCGGTCCGCATCTTGCGAGGAGGCGCCATGTCAGAGCCATGTCAGGTTGCTGTCGGGGCTGCGCACGTCGCCTGTCGCGTGATGCATGGGCGTGAGGCCGGCACCAACATGACTGTGCCATTCACGAATTTGCTTCTGCTAACGCAGGTTATCTACTGCTCCGTCGCAAATGCACATCATCGTAATGGCAGCGCAAGCACTGAGCGTCACACATTGGCGACTACACCGTGCACGGCCGAAGACGGAGGCCAGGACTACGACGATTGCGGTGTGTGTCGACTACTGATCAACGAACCCTGGGCGGATGAAGGCCGTGTCTACCGTGCACAAAAGCAGGACTGGATCAGTGCAGCAACGGGGCGTGAGGCCGGCACCAACATGACTGTGCCACCCACGAATTTCCTTCTGCTAACGCAGGTTATCTACTGCTCCGTCGCAAATGCACATCATCGTAATGGCAGCGCAAGCACTGAGCGTTACACATTGGCGACTACACCGTGCACGGCCGAAGACGGAGGCCAGGACTACGACGATTGCGGTGTGTGTCGACTACTGATCAACGAACCCTGGGCGGATGAAGGCCGTGTCTACCGTGCACAAAAGCAGGACTGGATCAGTGCAGCAACGGGGCGTGAGGCCGGCACCAACATGACTGTGCCACCCACGAATTTCCTTCTGCTAACGCAGGTTATCTACTGCTCCGTCGCAAATGCACATCATCGTAATGGCAGCGCAAGCACTGAGCGTCACACATTGGCGACTACACCGTGCACGGCCGAAGACGGAGGCCAGGACTACGACGATTGCGGTGTGTGTCGACTACTGATCAACGAACCCTGGGCGGATGAAGGCCGTGTCTACCGTGCACAAAAGCAGGACTGGATCAGTGCAGCAACGGGGCGTGAGGCCGGCACCAACATGACTGTGCCACTCACGAATTTCCTTCTGCTAATGCAGGTTGGTGGTTGTTCAAATGAGGGTTTCAGCTTTTATGTATTTATGGTGCCGGTCATGCCCCGTGGTTCACGCGCGGATTTAAAATGCCGTGCTGTGTGTTGTTATGCTAGACGTCGCTTTGTTTTACTACGCAGGTACGCGTTTTATTTCTTGCTTTTGTTTCTGTGTGGTGACGTTGAGTTAAACCCTGGTCCGTCTACTACAGAGGCACTAAATCAGATTCTGGATGGTCAGAAAGATATAAAGGCCAAATTACAGGCTATTGAGACGTCGCAAAATCAAAGTAACGCAGCTATACAAGAGCTGAAGTCACGAATAGATTCAATGGAAAGCGCAATAGCACAGTTCGCAAACCTAAAAGAAGCTATGACAGAATGCAGAAGGAAGACTGAAGATACGCATAGTATCGTAAAGGAATTTATCCGCTAAAGTGGATGACTTGGAAAACCGCAGCAGGCGATGTAACTTGATATTTTATGGTGTCGCTGACAGTGAAAGTCGTCAACTGCCCTCTGCTTCTGAGAAAAAAGTACAAGAAATTGTATCCAGTTTGGGACTATCGTCAGTGAAGATTCAGCGGGCACACAGGCTTGGACGTTACCAGAACAACAAACCTCGACCGCTTATTGCAATGTTTTCAACGTACAAAGATAAACAGGCGATCTTAGCCAACGCTAAGAAGCTAAAAGGCTCCAGTATTAGTATATCAGAAGATTTCTCAGAGGCAGTGCGCAGGAAAAGAAAGTTTCTCTGGGAATTCGGCAAAAGGAATGCTTCCGACGGTGCTCGCGTAAATCTGAAGTATGATAAACTGTTTTTAAATGGGTAAATGTATGTGTACGATGAAAGTAGCGGCCAGGTTGTGCAAACAACATGACACATGCGCAGCTCTATAGCAGATGTAACTTTTTTGGTTGTCAATTGCCGTAGCATCAAAAGCAAAGTGGAAGATTTCCATAACCTGGTATGCATTGTAAAACCAAGTATTACACTTGGAACCGAATCGTGGCTAGAGGCTGACGTAAGAGATGCCGAGGTTTTTCCAAGCTGTTACACCTGCTTTAGAAACGATAGAAACCGTCAAGGTGGTGGGGTCTTTATACTTGTTGACAGTTCGCTTTCTTGTTCCGCACTTGATCTCGGTGGCGACACTTGCGAGGATGTGTGGTGTAAGATCAGATTGCCAAACGGAAAACATTATCAGTGTGCTCATTCTATAGGCCTCCTACAAGTTCTACAACTGTCATGACTGATATTTTAAAGACGCTAGAGACCGTGCATACTGATTATCTTGTGATAGGCGGAGACTTTAATATTCCAGAGCTTTTATGGAATGCGCAAACTTCCAGTGCGAGGGCTACATCTGCAGTAGCGAAGGAAATTTTGGACATGCTTAACAGTTTCTCCTTAAGTCAGATGGTAACACAAAGCACGAGACAAAATAATATCTTAGACTTATTTTTAACTAATCAGCCAAACTCGGTAAAAACGGTTTCGGTAGTACCTGGCATTAGTGACCATAAAGCTGTTTTGTGTGAAATGAAGCTAACATACGAAAAGACGCAAACGTCAGTATCAAGAAAGATGTATAATTATAGCCAGTGAAACATAAATCAGATAGGCCTTGCATTACAAGGTTTCTTTCCATAATTCCAACACCTTTCCGGGGCTTGCAGCATTCAAGAGTTATGGCTCCTTTTTAAAGCAAAAATGCTTGACCTACAAGAAAAGTACGTGCCTTCGTGGGTGCAGACCCCACGTCGTACTAAATCGAAACCATGGTTTACTGGCGAGCTGCGGCGCCTTACCGGTAAACGGAACAGGATATATACGAAATTTAAGAAAAACCCCACCTCTGAGACTTGCGAGCAACTTGAAACGATCACAAAACTTCTGCAAACAAAAATCCGTCGTGCGAAAAAAGAATTTTTCGGCGATTTGCCTTCTCGATTCAAAACAACAAAAAAAGTTGTTCTGGAATCTTGTCAAATGTAATAAAAAAGATGGAGTGTGTATTCCCTCGCTTCAGCATGACGGAAAAGAAATAGAAAATAGCTTAGATAAGGCCAGCTGTTTTAACTCATTTTTTGCTTCCATATTTTCATCGTGTTCGTCAAACAGCGTTTTGCCTTCGCCTACTAATAGATGCATGGCAGACATGGATGACGTAGCTATTGATGAACACGGCATTCAGTGTCTTCTTGAACACTTAGACCCCAGCAAAGCAGGAGGACCGGATGGATTGAGAGGCGGTTTTCTCAAAATTTGTGCACCGTTCATCGCGCCCTTCCTTAAGGTGCTATACTCAAAATCATTGAGCACGGGAAGCCTGCCGCACGATTGGAAGGTCGCATGCGTTGTTCCTGTGTATAAATCAGGACTCGTGAACTGGTCAACAACTACAGACCGATATCTCTAACAAGTATAGCCTGGAAAATATTAGAGCACGTCTTGTTCAGCAGTGTAATGGCACACATAAGGAATCAAAATCTTCTTAATCCAAGACAGCATGGTTTTAGACGAGGGCTTTCCTGCATAACTCAATTAACAGAATTTGTTCACGAAGTTTGTAGTGCATTAGATGAATGCTCCTGTGTTGACTCGATATTTGTAGATTTCAGGAAAGCGTTCTACCTCGTAGATCACGGGTTGCTTATATGTAAGCTACGTTGGTTTAATATCAATGAACAGGTGATAACATGGATTCGGGAATACTTGTCCTTGCGCTCTCAGTACGTAGTTGTAAATGGCGCAGAATCAGGTATGACTAGCGTAACATCTGGTGTCCCTCAGGGTTCAGTGTTGGGCCCCTTGCTCTTTTTAATATTCATAAATGACCTTCCCGACACCATCGCTTCTTCCATCAGATTGTTTGCTGATGATCTAATAATATAGAGGGAAGTTACAAGCGTCGCTGATACCGTTATTTTGCAGAATGATTTAGCTAAAATAGAAAACTGGTGCCGTGAATCACAAATGCAAATAAACGTTCAGAAGACTGTCCACATGCGTTGCACAAAGAAGCGAATGGCACCGACATCTTATAACCTATCTGGTTCTCCATTACAAACTGTTTCTGAGTACAAGTACTTGGGCGTATTCCTTACACCATCCATGTGTTGGCACAGGCACATCAGTTTCCTTACAGCAAAGGCATATAAGGTGTTGGGATTCTTGCGGCGTAACACAAAGCTGTTTCCTCAGCAGGCCCGCGATCTTCTGTTCAAGAGCTACGTCAGACCAATTTTAGAGTATGGGTGCACTGTTTGGGACCCTACCACGAATGCCGATTGCGACAAACTTGAGAGAGTTCAGAACTTAGGTGCAAGGTACGTTATCGGTAGCTATGAAAGAAACCTTAGCATCACTGCTACAAAGGAAACATTAAAATGGGAGCTTCTAAAAAAAAGAAGATAAATTTTGCGCTTGAAGCTTTTTCACAATATATATTATGGCCACATTGGAATAGACCGCAATAAGTACATTCTTCAGCCTCATTATATATCAAGACGAACAGATCATGAACTCAAGGTTAGAGAATATAACTGCAAGACTAATCTTTTTAAAAGCACTTTTTTCCCCAAAACAGTTTGTGAATGGAATCGTCTGCCTGCTGACACGGTCAGCATACTAGATAACGAAGCTTTTGCGGCCGCTCTTTGACATCTCGTTCTGTCTTCGGCTGTAGTGGAATTTTACGCAAAGTTTAGTTCTTATCACATAGTTTTTGTATGTTTTATGTTTGTACAGTATAATTTTGTTTTTTTCCCTCTTTGTCTATGTTAGTTGATTTTTTTGTCACTGATGTGCATTGACAATACATGCCACTGTTTTTCCTTAGTCATCATAGTTGTAATTCTGTTCTTGAAATGTATGGTGTATAAATTCCCTGTGTAACCCCCCCCCACTGTAATGCCTGATGGAGCTGTGGGTATGAGAGTAAATAAATAAATAAATAAAATACGACAAAACTGCTTCACAAGGCAGCGCTTCGTAAAAACACACTGCGAAGGCTATGCGGAGGAAATCAGCGCCGATAGATGGCAGCAGTTGTCCTGTTCTTCACGAGGAGCGATATCGGTTACGGACACGGGCGGACACCGGCGGCGGCGGCGGCGGTGGCGGGCAACTAGGGCGCCGTTGTTGTGATCTCATAACAGCTTACGCTGTAAAAGTTGCGACACTGGGACAACTTGGGTGAGTGTGGAAAGAGTGGTACTCAACATACCTTTGTCTTGCAGGAAGTGGTATATTGGTCAAACAACGAGGTATTTCACCAACCGATTAATCGACCACCAAGCTACTTTGAAAGGACGGCTGTCATATCATTTGTGCCTACAGTGCAGTACATTGCCAGCTGTTGCTGTGTGAAACCAAGGTGGTGCCTAGGGGTAAAGACACAACTGGATCAGAAATAGCAGAGGCATTCTTTTTATTAATAATTCAAGTTGTGTGTGTAGAAATTATCTAACCACTAGTCTGAAAGTTTTACACATTTCTTTGTATCATGATGTTTACACATCCATATCTCTCAATAAACCTTAATTTTCTGGTCTATGCCTGTGGTGTGCACCTCCATTGTCCCCAGATTGTTGCACTTTTTGTCATCATATGTGATGAGTATTCATTGCTGTAAATTTGAAGAAAAAAATATAGCGAAGATAGGAGAAGGAAATGTTCAAAGCTATAGGAAGTTAAGCACACTCTAAGATTTGGAATGCTGTTTATTCTACGAACTGCCAGTGAATGAGCACCATCAAGAAAGTGGGCAAGCTCAGCGGGGGAGAAAAAAAAAAGCCAACATTCAGAATCGTGTTGTAATGCAATAGCCACAAAGTTTATCCGGACTTACAAAAACAAAGGCTGAAATCAGAACTTATATATGTGCTCATGGTTATGCCTCTTAAGCATGCATTGGAATGGTTTTGGAATGTAAAAAACCAGAAATCAATTGAAAAGAAAATCTTCTTCTATAGAAGCTCAACAGAATGCCAACATTGAATTGAATTGTTTATTTTACAACAACAAGGTTGCGAGGATGACCAGGCAAAAAAGCTGCATTGAGCAGCTTGAGGGGAACCTGGCCACCTCATACACTGGGCAGCTTCACAGCGGACAAATAAACACACGGTATACATAATGAACTAACTATAACAGAAAAACAGTAAACATCCACGGTCGGCATAAATGAACAAGGTTATTGTGGAAGCATTTGAAACATGGGAAGAAAATTGGCGAAGTGTTAAAGACAAAAAAAGACAAACAACCGAAACCATGGTAGCACAAGCAATCATATAAATACGTCGCGTAGCCTTTTTAGCGACAGAGTTGATACACTGAGACCATTTTCTTTGTATAATTGATTTAAAACAGTAGGTAAACGAAATTCTAGCATTTGGTCACCGTATGTAGTTCTGTTTCTGTTAACGATCCAAGGCTCTGAATGACGAAATTTATAATAAGAAGAATTATGTTGCCTTAAGGATGCCAATTTTGTTAAAGCGTTATCATTCTTAGTTTTTCCTATTCTATACATGCGACAAAGCCTATACGTGTACAAGGATTCAATTCTTATAGTCCTAAGCTTTGTAAACAAGGGAGCAGTATGCCAGAGATATGGCACCCTGGAGACAAGGCGTATTGCTCTTTTTTGTAATACCATCAGCTTGTGAATGTTTTCAGCTGAGGTCGTCCCCCAGACTAAAATTCCGTATTGAACTAGGGAAAGAAACATTGAATTATAAATACATCATATTAATGGATGTGGGAAGATAATTACAATGGCGACGCATAGTACCTATTGCTCTAGATAGTTTACTAACTAAGTGATTCACTTGGTAATCCCACGACATAGTTTCAGAGAAATATACCCCAAGAGATTTGAAAGACGATAGTATTTCTATTTCAGTATCATTTATTTTAATGGGGGTTAGTTGAAATTGTTTGTTACGTGGATGAAACATCACTGCCTTTGTTTTTCCAACATTAATCTTGAGATAATTACTTGTCGCCCACTTTTGTATACTTGCAAGCGTCTGATTGGCTCGATTTGCCATTTCAGGACCTAAGTCACCATCAAAAAACAGACTTGTATCGTCATATCAAGAAATGCTACTCAAACGAACTCTGTGAGCACCATGCACCATAACACTTTGTGGTGAGCCTGCTGACACAGCTTTAAAAAAAATGAACAGCTCCGTCATAACAGAGAACAACCGACAAACATACATACCAACTTCAGTAGTCACCTGCACATTTTGCACACTCATGTTCTTGGTCTTAGGCATTACAAAAGCCTGGGTTGCTTCTGAGGCCGCTTGCACCCAGCTTTGCGTTTGGGCATCCTGCTTATGACCCTGCTGTGTGGGAACTGCCGGGCGCAGAGCAATCACACTGCCACCTTCAAAGGGAAATGGCGAATCTATAGATATAGAATGAGGCAGAAAGCAAATCATCTTAGTGCATCGTTAGTGTTGGGCTGTAATATGACACACACAAGAGAAAAGGAGCAGTGTAAGGCCTGGAGGCTTGAAAGTAATAAATGTCCTTTGCAAAGCACCAAACTCATTTCCAGTGGCATCATGGGTTGGCAGTGTGAACAAACAATCTGCACATTTCTTTCTGGCTTCAGTGTCGTCAACATACTCACGTCTGCTTACATTTACAGGCACTTACTCATACCCTTGAAAGAAGTACGAACGTACTTGTTAGTGAGTGTGCCAGTCTATGGTCAAATTAACATAAGTCCAAGGTGCTACAAATTAACTCCCTGTGATGACGCGGTCACAGTTCGAATGAATGACTAAGGATCGACTCACCTCCACAAACCGAAATGAAGATAAATGACCGGCATTTTTACGTATGTAGTCCCATGAACGTCTGCACGCTATCCTTTTTTCTAGACAACAGATGTGATGTACTTATATCAGTCCTCATATTGCAAATGAGCTCAAGAACGCGAAATCGTGCGCCCGCTCACAGCTTCCTATATAACGTATATAAAGGAGACTGCGGTCCGCCTTGCTGGCCGCTTGCAGCTTGAATCAGCGCACCTGTGTTTGTGAACTGTGGTGTTTCGTCGACGCCTCAAGATTCGCACGGGCTTTCGCAATATCTCTCAGTGTCAAACCATTCCTGAAAATGATTTTTTTGCCGTAAATTAGAAAGGCAAGTGCGATAATCTGATGCACATCGCAACTCTCGTGGCCCAAACAATATACACACCTCGCAACAGAGACGCTTGCATGTGGGCTCTGCTGCTGGGCTTCCATCGCGATGCTTTGCTGAAGAAGCGTACAACGTTAGCACAGCGTCAGGCTCCAAATATTTCTTCTTCGTTAGCAAGCCGAACTCCGCAAGGTACTGCAGGTTGCCGGCGCGGTAGCAATTAGGGGCAAAATGCAACGAGCAAATGAGTCTTTGCTTGGCTGGGGTCCACTCGCGGTTGCTATCGCGAAGCGCAAAATCTGCCCAGATTTGCCTACGAGCTGGGTCATCAGGAAATTTGTGCATGCTATCATCGCCTCCGGTTTTAGAAGTGCACCCATTGACGGCACAGAAAGTTGGTGCCATCACGAGGCATGCGATGAGGCGATCGGGAGAAGCAGTCCTTTCGCAAGTCCACAGATGTTTCAGTGCTCGATCGTATTGTGAAACGTCTCAGCAAATCGGGCAGTGCAGTGGACAGCCACGAATGTCGCACGTCGTCGACCGTGTAGCGAACACCTCCTGAGAGTCTCGTGACAACAAGCACAGAGAAAAGGAGCCACTACAACGAGCACATGGGCGCACGGCAGAGTTCGGCACTTCCGGTTTGTTTTTGTTTGTGACGTCATCACGACGCGCGTAGGGTTTCATACGTTTACACTGGTATACACTACGTCACAACTTTTGCGAGCGAGCCGTGTTCTGTCGTCACAATATTGTCCATTGCGGTGGGGCTCCCTTACAAATGCTCGGCGACGAAATTTTAAAATCAAAATAAAATATCTTATACGCATTTCCCGAATCCGGTGTGTGGCGAGCGTTAACGTTTCATGGCAACGAAACGAAAAATGTCTTCTTTGGGCCGCCTCAAAATCGTGTCAGTACTCCTTTAAGGCGCCGGAGGTGTTCGTCGAAACTGGAAGCAAATACGCCTACGTCGTCCAAGAAGACTAGGCAAGTCTGCCACTTCAAGCCTGCCAGTAGTGTGTCCATAACCCTTTGGAACGTCGCAGGCGCCGAGCAAAGACCAAAGGGCACGACCTTAAACTCGAACAGGCCGTCTGGTGTTATGAAGGCAGTCTTCTTTCGGTCTCTCTCGTCTACTTCGATTTGCCAGTAGACGGTTTTGAGGTCCATCGACGAAAAATACTTTGCGTTGTACAGTAGATCCAAGGCATCGTCTATCCGTGGGAGAGGATACACGTCTTTCTTCGTGATCTTGTTCAGGCGACGATAATCGACGCAAAAATGTAAGGTTCCATCCTTCTTCACTAACACAATGGGTGATGCCCACAGACTCGTAGATGGCTGAATGATGTCACGCAGCACTTCGTCGAATTGTTGCTTGATGGCGTCGCGTTCCCGTGCCGAAACTCGGTAGGGGCTCTGACGGAGAGGACGGACATATTCGTCGGTTATGATGCGATGTTTTGCGAGAGGGTCTGACGAAGCCTCGATGATGACGAGAAGCAATCCTTGTATCGCTGAAGGCCTTGAGTTCCTTTTATTGCTGTCTGGGAAGGCCTTCATTGACGTTGAAGGCGGGCGCAGACACTGCGTTCGTCGTTGCGAGTCCACGAGACTCGGTGAGGGCGAAGGCATTGCTTACTTCCAGAAATTCACTTAGGTGCCCTACTGTCGTACCCCTATTCAGGTGCCTGCATTCGTTGCTGAAGTTCGTCACCATTACCTTGGCTTCGCCTTTATGCATGTTGGGACGCGTGTACGCGCGGTAGAAGCGGACACAACCGCGCGGCGTGGATCCCAAACATCAACTGACTTTATTCGGGTTCGCTCTGGTGGTTCCGGAGAGCAGCGGAGGGTGGCGCTGCCTGGCAGCTTGGCTTGGCTTGGCTGCCGCCACAGCACTCCCCCCTAAGTGAGTTGCCGAACGGAGTTAAAGGTCCAGGCGAGTGGGTGCTCTTGATAGCCGTCCGCTGTGTGTCAGCCGGGAGGGCACCTCGTGGGCTTGGGCTGGCATTGAAGCTGGGGGTCCTGGCGATGATTCCCTTAGCGGAGGCAACACGGCATCGTCACGGTCCATGTGTGCTGGCTTGATGCGGTCCAGAGACAACCTCCTCACGACTGCTTCTCTGGATGGTGAATTGTTTGTTGCCACGGCGGAGGACTTTAAACGGCCCATCGTAGGGTGGCTGAAGAGGTCGCCGAACCGCGTCGTGTCGTACAAACACATATGGGCACGATGTGAGCTGCGGGTCGACGTGCACCACACGCGACCCTGGGGGCCGTGGAGGTACCGCGCGCAGTTTGCTCATGACGTTGCGTAGGCGAAGTGCATAGTCACTGCAAGCTATGGATGCCTCCTCTGAGCCGCGCGCAAAGAACTCTCCCGGCTGCCTGAGTGTCGTGCCGTAGACCAACTTAGCGGCACTGCAGCCAATGTCCTCTTTCAAGGTGGATCTTATACCCAAAAGAACGAGTGGGAGGGCCTCCACCCAGTTGTGTTCCTCGGTTGCCGTGAGCGCAGCCTTCAGCTGGCGGTGAAAGCGCTCCACCATGCCATTGCTCATGGGGTGGTACGCTGTCGTACGTATGCGTGAGGTGCCCATGAGCTGACTGATGGCAGTGAAAAGGGCTGATTCAAACTGTCGGCCGCGGTCTGTTGTTATCGTGGAGGGCACCCCAAAACGGGCTACCCAGTGGTACAGGAAAGCACTCGCAACCGTCTCGGCAGTGATGTCCGCGATAGGGATGGCCTCCGCCCAGCGGGTGAACCTGTCGACACAGGTCAGCAGGTAAAGCTTTCCGTGGCAGGGTGGCAGTGGGCCGACGATGTCCAGGTGGACATGGTCAAAGCGAGAATCTGGAGTGGGGAGTGTTCCCAGTGCTGTCGAGGTATGGCGTTGTATCTTAGAGCGCTGGCAAGCTACACATTCACGTGCCCAGCGTCGGACGTCCCGATTTACGCCTGGCCAGACAAATCTTGCCATCACCAGTCTTTGGGTGGCTCTAATCCCCGGATGAGACAGTCTGTGCAAGGACTCGAACACATGGCGACGGAGGCTTGCAGGCACGAACGGGCGATTTCTACTGGCGCTTGTGTCACAGCAAACCTTGTCCTCGGATCCGGGAATTGGGATCCACTCAAGATTCAGGGCAGTGGTCGCGGTCAACAGGCGTTTCAGTTCGTGATCTTCACGTTGAGCGGCAGCCAAAGCGGGAAAATCAACCTGTAGCGTGGGCATGATGGCGTTGACAGGATTCCGAGAGAGGGCGTCCGCTACCTCATTGTCGCCGCCTTTGACGTGGCGGATGTCAGTCGTGAACTCTGATATATAGGACATTTGGCGCCGTTCACGTGCTGTGTGCGTTCCCCCGTCGGAGCTTAGCGAGCGCAATGCGTAAGTAAGCTTGTGGTCGGTGAGGACGAAAAACTCTACACCTTCCAGGAAATGGCGAAAATGTCGTATGGCAGCGTACACGGCAGCGTACACCTTCACCTCGCAGAGGCTTCTTTTTGCTTCTTGATACCAGGAGAGGGTGTCTGAGCCATTTCATGAAGTGGCCACAGCAGATCGTGGAGAGGTTGAAGGATCTGGGCGCAGCGGGGAATGAAACGGCGGTAGAAGTTTACCAAATCCAGAAATTTTCGAAGCTGGCGCTTGGCGGTCGGCTGCGGAAATCCTTGCACGGCTTCAACCTTGTTGGGTTGAGGAAGAACTCCTGAGGCGGAGATGACGTGTCCAAGAAACGAGAGCTGTCGCACGCCGAGAAAGCATTTGGCCATGTTCACGACCACGCCATGCTCCACTAAGCGCTGGAAGACGATGCGTAGATGATTCACGTGCTCTTCCGGAGTGCTGCTGGCGACTAGCAAGTCGTCAAGATAGGCGTGGCAGAAGTTGAGACCGCGTATAGCACCGTCCATGAACCGCTGGAATGTCTGACCCGCGTTTCGGAGTCCGAATGGCATTCGGAGAAATTCGAAGAGGCGTTGCGATGGCGGTCTTCGGGACGTCCTCCGGGGCAACGGGAATCTGATGGTATGCCCGCACCAGGTCGATCTTCGAGAAGATAGTGGCACCGTGAAGCCTCGTCGTGACATCGTGTATGTGCGGTACCGGGTACCTGTCTGGGGTCGTTACCCGGTTCAGCGCCCTGTAGTCCCCGCATGGTCGCCAGTCTCCCGGTGTTGACTTGGGCACCATATGGAGTGTAGATGCCCAGGCGCTCGACGAGGGTCTGATGATCCCTAGTTCCAGCATGTGTTCAAATTCTTGCCGGGCGACCTTCAACTTCTCCGGAGACAAACGGCGAGGCCGCGCGTGCACGGGTGGGCCGCTGGTGGCGATGTAGTGGCGTACCTCGTGCTTCGCCGCGGCGCTGGCTGGCGGCTGCCTCGTCAACTCTGGAAACTCATGCAGAATTCGAGTAAAACGTTCTGCACCGGACGGCCCGAGCAGAGTGGGGCTCAGCGGAGGGTGTTTCGAGGGATTGCCTTGCACAGTTGCCTGCGACACGGGATCGTGAAGGCGCCGGTTGCGCACATCGACGAGAAGGCCGAAATGCCGAAGAAAATCCGCACCCAAGATGGCGAACTTCACTGCTGCCACGATGAAAATCCACCGGAACGTTCTGTTCAAGCCTAAATTGAGTTGCAGCGAGCGATGTCCGTAGGTGGCGATGGTTATGTTGTTGACCGCCTGAAGGGGGGACGCGCTGGGGACACGGCCATGGGTGGACCCAACCGGCAACACGCTCACCTCAGCGCCGGTGTCCACGAGGAATCGAAGGCCACTGTCGCGGTCGGTGAGGAAAAACACTGATGGACGACGTTCGGGGGCATCCGGGACACTGGTCGTCCTCAGTGCCGGCCGCTCCCGTTTCCCGCATGGTCGCAAGGAGGGATGCATTTGCGAGCAGCGTTGCCATACCTCCTGTGATACCAGCAGGTTTTCTGTTGCGCTGCTGGACGCTGGCGCTCCTCGGGAGTACTGCGGGCCTGCATCGCTGCGACGGTATCGGCGAGGCGGGATATCTGCTCCCGGATGTCGTGCAGTGCGGTCGCAGGCGCGCGGCCGGCGATGTCTGGCTGTAGCGCCGCGACGGACGGCGGAGCGACCGCCAGCACAGTGTCCGCGAGCTCTGCGAGTTCAGACAGGCGTTTGTCGGCAGCCGAGGCGAGGATCATGCGCACGTTGCCCGGGAGTCGCTGTAGGAACAGCTCGCGAAGCAGTCTGCTGTCGGTATCGGTGGTAGTTGCGCCGTCCGTGTGCAACAGCTGCCTCATGTGGCGCAACAATTGGCTGGGCGTCCGGTCCCCGAGCTTGGTGTCGTGCAGTAGCTGCTGCAGGCGCTGAGGCTCCAACGGCGTGAGGCGGCTGATGAGGAGCTGTTTCAGGGTTGTGTACGCGTTCTCTCCAGGTGGAGCGACCAGCAGATCGCGTATTTCGCTCGCTATTGCCGGTGGGAGGCTAGCGACCACGTGGTGGTACTTTGTTAGCTCAGCGGTAATACGACGAGCGGTGAATTGGGACTCCACCTGCAGGAACCACAGCTGCGGGTCCACTGTCCAAAACGGCGGGAGCCTGATATCGACGGCGGAGATGGCCAGTGCATCAGGGGTGGCCTCCATGGCGTCGATCGCTTGAAAAAGGCGGTAAGCCTCGTCCGGGTCACCACTGTTGGGACGCGTGTACGCGCGGTAGAAGCGGACACAACCGCGCGGCGTGGATCCCAAACATCAACTGACTTTATTCGGGTTCGCTCTGGTGGTTCCGGAGAGCAGCGGAGGGTGGCGCTGCCTGGCAGCTTGGCTTGGCTTGGCTGCCGCCACATGCAGCTTGGCTATGCCTCTTGCGACGCACATCTGATGGTTTAGGAGCAAGAGCTGGTCGCCTTCGATGACGCCTTGTAAGTTGGTAGGAGCTTTGGTCCGACGGAAATAATGACGCTCGACAGTGGCGGGACGGTTACCTGCTCTTCTGTCACATTCGAGGCATGATAAGCGACGTTGCAGTCTGACGGCGTCGCATTATCCGTGGACAACGTGATTGACCTGGATCTTAGGTCGATGACTACGCCGTGCTGGTCCAGGAAATCCATGCCTAAAATGACGTCTCGCGAGCATTGGTGCAGGACCACAAAACTCACCGAATACGTCTGGCTGTCAATGGTGACTCTTGCCGTGCAGGTTCCAGTCGGTGTTATAAGGTGGCCCGCTACTGTTCGGTTATCTGGCCCAGGTAGTCTTTACCTTCTTCAGGTTGGCGGCGAAGAGACCACTGATGACAGAGTAGTCGGCGCCGGTATCGACTATGGAGGTGACGCTGTGGCCGTCGATAATCACGTCGAGGTCGGTGGTTCGTCGTCTGGCGTTCCGGTTAGGTTGGGGTGTTGGATCACGGCTGCGTCGTCTTACTCCGGCGCTGCTATGTCGCGTCGGCGGCGAGGCTTTCTCGTGAAGACTGGTCAGGCAGCGTGCTGCGACTACGTCGGTACACTGTAAACGAAAATATACCCAGCTGGGAGGTCTTGCACGAATAATACTCCCGCTAACCTCCTGTGACGTCACCATATACCCGACGCATCGGGATGTGCCGGAGTACGTGCGAGGCTTCGCCGCGGTTTCAATCCGGCGCGTGAAGCACGGAGGGAAACGGGGCGCCTTCCATGCTTGTCCTCCGGCGAACAACGACCGGAGCTCGTATTTCCCTCCGGTAGCTACCCGCAAATCCTCCGGTACCACCGCCTGACCGCGCCCGGCAGCTCTCATTGGCTGCTGGAGGAGTGACGTCGCAGCCCGACAAGGCCTCTCAAACCTGAAATGGCGCCGGTCCTAGCTGCACAGTCGAACCGTTGCGTTGCTTACGCGAAGTGGCAGGCCTATGGCCGCGTTAGGAAAAAATCAAATCGTTTCGTGCATCTTGTAAACGTTACAAGCAGCGATGAACACCAAGGGACACTGTGGTCGACAGCAGCAGAGCGTCGCTGGAACCTACGTCGTGCGAGTGTTGGGGAGTGATCGAATGTCAGCCACGGATACCAGGCACAACGACTGCGTCGGTGAGTGAACCAGTATACTTTTTGAAGTGCGTGTGTTATTTTTGTCAAAATCAAATAAATTTTGGTACGATTTAACAAATAACAATATCGGTTATGTAGAATTGAGTAGTACTAGAAGAATCGGGTCTGTTACAGAAAGATATAGGAGTAAGATATTCGGCCGAATGGCCATTGTTTGAAACAGGTGTTTTTAAAGCTAGATGAGAATAGCTTCTACAAATTTGCACGTAGGGGTGTGAGATGTAGCGCGTAGTATGTCTTTATGGAGATACATGCTGTCTCACAAAACTATGGCCGTAGCTATATTCATAATGACGTTATAAAGATATTAGTATTAAAATGTGTTTTCTGTTATAGGTCACGTATCCATCAAGTTATCTTTCTGTACACTCAGTATAATAAACGCTGCGTCATTGAATATTATCACCTGCAAATTATTTGGATCTGTCTTGTAAACTGACCTAATAACAACTAAAATCGATAATATGCTTTTTTAAAAAGTAACGAATCGAGCTAAACAATTCTTTTTGTATTGCCTTTGAGAATGCATCTATGCACTCATTCTAGTGACGTGTTTAAATAGGGTCTGTAGAAGTGGAGATATCAGTCGAACGATTAAAAAAATTGCAAGTAGGCCTTCCCGCAACGTTTATTTCCAGCCGCTACTCCGGTCATGGTCGCATGGCCTTGGCTGCGCTGCACGGAACTACTCAAACAGAGTGTAGCTGCAGGTGCATTAACGTGTCTAAGCAAGCGCAGTGACCAGGCAGAGGGAAGAGGGTGGCACGAGGGTGGCAGAGTAAGAAGGGGGGGGGGTCGATGTTGAACCACGTCGATGCAGGGGCCGTGGCCGTCCCAGACGTCCCGTGATGCCGCCACAATATTCTCTGCATGCAAATATGCGTGACTCCCAAAATAGCACAGGCGAGGCAGTGACGTCAATTTTAGTGCTCCTTTAGGAAAGAATGCATGGGAAAACGAAAAAGAGGGGCGAGTGTCCGGCATGTTCGTAGAACAGTCCCATCAGGGGGTAGCTCAGAAGAGCTTTCGAAACTTCTTGTGGCGACGAATAGGGCCGGAGAGACTCGCTAATGAGGCCGTATGGAAAGTGAACTTTCCACAATATACTTCGGCGATCCACCGCACGTCGAAAACCGCTCTTTCTTCTGCTGGTTCGAAGGTTGACACACTTAACGAGCCGCGACATTCGCGTAGACCTTTTTTGTCCCCGTGCTCGCGGATAATTCCTCGCCCCACGCTGTTGTGCCTCGAATCCCTTGCCAGCACTTGTGCTCAAACCGAGAGCTCCGTCCACTGTGTGCATTCCAGGAATCCAGACAGATTCCATTCCAGACAGATCTCTGTCAAATGTTCACCTTTAAATTCCAGGAGTGTGTGCGTGCATCAGCCGTTGACATATTGCACCGGCAAAGCAACCTCACAGGTCGACGCGAACAATGAACGCTGCATATCCGACTGGCGCCACTGCGGGGTCGGGCTGTTGCACCCAGGCCTCTTCGTGGGAAACGTGGGCACCGCGAGCTGTTAAGGCAGCCATGGCCATACCGCGATCTCTTCACTTTGTCACGGCTGTGCAGAATGTGAAAAATCTAGCAGTCTTCTTTTCTTTTCTTTTTTCTCGCCCTGTCGTCCGTCCTGTCTCCTCGCGCATGCGCCGCTTGGCAGCGGTGGGGATACCGACTGTGTTGGGAGGGGCACAAACACTGCAGGAAATGCTATTTAAGCATTTTTCAGAACCGTGTATGTGACCTCTGGCAAACCCTTTTAGTTATTTTCTAATCTTCCTTTTCCTGTCACTCTCTTCCCTCTCCCCTCTTTCACTGCGTGAATGTTAGACGGCCTAGATTCGCTGCTGACTGACTCGGTGGGACGTGTGTGTGTGTGTGTGTGTGTGCGCGCGCTTCGAACTCCCTCTTTCGTTCCTTTTCTTTCATATCCCCTTCCCCTTGAGTGTAGCGGTTGAGGTGTCCGAGTCTGCAGCCATATTTTGCGATTCGAAACCTGCCCTCCAACTTATCGCGAGGGAGGAATGCGGCCCGCCACTCGCCCAACGAGTGGCCCGAAACCTCCTGTCCCTGCGGGAGAGCGGCTGCGATGTCGTTCTCCAGTGAATGCCTGCACATGTGGGCATCGCGGGCAACGAGGCGGCAGACGAGCTCGCCAAGCACGCTCACTCAGTCGACACTTCACTTTCTGACTGCGCCAGCTCCTACGATTCAGCGCGCATCAACTTTCGGAAAGAGCTGGCGCGGTCGCACCCGGACAGCCGTTTCGCCGACGGCAGGCTGCCACACCCACTCCCCGCTACCGAATTCACTCGGCGAGAACGCGCCTTCCTCCTCGCCCTGCGAACTGGTACGCGCTGGCCAGCCGAGCGCCGACACCGCCTCCGTGGTTTCCCTTCCTCTGCTTGCTCAGACTGCGGGGAAGTGGAGACACTCTCTCACCTGCTCAGTGACTGCCGGGCCACGGTGCCCGGCCCACGTGGATGCGCGTAAACAACTGTGCGCGCGCTATCAGAAACTCGGCCTGCCTTGTTCCTCAACGGAGCAGCTTCTGTTTCCCGACGGCTGCAATGAACGGCGCCGCTCTGCCCTTGCAGCCCTCCTCTCATTTACCGAGGTCACTTGCCTGACTGGGCGGCTTTAAAGCCGCTCGCCAGGCTGTTTGTGTTCCCTGTTCGTGTTTGTGTTCCCCTTGTGTTTGTGTCTTTGTGTTTGTGTATGTGGCCGGACATGGTGTGGTTTTGACCTCTGCCTCCCTTCTTTCTTCTCTCTCTCCATTTAATTCCCCCATCCCCTGAGTGTATCGGTTGAGGTGTCCTCACTGAGAGACAGTTACCGTGCACTCTGCACCCTATTTTCTTCACTTCCCTAAATAAATAGAATCTCTCTCTCTCCGGAGAGACAGTTATCAGTGCACTCCCCCTCCCCCCCCCCCTCTTTCATATTTCCGTGTTTACAAGAATCTCTCCTTGGACGGCCTAGAAGAAAGCTGTCTCGGTCTGGGGGCCACTCTGCCTCGTTGAAAACCCGTTGAGCAGTGTTCGTGGGCGCATGTGTTTGTGCGTTCGTGACAATGCGCATGAGCGCAAGTGCCCGGAGCTGCCGGAGAAGTCGGCACATGCAAAAATAAAAAAAAGGCATAACGAAAATAAAATCGAGGGAAAACGAACTGACCGAAAGTCACCTGACTGACCGCGGAAGGGAGCGCGATGTCCGTCATGCGAGCGAAGTCGGCGGCTGTGCGAAGTGTGTGGTTATGCTTTATTCAGACCATTTAATTACCCTAGTAAATAGTTTTCATCTTTGCTCTCTTCAACTGTGCGTTTATTTTTCTTTCGTTTACTGCCATCCTGATAGCTAACAATCGGTCTACCTACAAATGTTGTAAGAATTTACCGTCCTCTCCGTCTGTTCTATTTTTTTTCTCATGGTACGGTGCCCTTCTTTCCTTTGTATGTCCGAGAAGACAGACACGACAGGAGGGCCGCTGCAAGGAAAAAGAAGGAAAGTGCACTGCCACCAAGCCAGCTGACGTATTTTGCGTCGAGAAGTTGGTTTGGGACTTTCTTCTCCCCTCTTCTATCCAAGTGCAAGATTCGACCGCGCTCCCGATCCTTGGCCTACGCGTGTGTTCCGGGAATATGGCTTGTTGCAGACGGCAACTGTTAAGTACGTTTTCGTATTAAATTGTGAAGTTTTTATTTTTTATTTTCAAGGCAGACATGGCTGTTGTAGTGTCATCCTGATAAAAACAATTTCTCTTGCCTCAACATGTTCTGTAAGGAAGTTTCGCGCATTCTAGGAACTGTGACATGCATATGCGACTCTGACTTATTACAACTTGCTCATTTCTTGTTCTTTTGTCGTGTATTACACATTTACTTTCGCCGTTTAAATGCTTTGGGACGTAGTTTACTTTGTTAGGAGTCTCCCTTCACTCTTTGTATAAGGTTTCAGGAATGTTTCTCGCACAGCCATGAAGTGCGAAGTAAGAAGAAAATGTCTATTTTCGCTTTTGGCTGGTTATGTAGCAATCAAGGGCGGCTTATATCGTGGTATAAGCTAATCCGAAACTGCTACTTGCCAGCAGTGCAAAGTTGCTTTTCTCGTGTAGCGGCCGATAACGACCCTAGTTGCCCTTGCACATTTAGCCATAATCTAACAAAAGCAAAGGTGTACTGTGATACCTTTATTGCTGCCGAACTTTAGATTGCAGTGTGTTATTTTGTTATGTGCTTTAAATCTCCTTGTTGTATTTGGTGTGGCATGAGTATGCAAGATATAGTTCTGTCTTATCAGCTGAGTACCATACATTTTTTCTCTCTTTGGTTGCCCCGACACATACAGGATGTCCCACCTAAGTATAACCAGGCTTTCAAAAATGATGGAGCGTCTTAGTGTTTTGCAAAAAACTCATACATGTTGAGGATCAAGTGCCCTAGTGTTACAATTTTTTTTTCGTTTTCCAAAATCAATAAGTTGGCCGAAACTAATGAGACAACTTGTCTAACTATTCGCTTCAGCAAGACATTGTCGCTGAGATACTTGTAGATCAAATTGAAATGGGAAATGGTCTGCTTGTATGTGCCGTGAAAGAAAGCCCGCGATATACAAAAATAACCGTGTGATAGCGCCACTAAATTAGCGCTTCGAGGCAGCCGATCAGGGAAGAACGTCCGCTTGTCTCTGCAGCGCTGTCCGAGACATGCTTGGCGTTTGTGGTGGCCACAAGATGCGTGTTTGTGCGTGCGCGGGCTTCATTCGACGAATCGAAGAGAATAATATCTTTATGCAGCCTACATTCCCATGTTCCCACATTTAATAAAAAACACATCTTTATGCAACGTCACTACGGAGCGTAATAATGCACTTTCGTAGTCACTCGCACTGTGCGTCTGATTGCTACAGCGCTGCAGGTACAAGCGCATGTATAGTTTTTTTTTTCGCCGGATTAGTGGCGCTGTCACGTGGTTACTTTTACATTTCGTGGGCTTTCTTTAACGGTACGTATCAAAATACCTATCAATGCTGCTTAAAGGAATTTTTTTTTATTTGATCTACAACTTTCGGGGCATTGGCATTGTGAAGGAATTGCGCGCACGCAAATATGAATTTGTTGTATCGACAATTTCTTACTGAAGCGAACAAATAAAAAGTTCGGTAATTAGTTTATTCTAATTATTTGATCATGAAGAATGAAAAAACTCGTAACACTAGGAGACTTGATCCTTTACACGGCCGAGTTTGTTGCAACTCGCTAGCACGCTCCTTCATTTTTAAAAACTAACTAACATTAAGTTTAAAAAATTACATTACGTTTAAGTGGGACGCCCTGTATATCGGTTTTTATTTCGCTATTGCTAAAGGTCTACTGAAATGTTTTATTGTGTGCGCAGAAAATATATCGCACAGCCAGCCGGTGTTGTGTTTTAAAAAAGGAGTTTCATGACAACAGCTCCAGTAGGATGAACAGCCCTTTAACTGTTAAATGAAGCAGGTAGCTTTGTTAGCTTCGTGATTTGTCGACCGGAAGCAGAAAGAGGTTGTCCAAAACACGGTAACACGCAGGGTGCGTCAGTTAACAATTACGCCAGGGTTTATAAAAATTCACGAGTGAACTTCAAGGACGCAACCATATTGGTATTGTTGACTGTTATCTTGTCCATCTCAGGTTATTGTTTCAATGAACTGAGGTAATTAACATTATAGTTACCCAAGTTTCAAGCAGTTGCGTTAAACACAAATTGCTCAATTGGGAATTTTTCAGCATGTAAATTATTGTCCTGATAATGTAAAATCATGGTAATAGGTTCAGTGGCCTTACGTTTTTGGGCTCCTAAAAAGGTCTGGGAGATTCGAAAAAGTACCACGTAACGAAGCGTTTCCAAGACTTGTCATCAGCACACTCAAACATGCTACAACAAGATGATCGGTGATGCGCGAAGGCATACAGCACTGGACACGCCACAAGAGTATTGATATGACGTGGCCACACTTTACGCCCTCTCGGCTACTTGATGCGTACGGTCTATGTGCATCATCGATTGCTTGTTGGTATATGTCCGAAGGAGCTGATGTCACTGCACGCAAGTGCCCAGTCCCGTCGTATATTCGAACCTTGCGCACTTTCTTTAAGGGGTCCGACAGCACTTTAAACAGCAAAGCTTTTTTAACAAATCGTTCCTTGTCCGGAGAACCAAAAAAAAAATGCCATCACCTTTAGTTCATGTCCCCAAGAGACCGGGCGAACTATGCAATGCCGAATGCACAGTGGTGATGATGATGATGTTCCCGAACACATACGACGCTACGACATGCGCGCTTCTTTCTTCTCCTGCGCACATGGCCAAAGCCCACTACTATACACTGGCAAAACGGCGGCTGGCGGCCGCAAGCAGGAGAAAGAAAAATCCTGTATGCGTTGATATGCCTGGTGCACAGTGTCTCGCGAAGCTCTGCGTTTGTGCATTGCTTCGCACTGCGAGAGCATGCGTCCTCTCATGGCGCGAGGCTATGCACAAACGCATGCAGCCATGGGTAGCCCGAAGCTAAATCGCACTCGCGAGGAAGAAACCGCGATCCGAAAATCGAAGGCTTGCCGCTACGCGAGAACGAAATCGACGGCGCGGAGCAGATCTGGAATACGTGGTCAAGTTCAACCTCGTCACAGCAATAAGCATGTCACCGATTAGCTTCGCTATGCATGAGCTTTTCGCGGCTTAGTGCAAGCTTGAAGCCTTCTATTCATTTTCTTTTCTTTTTTTTCTGGGTAGAGTCAGAAAGAGGTGCCGATCAGTCGTGAAGGGCTGCTGTGAACATTTGGGCCAAATGTTATTGCACTGAACGCTCCAGGGAATCCAAGATATTGTTTCGAGCACAGCTGGAAAGCGCCCGCTCTTCTTTCAACAAATGACATCACTGGAGGCGCCGGCTAATTCGCTTGAAAAAAAAAAAAGAACAGCGTTGGCTGATTTCATGAGAACGGAAGATAATCTGCTATACTTTACTTGTTCGTTTTAAATTAAACAAATGAAGGAAATGGGCGTGTATCTCTTAAAGGACTGAAAAAAAGCAAGTGGTGTAGTCGTAGCCCCGGTGACGTCGCTTACTGAAATAAAGAGCAGGCGCTTTCCAGCTGTGTTTAAAACCAAATTGCGAATTGAGTGGTGCGTGCAGTGCATTAATATTTCCCTGACATGTTCACAGGAGCATCCTCCATAGACCTGCGCCGTTCTCTGACTATATTCAAAAGTGTTGTAACTTGTAAGGCCCCTTTTAAATCCCGTAAAAGTTGAAACCGATGCACTATTAAAGTATGTTGCCCGTACACTAGTTCGAATGCTTTCAACTTCTCGAATGAATATTTTTCGCTTAAAAGAACAGCCTAAATGTAGGGTAAACAATAAGCCAGAGTTATTTGCCTGAGTTAATTGAAAAAAAAATGTGTCAGATGGTCTATACGACAGTAAACACTAATATGATTGCATCGTTGTAACGCGCCTGCGGAACTTTTTTTTTACAATCTGATGCAAATTAACTGAATGACCCTTTGTAATAAACTTCAGTGGCCTTGTTAATATTTCACCAAACATATGAATCACAAATTTTTGTTTTTGTTTTCTTGAGGTAAACGCAAAAGGAACTACAAAAATTGGCACTGCCAAATAGAAATTATTCAACTTCAATGCAAGCACTTAGATCAAGTAGTTAGTTCTTTGAGCATGCTCTGTGGGCTTTGATCGAGTTGGACCCGCTTCTGTGATTTTAAATGTAGTGCTTCAAAATAAGGGCATAGAGAGGGAGCATAACCAGAAAGGTGTGTGCTTTTGCTATGTTCTTTTCACCTCTTGTTCGTGCTAGAGATGGTGACATTGCACTCACATATCACATTCAAAGGCCTAGGTTCGCACTGTTGAGCTAAACCGACGGGTGTCACACATAGCGGCTGTTGCAAGCGCACTCCCACTGCTGCACAAATTTGTCCGCTTTATAGCTTTGAAAAGTGTAGAGCTTGTCTTGAATCTTAGGTGCTGTACGCGGTTGACGTACAGCATAGTGGCGTACACTCAGTCTTTATATCCTGTCCAATCAGTCAACACAAACCGCATCAGTCGCGTGCCTCAAGGCCCAGCTTCCTCTGCCAAATACTGGCGTACGGCGCGGCCGTTGGCGTAGAAGCGGATTTCAGGAGCAAATTAAACGATAAAATGGTCTTGTTTCAGTATTTTCACTTGTACTTTATTATTATTATTATTATTATTATTATTATTGATGTTAACCCACACGCAGAATGAGATAGAGGAAATAGCATGTGAAAAAGAGTTATCGAGTGGCACAGTATTGTTCGATGTTGTAATTCTTCAGTGTAGATGTTGCTTGATGCTCGTTGAGTGGAAGAAACGCTTCGATATTTTCACGTTATTTATTTACATGCATTTGCAGCTTTAAACAAACGTAATTCCAAATGCACCAAACAAATCTCTTCGGAGCGGTCGTCGTTGGGTCCCTTCTCGTCCGCTCTCCGAGTCGTTCTTCTCGTTCGTTCTCACGGTCCCGCTTCTACAATCCCTTTGTTAGCTCCCCCCCGTCTGTCCCTCTCTCAGTAGTTTGAGTGACAGTGATCGTGCAGTACTTAGAAGCATTGTTAGAAACGGCAAAGCCCCGGCTAATGGTCGTTCCGTGGTTTTGAAGAAACGCAAAAAATATATAAAGGAAAAGGAAGGGCGCGCATCTGCATTCTCAACAAGTATAGCGCAACGTTGCATTAGAACAACGTTTGCGGTGCAGGGCTGCGTTAGTTCGAATGGCCCACACCACAGTACTGCGGCCAAAGAACACATGGTTGGCGTGCTGCCGGCAGGCCTGGACACAGTGGAATGCAAACCACAGTGCACATACGCGGGCGACTCGCAGAATTATCCTTCGTAAACAGTTCCACTGCCTCTTTTTAAGCTTTGGCGACAACAGCTAGCGTTGTGTTTGTTTCTGACACGTTCATGCAGATTATATATATAAATATTGGCTTCAGTGCGAAATCCTCTGTTCCTTGTTTCGTTATTTGCCATTCTTTTACTCCAGCAAAAAACGTTTTTTCATTGCAGCCTAAATAACTGTACAGTGTGAAAAAGTGCTTATGGTTGTGCTTGTGCGTATTACTGCATTGTACTGCAATTATTGTACTATTTCTTGCCACTTTTGGTGCTTTATTTGTTTGTGTGCCCTGTTTGCACGCTGTGTGAATCATGCAATAAACTTTTATACAGCATTTGTTTCTCAATGTTTTATGTTGATGATGTGGTGCATTGCGATCACTCGCAATGCACCACTCATCTCCAACCTGGCCGATTAATAAATACCATTTAAATGTCTGAAAAGAGGCATGCAGAGACTAGCCAGCCGGAGCGGGAAGAAAAATACACAGAGGTACTCCTGGTGCGTCACACAGAATTCCTGGCCCGCCGGACTGAAATAATAAAAAATAATCCGGATGCACCACACAATGACTCCGGTCAGCCGGAGTGAAAAACAGCAATAATTAGTCCGGGGGCGTCACGTAAAAACTCCGGCGCGTCGGAGTGGCATACAGCAAAATGTAGTCCGGAGGCAGCACACAATAACTCCGGCTAGCCGGAGTGAAAAACAGTGAAAATTAGTCCGGAGGCGCCACGCAAGAACTCCGGCCCGCCGGAGTGAAAAACAGCGAAAAGTAGTCCGTAAGCACCACGCAATAACTCCTGCGAGCCGGAGTGAAAAATAGCAAAAAGTAGTCCGGAGGCACCACGCAATAACTCCGGCCAGCCGGAGTAAAAGCTTTACTCCGGTGGTCCGGAGTAGAAAAAAACTCCCAATAGGGGGGTCGCTAGAGGACAGGCATTTTACTCCCACCTGGGAGTATTTTTCATTTTACAGTGTAGGGTTCGTGCGTCGTGGTCGACGTCATCGGCAGCGGCAGCGGAAGATCTTCGGCAATGCGCCGTGCAGCAACCGCACCACCATCGGTTGCTGCCTTTAGTTTCCCGGATAGGGGCTTGGAGATCGGCCCCGGTTGGGGCCGGTGTACTGACGGCTATCCGGGGAGACGTAGCGGCCAGGGGAAGGTGAACGTGCTGGTAGTCATCGTTGCCACTGCGATCCGGCGATGTAGTCGGCAATGTCGCGAGGTCGCTCACCTGGGCGCGGACGCGGTGCGTTCACGTCGAAGCCACGCAGTCCCATCTCATGGTACTGGCAGTAGCGGTAGGTGTACCCGGCTTCGCCACAGTGGTAGCATAGTGGGCGGTGGTTCGGGGTGCGCCAAACGTGTTTTCCTCGGTGCGCTGGATTACTGTCGAGCGGGATGGCGTCGGGGGTGGCGGCGGTGGCTGGCGACGAAACTGCGGAGGCGTTGGGTGCTGGCGTGGGCGAGGAGCGGCGGCAGGTCGACGTGCAGCAGCGGCGTAGGTCATCGCCTCCGGTTGGGGCTGCGGTCGTTCGGGAACGCTCAGTGAGCGGTGTACTTCCTCGCGAACAATGTATTCGAGGGAGGCGACTTTGGGCTGCGACGACGGGAACATCCGCCGCAGTTCTTCGCGAACGTGCCGAGCGTGCGAGTGACACGTGCGGTTTGTTATAACCGGCAAGGGACGCACGGCGGCGTCCCGGTCTTGCGCGGTCGCCGTTCCGCATGGGCGCGAACGCTCTCCTGTGCGTTGCTTGGAGCGCTCATCGCGTTGCTGTCGGACGCAGTCTGCGTCCAGCGACGGACGCGGGACAGGTGGCGCGTTCCCGACAAGCTATAAAAAGGAGGGTGTCGGGAGTGCTCGGCGTTGTTTGGTTTTCCGACTTCTGGCCCACGGGTGGTGGTGCGTCTGGGCCCTCTGATGTAGAATAAAAGCTTCTCTGATGTCCCTCGTCACCGGAGTCTGGAGGCCGCCTCTCATTTGCACGGTCACATCAGCTGGTTGGCAGCGGCGGGATAGTTCTGCTCTTTCCGGCTACCGGCGCTGGTGAGTGCTCGCTTTCCGTAGGGGTTCTACCAGGTGTTTTGGATAGGTGGTAACGTTTATCCAAAGGGGTAGATTAGTTGCTGCTCTGTGAAGGTTGAGGTTTATTAGGGTACCTTCACGGCAGCTTGAGCTACGGAAGTCTGCACAGGGTGGCCATGGATTTGAGCAAACTGAGGAAACCGGATTTAGTGATGCTGTGCGAGGAGATGGGGATCGAGGTAGCGACGTTACGTAGGAAGCCTCTTTTAATACAGGCCCTTGAGGATTCCGGCGCCGATGAGGAGGAGCTGTCCGAGTGCTGGGAGCTTATTCAGGAAAGGATGAAAAGGGAAAGCGAAGACAAAGAGAGAGAGACTGTCAGGCGTAAAGAAGAAGCGGAAATCCAAATAAGGGAGATTGAGCGCTTGCGGCTTCAGCTTCAGATTGTCGAGGCGAAATGCGCTAGTAGTGTGAGAGAAGAAAATGCAGAGATTCAGGCAGACGCACGACTGAGCATGAGGGCCCTCTTGCAGCCTTACAAGATGAGTGAGGACATTGCATTGTTCCTCGTAAATTTCGAACGAACTTGCGCGAGGGTAGGATTTGATCGTGCCACGTGGCCTCAAAAGCTCCTAACGTTGTTGCCCTGCGACGCAGCGGACACACTTGCGCGTTTGCCAGAAACAGATGCAGATGATTACAACAAGATCAAAGCGGCGCTCCTAAAGAAATTCCGGCTTTCTGCAGAAGCGTTTCGCCGCCGGTTTAGGGACGCTCAAAAGACTACGAGCGAAACATTTCAGGAGTTCGCGTTCAACATGAAGGCGGACTTGGTAGAGTGGCTGAAGGGAGAGGGCGTCTACGAGGATCGGGACAAGGTCGTGGATTTGATCTGCCTTGAACAGTTTTATGGGTCCATAGATGAGGAAATGCGGCTATGGATTCAGGATAGACCAGGGGAGAGAAACATTGAACGTGCGGCTGAGCTAGCTGATGAGTACACAGTCCGTCGCCAGTCAGAGAAAGCCCGTGTTCGCCCATTCAGCAAACAGCCGCTAAAAGATCGCCCTGAACGTAAAGGCCCCTTCACCGTAAAGAATGCAACCGAGAACGAAGCAAAGGAAAACTCGGAGAAAGAAAAGAACTTTGAATCGAAAAAGCCACTGCTGTGTTTCCGGTGCCAAGAGCCAGGACACATAGCGGCTGGTTGTAGGAAACCGAAACCAGTATTTTCAGTTACGGGTAGTGACGATGAAAATATGCAGCTCTTGAGACCGTACCTTCGAGACTTAGTCGTAAACGGCAAAGATTGCAAGGTCCTTCGTGACTCTGGGGCGACAATGGACATTGTTCATCCTGATTACGTGGAAGCTACACATTTCACGGGTGAGTGCGCGTGGATAAGGCAGGTAGCACAGAAGAACAGCATTTGCCTGCCTATCGCGAAGGTCACGATTGAGGGTCCGTTTGGAGTACTGGAGACTGAGGCGGCAGTATCTCCGAATCTACCGAAACAGTACCCGTACCTTTTTTCGAACAAGTCTGATATGCTTCTGAAAAAGAGAGGCCTCAGCTTCGGGGAATTCGTAGTACAGGCCATTACCCGTTCCAAGGCACGCGAGCTCGCCGCTGAGAGGGCTGGCGAAGGCGAGAAGCCGCGAGCAGTGGATCCCTGTGAGCAAGCATCCACTAGTGCGGGTGAGGACGGAAGTAGGTATGTAGCAGCAGTGACACTGGGCGATAGTAGCGCAACAGACGCTCCTATACCGTTATCAGCAAAAGAGCCTGCATGCGACGTAGTGGAACCGGCATTTCCCCGTATCGTGCTACCACATTCTGAAAGTTCACTTGATCTCCTCAATGTCGACGAGGATACTCTAATGCGGAAAGCACCCATAGAGTTGGTGCCGTTAATCACAGAGCCTTTCAAACTTCCCGTAGATTTAGTAGGGCCTCTCCCCGTGATTAAATCAGGCTATAAGTACCTTTTGACAATGGTCTTTCCAGCCATAAAGTTTCCCGAGGCTATTCAACTGAGCGAAGTCAATGCCGGTCGGCCTGTGTTGAAGGCGCCTGATTTTGATCGCCCGTTTGTACTGCAGTGTGATGCTAGCGATAGGGGAACGGGAGACGTGCTTAGTCAAAACGACGCTGATGGAAACGAACACCCCGTGGAATTTGTGAGCAGAAAACTCAAAATTCGTGAGCAGGCCTACAGTGCATCCGAAAAAGAGTGTGCGCGCCTCGTTTGGGCAATACAGAAACTACAATGCTACCTGAATGGATCCCACATCGTGGTCCAGACAGATCACTGTCCCTTGACATGGCTGCGTAGCATGTCGTCGAGAAATGGAAGGCTGTTGCGGTGGAGTTTAGCGTTACAGGAGCATAGATTTGAGATCAAATACCGCAAAGGAAGAGAACGCTAACGCGATGGCTTCAGCAGAGGATTTCCAAAGATACCAGCTAAAGGAAACGCAGTAAAGTGAAATATCTTTTTAGTCTTATGGCGGGCTGAGGTGCAGCTATTTAGCTTTGTGTGTGTGTGTGCGTAGGTTTTTATTATTATTTTGCTTAGAGTTTGCTTGGCCATCACCATAGTGCTGACTTCTGTCTTTAAGTAAGGAGCCTTGCAGTAAATGCACCTGGTGAATCTCGGGAGAGCTGGGTGTTCTCAGTGTGGGTGTCCGGTATGAGAGCACACTTCCCCGCTAAAGTCAGGCAGGAGAGGAGCACAGCTAGGCCTACACGGTCTACATTATGGCAAGAGGAACTTCACGAACTAGACACTGCGGTCTGTGCAGCGCTTCGTGCCACCTTCAACCAAGGGACCGATGGGTAGTAGCGAGCGGGACTTGCAGTTGTGGATGCTCCCCTGAGACCGAGTGGGAGGTGTTGTGCGGAATCGTCGTAAGCCAAGGTATGCCACCGTAAGACGGGATGTGCGTGCTTCTCTGTGGTGTGGTGTGCGTGCTTATATGTGGTGTGGTGGATCATCAGTGTGACGCCTACGGGAACGCACAACTGCCACTTCAGGGAGCAGCGCCACTGCAGCCCTTTCGTGACCTCTTCGGGCGGCGGACGGGCTGTTATAACCGGCAAGGGACGCACGGCGGCGTCCCGGTCTTGCGCGGTCGCCGTTCCGCATGGGCGCGAACGCTCTCCTGTGCGTTGCTTGGAGCGCTCATCGCGTTGCTGTCGGACGCAGTCTGCGTCCAGCGACGGACGCGGGACAGGTGGCGCGTTCCCGACAAGCTATAAAAAGGAGGGTGTCGGGAGTGCTCGGCGTTGTTTGGTTTTCCGACTTCTGGCCCACGGGTGGTGGTGCGTCTGGGCCCTCTGATGTAGAATAAAAGCTTCTCTGATGTCCCTCGTCACCGGAGTCTGGAGGCCGCCTCTCATTTGCACGGTCACATCAGGTTGTTTTGGTTTAAGTGGAAAGCCGTTATGACTGCCCAGTGACAATATTCTTTACAGTATTCAGTTAAAGTAGCTCAAAGATTAGTATTGGCAGTAAACTCCACCTGCGCATATCCAATGCTCTTCTTTTTTTCGTAACTTGGTGAATGTTGCAGGCCAATGAAACCAAGCAGCTAACTTTTTCACTGGCTCATTGCATTAGGGTTCAGGTTAGTGATTGCTGTTACATACCTTAATCACCAAAAAGTAAATAGTATTGCTTAGGATAACCACCTGTTTAACAGAATTTTACAGAATTTTTGACTTCATTACTATGGTTATCTTGCCTCAGGTTTTCCCAAGTGATGGCATGTGGCTACAGAAATCTTCACGTGAAGATTTGATCCAGTGCCGCAAGTGTCGCACTTTTGTTCACGAACATGCCGGGCAGACATTTTGAAGTGCAAGCCTCATCGACGAAACCATCTTGTGCAGAGTATTGAATAGGACAAGAACGACAAACCTCCAGGCACAAGCATTGCATGCAATGTTTTGCCAGAATTCACAGCTCTCGGAATTTTCGAAAGGTGTAGATGTTTTTATACTGTAGCAATGCAATGCAATGCTTTTATGCAATGTTCGATGGACAAAAAGAAATCCTTCAGTTTTGTGACCTCTATGTCTATGTTTCTTTTAAAGCATTTTTCAGGCACTACCTGGAGCACAACTGTAACAACCCTGGAGAGATCCTGCAGAGATATACCTGATCCAGAAAAACAGTCGCCTGCAAAATTAGTGACAAAAGTGGTATTTTTCCTGTAACAGTGATATATATATATATATATATATATATATATATATATATATATTACTCATTCCTGTACTCATTACGCATTACTCATTCCTGTACTCTATAGTTCCAGGGGTGTTGCCACACTGTGGCCCCTCTGTGTGACTGTTGGCATCGATTAAGGCACCTGCAGGCCAATACAGAGCCAATACACCAATATAGTTCCAATAGACAGATACAGAACCAATACACCAATATAGCCTCCAATAGGCAAATACAGAACCAATAGACTAATAGACCAATAGGTGTCAATAACTCATTAGACTATTGAGTTATTAGGCAATGAACGTCTCTCTATTGGGAATTTTCGCTAGGGATGGGACGACCGCGGCCCCGCGGATGACTGAACACTCACCATAAACATTCGTAACAGCACTTTCGTGACGAATGATAAAGCGCCCTATTTTAATGCGAGACCTTTCCATTACGAAGGCCCTCATACTGCTTCGTTATCACACGAGATCGCGACCTCACGCGGCTCCCCCGCATGCAATGTTACGGGCTTCGATCGTGCAATGAAAAGACACCAGCGGATAATACGTACATGCGAAAACAGCGTGAATTTCTACAGAAAACTTCGGACAATAGTGCTTCACTTACTACGTACCTTGATAAAAACTCGCGCAGCTGGAACATGTACGGTGTGGGAGTTCGTTGGCAGCGGCGCTTGCCCGAGGAGCTTCACCATGTATTTTCGCGAATGCTTCGCGTCTCGCAAGAAAGAATAAAGTTTATCCCGTCACGTGGCTCAGATTTATTCATTGCTGCACGAAACATTCGAGGTTGTGTTCTTTTTCCTTGCCAGCGCACTAACAATCGGGCTAGCACCCACGAACGGGGCAGCGGCGGCCAGGACGGCCATTTTGTCGTCTGCTAACCCTCCTCCGGAGGGTTCTCCTCCAATCCGTTTGATGGCGTGACAGTCTACGGCCATTGCCAATTTTGTTCACGCACTTGCCTAAACTACACTCCGGCTCTTAGAAAAGCGCACGTCATAATAAACGCGCGCGCACACAAATATAATCTCCGTACTCACTTGGGAGGAAGCAATCGTCGCGAGTGAAGTGTCTCGAACAGACTAGCATAATTCCCGTCACCTTCTTGCCGATTCGCAAGTTCCTAATCCATGCTGCCCTGCGCGAAGCGTCGTCTGCTTCTTTGGAGAACCGATGAGGCGATGTATCGCTGTCTTTGCATCGCGATGACGCACTCTGAGGCACGCAACAAGTCTTTTGATGAGAATTTGGTTATTTTTGTTTGTGCTTCGAGGCGGCATGGCGTCGATTAAGGAACTATAGAGCTGTTTTACAGCGTGCGGTAATGCGATAACCATCAGCAGCAGCAGCAGCAGCAGCAGCAGCAGCAGCAGCAGCAGCAGCAGCAGCAGCAGCAGCAGCAGCAGCAGCAGCAGCAGCAGCAGCAGCAGCCTGTCTACACCCACTGCAGCTGGGCAAAGGCCTCCTTCATAGATATCCAATTATCCCGGTGCTGTGCTATCTGTGCGCAATTTACCCCCGCAAAGCTCTTGGCCGCATTTGCCCAGCTAACGTTCTCCCGCCCCCTGCCACGCTTACCTTATAGGGATACATTCTGTTAGCCTTAACGAACAACGCTTTTCTTGTGTTACCATTACAAGACCCGCTCACGTCCATTTCTCCTTCTTTATTTCTATTAATATGTCCTTAACACGCGTTCGTTCCCTAACCCACTGCTCCGCTCTCTTCTTGGCCCTTAATGTTACACCTACCACTTTCCGTTCCATTGCTCGTTGCGTCGTCCTCATTTTAAAAAGCTGAACCCTCTTAGTCTTAGCCTCCAAGTTTCTGCCCCGTAGGTGAGTATTGGTAAGACGGCGGTACTGCGTGCTTAGATGGGGCGAAGTGCTTTCCCCGAACGTTTTAGAGCCACTGCTTCCGGTGCACAACGTCCATTTGTCCTCGGGATCATGCGAGCCTTCCTCTGGCTTACTGTTGCATTGAAGCGCGTGGCATGAAGAGATTTCCAGAGCGACCGAAATTCACATACCTACAGAAAGGCGGAAACACTTGCGAAATGCACGTTAGGAGCCACAGGGCCACCACTGCTTGGCAGGCGCATGACGGGCGAGGGAAATTAGTAGCGCGCGAAAACAAGTTTTGCGTCTCTTCCCTGACGTCAAGGTCAACTGATTGCGCGCCGCAGCTATTAAGCGTTGCGGGTGCGCTGGCTCAGCGAACTACTGAGAGAAAACGAGGAGTTTGACGGCTTCGGCGAGGGTGTCGCGGCGTAGTTCAAGAAGTGGCGCTACCTTCCAACATGAAGGGGTTTTAGGCACCGTGGGCCCTTTGCGCCATCTCGCGGGTCACAGTCAAGCCTCTTCCGCGCTAAAGCACCTCCGAGACGTACCTCCTCGATGTGCGCATCACCAACGGGAAATGGTGCATATAAAAGGCTCGCCGTAAGGGGTCATAGCCATGCTTGCGCATTGCGCTCCGGAGCGAGGGGTCGCACTTTCGATGCCCACTCGGTCCGAAAGTCATCTACCTCTGCATTTTCGCTCACGGATAACGCTGGTTTGCCGCTTACAACCAAGACGCCGACACCGGTATTTCAGCGAAACGAGCTCTTTAACGCTATCGCGTTAAAATGGACATTTTGCATATCATTAAAACACACTTATGAACAAGGAAGGCATATACCCTTTGTCGTGCACTCTTTAAAAAAGAAGGTAGTGCTAGTTGCTACTTTAGCAGTAGTTAATAACGGCGAGTATAGACCTATTCCATGTTGGTAAACAGTGGTAGGCACCGGCGATATAACCAGGGCTTGTATCGACATCGCGGCGCGGAGGTCCCGCCCACCGCTTGCCGCGGCCCTGCACGGTCGCGCCACCGCCACCGGCGCAGCGTGTGCGAAAGCTGCCTCCGAGCACGGGGCGTCGGAGCGCCGACGGCGTGTTTACAACAGTTTGCAAGGGGCAGCCGCATGAGATGAAGTTGCGTTAGCTGTGTAGGAAGCATTCAATGAATGCAGAAAAGAATGCGCCGACGCCCCGCTATGACAAGATGTGAGAAACTGATTGAAACGACAAGCACCTTGCCACATGATGCGAATGATCGCGAGCTATCATGTCGGCGTCATGCGCGTGCTTTAATTCAGTAACTAGCGCACAAACGAACCACCTGGAGATGGGTTTAGGCAAGTACGACTTGAAAATGCCTCAGCTAAAGTGCTGCTTCGAACTAAAGCCTTTAATCCGTACGCGAAATCTAAGCGCACAAATGTATCGGATTATAGTTACTCAAGCATAAGAAAAGAGCGATATTGGTGACGCCATCATCTATGTAAATACTGCTGTGATAACACGCAAGCACACACAAACAACTACGTGCCAAGGACAAGGCTCTGGAATAAACTCTAGCAAAGAGCGCGTAACCGCGGCTCGCGGCTCTGCCCATATACACTCAGTTGCGATCGTGAAGGCGTATGAAGTCCTGAAACTACGTGGCGAATTTCAAGCGTGTAGTTAGTTCAAGCAGTCTGACGATCGGAAAAATGTAAAGCGCGTCACAACCACTACACTGTAAAAAAAAATCCATCAAAATGACGGCAAAAACACTGGAAGCTCTATTTCCAAGATTATTATCGTCAAAATGACTACAGCCCGTCATTTCCAAATGACGGTGTTTCTCATCATTTTGATGTATTCCCCGTCATTCTCAAATACAACCGAACCGTCAATTTGATAATATATGAGCATCAAAATGACGACAGCCCATCATTTCCAAATGACGGTGTTTCTCATCATTTTGATGTTACCCGTCATTCTTTGATATTTGACCAACCAAATGACAGACCGTCATTTTCAAATGACGGCCTATCTCCATCACTTCGACGTGTTCTTTGTCATTTCGATATACAACCAAACCCGTCAATTGGATAGCATTTCACTGTCAAAGTGATAACTAAGCATAATTCTTATGTGACGGTGGTATTCCATAGTTCCGACGTGTTGCTCATCATATCGAAATGTTATCAATTTCGAATAATGTAGGCCACCTATGTAGCATTCCCTGCATGGTAACAGAAGGCTGGCATATTAAAACGATGGCACTTTGAATAATTGACATTTGGCTCGTCAACATAAAACAAAACATTCTTGTTAGTCTGATGGCCCGAGAGGACAAGTGTATTCTGTGTCAACATGGAATGTATTGAGGTCATCCACACCGTGAGACTATTGCTCTAAGTGGGTAGTACCTCATACAATATCCGACGACAAAGACTGGCATCTCTACTTGCATATTTATTGAAGCATATCTAAAATTCCCTCAGCAGGCCAAGCAGTCTTGGTGGCATTTGACTGCCTTTTCCTTTGCCACCTCCATATTTCTTGTTGGGGTTTATCTGCCCAAAATATCTGCAAAGAAAAGGAAACAAAATAAGTCATGGTTCATCACTGATCTAGTTTTCTGACATTCATGCTCTAGTTTCTGATGTAAATGCAGTAGAAACTCTGCTACCCTTTCCGAGACACATTATGAGACATCATAAGGGCTCACAATTGCACCCACGTTTGAAGTAATATTTCATCAACAAAAGGTGGTTATCATGTACAGGGTCGTGGATGGAATTTAGGAACTAACTCTGCAAGGACGTTCTGTTGATTGCAGGGGCTCTGCTCTGCTAGATATTGTTCATACTGTCTGCGTCCGCTCTTTCATGAACCTCTTTCTGATGCTCTGTAACCTTACCCTTTATAATACACTCATTAGTTACTATGTGCTCGGCTGCAAGCAAGCAGATTTTCATCCCACACAACTTCTGAGCAATCAACAAACCTGTTGCAATGATGAATATCCAGGCAGGACATTCTGGGCTGCATACTGGGCTAGTTGGTACATGATTTTGAAAGAATACCAGGACCAAGAAAAAACCTGTTTCTGTCGTCTTTTCTTGATCCTCCTGGTTTTCTTAGACAGCTAGACAGTCCCTTTTAGCCGAGTTCAAATGCGCATAGCAGGGGTGAGACAGCAGAAACAGACTTGGGAGCAGTTTTTGGAGTAGCGAAATGTTCATTTTGGAGCAGAACCTTGATTTGGAGCAGCTCACCCTGCCTGCACTCTTTTTTCCCATAGTGCCTTGTGCGCGCCCACCAGGGGTAGGCGTGGCGCTGTAATTTTAGGAAAGGTCCATTTTCATGCTTTTGGAGCAGCTCGGAGCAGGAAAATGGAATTGTATCAAAACTGTGCAATATGAGCAGCTGTCTCACCCCTGGCATAGGCATGCAGTTTCTTCTTCATTTGAGTAAGAGTTGTTATCGACACCTGCTGAGGCAGACACCATCATGGCCAAAGTTGAATATTGTAGCAAGCCCATAATGGCTTATGCTTAAAAACTCCTGCCAGGTGACCCCAGAGACAGAAGCCTGCAGATTGATGGCACTTTACATCAGATTGAAATTGACTGAAATATTGGTCAGGGCTGCTGAGAAGCCATAAAGCTGCCTAGCTGATGGCCCCTCCACTTGTCAAATGGTGGTCTCCCATGCCCCGCAGTGTACTACAGAAACCAATAAGCCATGCCAGGAACCCTTAGGCAGGGGCACTTAATCATAGAAATCAGGTGATTTTAATTAATGCTCTAAGGAACATTATATCCCTGGCAGTTACATTCTAATATGTATCAAATGTATCAAAAGCATTGTTCACATTCACTCACTCACCTCTGTAGGAACTCCATTGTGCGGGGGCAGCTACGAGGGTAGGCAATATTTAAGATGCAAAAGGCACCAAGGAGGAGGCCCATGGCCTTCTCCATACTGTGTGGTAACGCACTCTACACCATCAACCACCAAGACGATCCTGCTGATGTCGGCCACGCTTGAGCCTGCAGACAAACGAAATTCAGAAATGAAGAGTAATGCAATTATGAGGAACAGCAACTATATGCACTTCGATATGTACACTGACACAAGCGGAATACATAATAAAATGCCCTACTGGCTATGTCACTAGGCAATGTGACGCACTGGCAGCAAAAAGGCACTATATGCAACATCCCCTCCACTCATCTGGCCCCGCCATGATGGTCTAGTGGTTACGGCACTCAGCTGATCCGAAGGTTGTGGGATCGAATCCTGGCCGCGGCGGCTGCATTACGATGGAGGTGAAATGTTGAGGCCCGTGTACTGTGCGATGTGAGTGCGTGTTAAAGTACCCCAGGTGGTCGAAATTTCCAGACCTCCACTACGATGTCGCTTATAATCAGAGCTGGTTTTGGGATGTTAAACCCCACAAATCAATCAATCCCCTTATCTGTTATATACAGAACTCATATGTGAAGTACTTTGCTGCAGGTGGGCACATAACATAAACTTTTCTGTGGGACACACTTTACAAACATTACACAAAGATTTAAAAGGAATCTGTCTAGTGCCAACAAGTAATTTCACACATCTGAACAGATGCCCTCTCATAATAAAATATGCAAAACTACTTCCGAAGCTTGGTGCTATAGGGGCAATGTTATTTGACAAACTCCTCATACATAACATGAAGCTGCATTAAGCGCTTCATCAGTCTGCCTTGTTCCGGACCTTTTAAGGGGAACCCTGGCAGTTTTTCTGCCATATTCTGATACTAGTGCCTTTCAATTGTATTTACAGTCCTGTAGCAGACATGCCATATTCTGATACTAGTGCCTTTCAATTGTATTTACAGTCCTGTAGCAGACATGGTTATTCAGTTTGTTGAGAAACTCACTAATAACTATAAATAACCAAATGAATGACATGTTCAAAAACAAAGGTAGCAGCTTCATGCAGCACATGTGATGTCACAGCTTCCCGCTAGTCAGCTGATGCTAGAAAAATGAAAGTGGCTGTGTCGTTCAATGATGCACCGAGCTGCGTCAACTCTTCTGAACCTGAAAGCAATGAGTTGAGTGCTGAATGACCACGGCTTTGCTTTTGACTGCCTGCCTGCCAAGCAGAAATGTAGACAATGACATCAAAAATGCAGCATGGCCCTTATTCAAAGGCACAATAAGCTGCTAAAGGTTTTGAAGTTTATTTTCCGAAAAACTAAATGACTCGGGGGGGGGGACAGCCTAGCTTGGCACATATTCCAAAGTACCAAGAATAAAAAATACTGAAAATGTAATTGAGAACTGTGTGCATTGGCAAATCACTGCAGTCACTCCTCAAGCATGTCCTATTAAGCTAAAATACACGTTGCACAATGTCAGAAAATATCATGCAAGAACAGAATGAGCTCACAAGGCAGATACATTGGCTAAGAACTCTAAAAATGACATACACACCTATGACGGCAAGATGAGGTGTCGCAGGAAGCCCGTCCAGTGCCCCTTCACCTGCATGCTAAGCATCCACAAGCCACACAGCATATTACTAGACTGAAGAAAAACCAAGAGGACTGTGGAAATACCAGAAGAAATGTGTTTCTTAACATGCCCAATAACATCTTTTCTCAAAAGGAACTGGGCATTACAGAAAGAATGAGGACATCTAAATGTCACTCCAGAAGGCGTTTTATGAGCAACAATGCTTCCAACATGACTACGCGAAACATGCACACGTAGCGCATTGAATGTTCTAAAAGTTTTGGAGTAGCTTTGGTTTATACATGGTATGCTAACATTATGAATGTTTGAATGAGTTCTGTAGTGTGCCTCATATCTATACAAGTAGTGCACCGGAGCCTGGCATAAATGACAAAAAGACATGACAGTAAACTACGTTTCCAGGAAATCTAAATAGAAGTGCATGCCCATGAGCCAACTGTGCTAATGGTGCAACAATATGCTGCAGTTGCCCCTTGAGCACTTGTGGAGTTTCCTGCATATTAGATTTGAGCCATCAGTACAGCAGTCCCGTGTAGTCTGTCTTTACAGATGTTGCACAACTGTCCTCAGAAAGGTTAAAAGCTACATGCATGAAGAGAAACTTCATATAATATCGAGCGCATACCTTGCTTGGTGGTGATTCAAGGCTACGCTGACATCTACAGCCAAGTATGTGTGAGGCTTATCACAAGGTCCATGCTCCTTGAAAGGATACCAGTCTTGGCCTGTGAACCAAAGATGAGTGGAGCTATTAGCGATCGAACATAGCGATGCTTTCACACGAATTTATTAATAATTTAAACATATGACCAATGCTGCATTAATGCACAAACAGAATTGCAAAGCAATGAGATTTATAGAAATGAAAATTATTTCTTCTTTTATGCTTCTTCACCAGCTAGAGGAAATGCTATAACCCACTTTGTTGATAGTTATGGAGTGGTACCAGCTCGTTTTGTAGACAGTCTCCAGAAAATTTTCTCAAAATAATTCGACATCACACGTGCACGAATCATCCTGGTAGAATGCTACTCAAAACAGTCTCAGTTGCAGGTGAGTGCCTTTGCTGTCTTCGTCTCCTTTTTCAGCAACACTTCCGCGACCACCATCGCAATAGCGATTCGCGCATCAGGATCGAGCTATACCTGATCGCTAGTGTACACCGACACATGCATGCTCTAACTCGGTTTGTCGCGAAGCAAGGAACACAAGGAAAGCGTAACAAATAACTGAAAACAGTGAAAGCAGTGAAAGCCGCAATCTTTTAAAAGAGAACCGCGCTGGTGTCAGCCGTCGCTGATGCTCCTGGCTGCCAGGCAAGCGCGCTAAAGGCGTACGTACAGGGCACACCGCAAGTGGCGACTTGTCCTACTGGCACCCCAGTGCCATGGGCAAACCACAGACACTGGTAAAATACTCAGAACCGCAAAGCATCGTCGACGAGAACCGCCTCGTGCATTACAGTGTACACACGCTCCGTAGTACATCAACTTCATTCCAATTGCCAACGCGGCTATTAAAAACTACTCCCACCGATTCCGCTCAATCAACGTGCGCCAGTGCTTACCGTGAGCCTGCGCAAGTTTTCAAGAGAAGTGATTTTTCGCTTTCTTGCACACATGGATGCATGCTTGCCCGTGGAAATAGCTACACGTGGTCTGCCTTGATGCAAAAGTGCATCTCAAAACGGCCGTCTGGGTCCCGCGGCCAAGGGTGCGACCACGTTGCTCGAATGCATACTGCAAAGAGGAATGTAGCATCTGCACAAAGGGCGAAAAACTCGTATGCTAGGCCACTCGTATGCTAGGTTCATACCTCACAGAACACAGCACTGACGAGGCATGTAGAGATGTGAACGGAACAGTGTGTACACTTACCTTAACCCACTGCGCTTGAATCAGATTGCAGCTCCAGGCGGACAGTCACTTGCCGATATCGCTTCGTGTTCCAAAAACGCGCCGGCACCGCAGAACACGAAAAAACGACAGCAGAACTACACAAAGAGAAAACAACACACGTAGGTTGCGCGCGAGCTCTTCCAGCGACAACCGGGCGCCAGGAGGGCAAGTGAAAGCGTGCGTCATGTGACGTATCACGTGAGCCGCGGAGGCGAACCGACGCCGGCCGAAGGCCTCTGCGAGCCTCTCTCTCTGCTTTTTTTTTACGTTCTCGTTCCCCTTCTCTCGCTCGCTGGTGTCCCTCTCTCGCTGGATTTCCTCGCCCGCTCGAAAAAGACTCGAAATACGCAGTCTTTCCGCTTGACGGCGACGGCTCGTCAAAATAGACGTGAAGATCCGTTACAGTGTACAGCATTGCTCAATACACTTCTCTTATGCATATGCTATCGCAGCCGCAAGCGATTTGCAAAAGCATCGCTGTAATCGGCCTTTCGCTCACGGCTACGCGAATTAAGCTCATATATATTTATTTCACTTGAGTGAATGAAATTCGTATGACGTATCTATAACTTCCCACTTCAATAAAATACACGGCGACCGCGATTAATTCTGCACATCGTGCTAAGCTTTGCGGTAAGCGTCATCGCTTTGTTCGCACTTTGTTTATGCCAAGAAACTTGGTGTCGAGCTTACACTTGACGAACTTGTGACAATGCTATTTCTTTCAAATGAAACAAGCCGCACTAGCGCTAAATAATTACACATAAGCTTAGCCGTGACGAAAATGTTTGGCGCATAACCGATGAGCCGGCATTACAGGTTCGCTTCGCGTTCCTTAAGACAGACATAAGCAGGAAATCGAGAAAAACCTATCGCACATTTCTTGTTCGTGGCTGCACAACCAACCCACAGCGCAGCTCATCGGTGCACAATTTTTTCTTCATTTCACGGCTGTAAACAGCACCCGCACCAGCGAAAACAGCGGCTGCTACTGTAGGCGCGCCGGCGGATGCCTACCATGCGAAACCAAAACTCCCGACGACAGCGCCACCGCATCTTCGTGATGTAGGCCGGTGGAATAGGTCTATTAGCCCCGAGAACGAACACGAGCGTCGCTGTGGTCGCGCCGATGTGACGTCACGGTAAGGACTACCCGCACTCCCCTGCTCCGTAGCCTGCGATCGCCTCATCCTGCGCGGACACATGGGTGCGCAGGAGGAGCCCTCAGGCGCGGAGCCATTTCGCCGATGGTGAGAGCAAATAGTTGTTTCGTATCCCTTTAAACCGCTATGTCTGTATGCACGTACTTAAAATGGACCACAACTTCGATTTGTTTGTTACGATATTTATACCCGGTCGCTTTGCGACGCGATGGCTATTATACAACTAAGTTCTCCAATAAGCACCTCGAAAGGTAGACGGTGTAGATTTTTAATGCTATCCAAAACCAACTATCCTGACGAAAGGTCTGATTTTGGAAGGACAAACTGCCACCCAAAACAATAAACGCTGCAACTTCGGAAAGAACTGCAAGACAGTTCGTCGCATGTATAAATGTTCGTGTGTTCAGCGTGTTTTCCAAGAAATCGGTGCTGCGAAAATATTTGTTAAGCGGTTAAGCCTTCACCGCAGAATTCGCTTGGACTAGACAATTGATGTGTGTTCGGAAGATGAAATTTGTCAATTTTCGGTGTTGACTAATTTGTGGATTTTCAGACAACTTGCGTGTGACCTGCAATTAATCTGAGATTTCACGCATTCGCGCTATGTGTTGCAGGATACTTTAGCTGAATATGTGTGTCACAAGCAATCACTGCGAATACATGAGAAATATAGGCAAATGAATGATGCCAGCCTCATAGCTGCGTTTTCAGAAATACTAAAAGATTGGTACTTCGGGCAGTTCACTGGACTTTGGGCGTGTACAGGTTTCTTTGCGACAGTCGCCAGTGATTACGTGCTCGTGCCGCGCTTTGCACTGAAAGCTTGTTTAATCTATCGCAGCATCGCAAACAGCAATCTCTCACTTCATGTGGAAAGCTACTGATAGCAGCCATTTGCAAAACAAACGCCAGAAAGTTAAAATGACCGTTGCGTACTTCTGAACGGTTTCGATGGAGGACAACAGCGCAGCCCACCTTCTCCGCTGCAGTGATGCGCGCCACTCGCCTTCTAGCACCTCGTTGGCATACCGGTTGATACTGCTCAGGCGTAATACAACTGCAGGCAAATAGAACATGCATGTCGTTTTATCTAAACTGGCATGTGTGAGCCCGACAGCATCGCTGCTACAATGCTGCACGAAGAGGCAACCTGACGGAAAGTAAGTTAAGCATTTAGCTAGCATTTTGCGTTTCGTACTGAACAGAAACACCAACATTACATATTGCAAGAAAAAGTGAGAGGAGCACGTGAAACTAAACAATACGGCGACTGAATGAGAACGTATGCCATACTAACGCGACAACTGGGACACTATTTAAGGCGAACCTTTAAGAGATATTTTGCGAAACACGACACTGTGACCGGGCGCAGATGGCAGACATGACAGAAAGGCTGTCTGCGGATGCGTCTAATGTAAACAAAATTTGAGGGCTCGGCTGAGAACAACGCAGCACTATAATGTAATTATGGTGTTCTACGTGTCAAAACCGCGACCAATTATGAAGTGCGATGTGGTGGGGGACTGCAGATAAAATCTGCCTCGCATAAGTTCCTTACGTCTCCTTCAATCGGAGTGCACGGGTGTTCTTTGATTTCGCTCAGGGCTATGTGGATGCGCAGCGACAAGTAAAATTACCTGAATTCTCGAGCTTATTGCAGCGCGACACAACAACACGTGATAACCGTTTCAAAGTACGCACGAAGGAGCGCGGGCGTGGATAGCGATTGTATGCACAAATATATCGTAGCTCTTAAACTGAGTAACTTTTGCTGCTGCTTTTTCTTATTCAGTAGCAACTTGAGGCAAGCAACAAACCACGAACACAAACGCCGTAAAACGCTAATGAGACGACACGAACGTGTGCTCCCCAGGCACGCCACGGCGGGAGGAGAGAATCGAAGCGCACGAGTCCTTGCCGTGACGCCATCCCCGCTCTCCCGCCAGGCGGCGCCACGCCAAGTTCTCGGGGCTAATAGTAAATTTCACTACCCTCGATGTTCGTAAATGCACCATGAAAAGTCCTTTTAAGATTCCTAAGTGCAGTTTGAAAATGCTGCTTCTTTGCCGTTGCTAACAACAGTGAGAAAATGGCTGCCGTTACCGCTACTAACTGTTATTAATTAAATCGGCGTAATGTGGTTCATAAGTGCAGCTTTTAATGCCTTGTGGAGTCAATTATATTTTAAAACATAGCATCTAAAAATAAATAAGCGCGGCACTGTACTGATACACTAATTACCAACCACTATTACACCGTGTAATTACGATTGTGAATACACTGCGCAATGACATATTCAGGTCACAGTGCACATAGCGGCATGAACGAACACTAAATGAGAACACACACTCATGCAGACTACGTAAAAATGCCCGCGACATTTCAAGGCTATAACAAATATGAGCGCAAAAAGCAAGAAACACAGGGCACACGAGCAAGGATGCACAGAGGACGGGCACTACTACGGTCACGAAGTTTGCCATAGCAGCCACCTTGATTATTAGAAACATGCAGTTTATTTGCCCAGTAATAAAAACTGTATACTAAACCAAAAGGAAAAAGATACACAAATATCTCGCATTATCGCAGTGCTGTTGACGATCAGCAGTGCGCGACGAACGAGTCTCATACACCGTTCCCAACTAGAATAATGCAGTTTTTGCTATAGTATGATCGGTTTATTTGCGATTTAGAAGGCGTGAGGACAACTTAAAGAGAGAAGGAAAAAAACGAAAAGTTCTTCATTTTTTTACGAACCTGGTGGCGCACATGTCACCGCCCCGTTACAAAGGGGATGCTCATAGCATCCATCCATCAATAATCCCTTAACCTCTTGAATAAACAGCTTTCCCGCTCGGAACCGGTTGCGTGTGCATCGCAGGCCGGCTGCTCAGGCGAGTCGGTTCTTTGTTCCTCCCGGCGTCGGCGTCTCTGACGGTCGCGCCGATAGAAAACATATTGGCGCCGAGGCCTACCAATCCATCCGCATCTACTTTTGAGGTGGGCATCTGCTTATGGTGGGCATCTGCTTGAGGTGGGCATCTGCTTTGAGGTGAGCATCTGCTACTGTCGCCGAGCCTCGACTATTCTGCTGCTCACTTATGCTGTATTTCCTGCTTCTATGAACTTCCTCACTTTCCACGAGGCCTGACCCGCGTCTCGCGTCTCTGCTCGCTTCTCTTCCAGTCGGCTCTCCAGCGCTTCAAAATGAATGGTGCTGTCCCTCCGCCTCCATTTCTCCAGTGCCCCGGTGTGCCACCTATCCCATGGCGACAATGGCGTCCTGTATTACAGACCCACATCGACGTTGCTGCCAGGGATGCCACGATGCCACGCCGGAGCACAAGAAGGTGCTGCTACTGATCGCGCTGGCGTCGAGGGCCACAGCTGCTACCTGCGCGCGGTTGAAGAGGAGCCGCAAACCGGAGCCAACCGGGAAACTCCGAAAGACGCGTACAACACCACTCTGACCGAGCTCGAGAAAACCTTCAACCCGCAACAGCACCCGGCGTGCGTCCGCACGCAATTGAAGTTTCTGCGACAGCGTCGCTATGCGACCGCCCTCCGAATTCATCCAAGAAGTGCAACCAAAAGTCAAGCCATGCGATTTCGGAGTGGCGAGCGATATATTAGCATTCGGCGAGATCGTCATTGGCATTTCATCGCCGCAACTACAACACACGTTTTACAAAATGTGGAAGGAGTTCACTGTGCAGAAAGCACTTAACGTTGCACGTGAGGAGTTACGGTACTCGGCTGCCACCCAAAATACGCGGGTTCGATCCCGGTCGCGACGGTCGCATTTTCGATGGAGGCGAAAATGCCAGAGGCCCGTGTACTGTGCATTGTCAGTGCACATTAAAGAACCCCAGGTGGTCTAAACTTCCGGAGCCCTCCACTACGGCCTTTCTCTCCTCTCTATCTCTTTCACTCCCTTTCCCCCACCCCCACGGACGCTTAGCCGTGTTCCCTACATGGGCCGCAGAAATTAGCGTTCTTTCCTAATCGAAACACAATCAATCAATCAAATCAAGAGGAGCGCGTGGAACGCGCACTACAACAGTTTTCCGGCGTTCAAGTCTACATCGTTTCTTCTCGTCGTGTTTGGCCCCGCGCGTCGGTCTCTCCAACATGCCAGCCTTCCTCCCTGAGGCTCTCGGCAAGATGGCGCCGCAACTCTTCCTGCTGGGGGCGTTTCCTCCTTTGCCCGTGCTGCCTCCTCTCCTGCTGGGGGCCTGCTGCTTCCTCGCCTGAGACATCGTCGGCTCGCGTGGGTGCCTGTTTCCGCTGCGGCTCATCGCAGCATTTGACCAACACTGGCGCCTGTCCTGCTCGGAGCCAACTCGTGCGCAGTGCGGGAAGCGCGGGCACTTCGCCAAAGCCTGCCGCTCGCCACGGGGGTCCGCCAGCTTAAATTCCTACCTCGTCGACGATGACGAACACAGTCCGAGTCCTGGAAGTGGACGCCAAGTCTGCAAAACCTGCTTTTGCGCCATTGCAACCGGTTTCTACTTCCGAATGCATCATGGGAGACGCTAGGTATGAACATTGTTGGTCTACTGTTTCAAGTTCCATCTCACTGTAGGTTTGCCATAACAGTGATAGATTATTTTTCACAATGGCCAGAAGTTTGTTTTGTCAGGGAAGTTACTTCTGATTCTGTCGTGACTTTCATTTCCAGCCGAGAAGGGTTTCCTGCCTCTATTGGGGGTAGTATTGTGACGTCACACGCCAGCCACCACCATTTTGAAATCCTCTGAAACAGCAAGCGTCAACGTTACTAGCATCGCGAACGCCACCGACCAACGTAGCACCGACGCATCGGCGTGCTTGGTCGCCTGCTACTCGTTTTTTTCCTTTGAAAGTGAACGTGATCGCGACGTGATGGCAGGAAGGCCCGTGACGACTAACGCCAAGTATTCGAGCGGCTTGTGTGACGCAGACCGAGAGCGGTATGCGAAAAATATTACAGCATATCCACGGAGTGAATGATGATGAGTGGGCGAAGCTCGGGAGGTTCATCGTAGATCGTGCCGAGTTCCGGATTAATTTAGTTAATCAAAAGAAGAGGCGTGCAGGACACGGACACAAGGAGAGCAGTGAACAACACGAACGCCGACTAACAACTGATGCACAGCACAGAGGCGAAAAAGAAAGAAGACACACAGCTTATCTGCGCATGCTCGGAATGGAAGCGCCACCTGTCAATCGGTTACACGTGCCGGTCTTCGCGATAGACAACTCCTAAGACTTTCTATCTCCTCTCTGTTTAAGCTAATCGACGACTGACTCACGCATGCACTTCCACTAATACTGATATGCCAGGCCTCAACCAATAAACGCGTATCTTCGTTCTTATGCCTGTACAGGATCTCGGTTTTGTCTAACTCGGGCATGCAGCTACAGACCTGGCAGTGCAAGGATAGATTGGACGGTGTCCCACCTGATAACGACCTTCTGTGTTCAATTAATCTTTGATTAATACAACGCACAGATTGCCCTACATAAAAACGTCCGCAGCTAAAAGGAATCTTATGAACTACACCCATGCGACAGTCGGTGAAATTGTTCTTGGCTAGGTGCTCAACCGGACAGATATCCGTTCGCTTCTTACCTTCCATCTGCTCATTTCTTCTATGCACTGCAGCACAACCGTAGCCTTGGCCAGACACCTTCGTCGACCGGTGCCGCGCAGAGAATGCCACCTCAGCCTTCCCGATCACCGATCTCTCCTCGGGTCGCGTGCCGCGATCCCGCTGACATCCAATTATGAACACCGACGTGTCCACTGCGCGTGCCTTCCCGCGCCACTTCGCCGATCTCTCCGTTTCGTCTGCTAGCCTGTGTTTGTGGGCCCCTTTTACTCATGACATTGGCCCCCCTTTTAAGAGTTTTTTCTTAAAAAACTGCTTCCTCCTCCTCTTCCGAATTCTCCGGTACCTTGCCAAATCTTCTTGCCTTTTGAAAATAAACTTGTGATGTCTTAATTCCTCGGCTCACTGTAGCACTGGCCACCACCACACTCTTCGCGCATACACTGACACATCACGCACGTTTTGGTCACAGCACACACAACACTAATACATAATCACTTCACACATAGCAAAAGTCAGTGTTCGTTGAGTTCACATTTTGTCCACTGAACAGTACACTACGACACCCTAGATCAGTATCTCACATCAATACACGGTATCAATTCATTATATCGTCACTACCAATACCATACATATTTCCTTGAAACCATATCTATGTACATAGCAACCTATGTACATAGCTATACATATTGATCACTGCAGCACCTTCCTATGCAGCCCTGTAGCCCTTCTTTGCGTCTCCCAATCATAGGACTAATGCTACTAATGCATATTTTAACCACCCTCGCATTGTCGGCCCCACATACTTTTACACATTTCCCTATACACGAGCTTGGCCAAGACATTCTTTTGTTTCCCTTTCCACCACTAACTCTCTAAAGGATTGGTCTATGCCCTATACCTGACACACACAACTATACATACACAACTATACATGACTGTACACATCACCACAATAACACCCTTTGCTGTGCGGACATACAGCCATTCCTTATAATCCTTTTCATGCCGGCGGCTGTAATCAGAGATATCCAATCTTTCCGTAGCGTTCTTCTCCATTCGGACTTCCACACTGCTCTATCCGCTTTTGCTATTCTTTCTCCGCTACCCCTATAAACAACCTTGACAATCACCATTCTCCTTCCTTTCCCATTAGCTAGTTAACTGCTCACCTTTTTCTCATCTCCCTATCGTTCTTGTTCGTGCGGATCTCCTCCTCCCTACCTCGCCCTTTTGCTCTTTATCCTCCTCCAACATTTTTAATCCACCTTTCTGGTAGTCCCACTAATCACTTCAAATCACTAAGTGCTCTGTCTATCTATTTCCTTTAGGCCTGTCACTGTTCATTTCCGTTAGAAGCCATCCTATTCATTAACCAACCATCTCTTTTCTTCAGTGGCCACAGAAAAAACCTTTCCGCTTTATTTCTGGGCCTACTTCCATTCGACAGCTCGCGCAACCCACGAGTCTGCAACTCTCTCTTGGGCCTCCTTGCTGAAGCACGCTCCCCACCAACTCTCGCTACGACCGCTGCGTTTTTTAGCATTGCTAAACGTTTTTCGGCGCCTCCTCTTTGCTACATTCCCTCGCGGACGCCTGGTGCGGTCAAAGGTCAAATGACTCATCCAACAATCCTCTCGTGTGCGTCTTCTCACTGCGCTCCGTCGCGACCACCTCGTGCGGATCCTGCGTTTGTCTTCTTTCCGACACAAACGCCTCTTCTGAACCGCTTCTCTTGTGTGTCTACCTAACGCACGCTGTCGACGCAGACCATTGCGTTTTCCCGCCTCTTGCGACGGACTGTTCCCCCGGCGTCTACTCGATCCCTGCCCGGTTGCCTTAACCGCGTTCTCGTCACTTTTAGTTGTTTCGAACTCGCGTTCTTCGACGCGTCTTAGTTTCAAGTCCGTTTGCAGCGTATGCGTCTGCCTTTTCTCAACTAAGACCCTCCTCGCTCCCATTGCTGTTTAGCCTTTCTCATTTACCTCTCTCTCCTTGTGGACATACTACTTCCCCATGCTCGCTCCCGCGTTCAGCACGATCGTCGCGCGGATCGTGCTCTGCTTCACATCCTCCACTGTGTGGCTCTCATCAGAACAGTGCTTGCAGCAACCTGCAATACCTCTTGATTCTCCTGCAGCGGCGGTGGGTGCGCTTTCTCCTCCGCTGCGCTCAACAGCTCTTGGGCGCCTACGCCCGCATCCTCAATCAGCTCTTGGGCGCCTACGCCCGCATCATCAATAAACTCTTGGGCGCCTACGCCGCATCCTCAATAAACTCTTGGGCGCCTACGCCCGCATCCTCAACCTCCGACTCGAGCTCCTCTAGACTTGCGGTAACCGCGCCGCACTCCTCCGACTCCACCGAGACGATCACCTGACTCGCCTGAATTTCCGGAATTTCGATAACTTCCGCCTCATGTTTACCGATTTCGACTGATTGCACTACTGGCAAATTTACACATGATGTACTCCTCCCTTTTCCGGTGCATCAGCTTCCCTTCGGCCTCAGCTATCTGCTGCTTTAGTAGAGCTACCATTGCTTCATGCTCTCGCTCCCGTTCTTTTGGGCATCTTCAAATAACCTCAGCACCTCCTTTCCTGACAGTTCTACTCTTAGCTATCGCCGCCAAACGCTCCAAATCCATCTTGGCAACCCCCGACGATCATTCGTGACTGGGCCTGGAGATGTTAATCCTGCAGAGGCTCGCCAATTATTTGTCACGAGTTTGTAGTGTGCGGATCTCGGGAGCGCTTGCTCCGATGGATTGAGAGAGAGTGACGAAGACGAGAGGCGAGAAGCGTTAACAAAAACAACAAAGGCGTTACTTTATAAAACAAACATCAAACATCAAAAATAAGCAAACCACCAATTCGCACAAAAAGAGAACCTAAATGTTACTCAGCCTAAGAGGTCTAACTACAAATCCTCCGCGTAGGGCGCAGTTCCCACGGGAGTCCCTCAACCTTGGGCCTCGCGTTCAAGTCCGCGTCAGCTGCCTGCCGGTCAAGGTGCAGTTAGACGCTCTTACTTTGCCTTCGACGTGGTGCGGTTCAGAGTCGATGCTCTCTTGGCGAGTCGTGTCCCGTAGCCGTCGTCGAGGATGATGCTGCTGGTGGTGGACCGCCGCTCACGCAAGGTCCGTCCTCGTCCGCCGCCTTGCTTCGCCTGTGATGTGGCGAGTCACCGCTTAGGCCTAGCCCAGCCTAGGCCTCCTCATATGTAGATGCTCGGTCTCCAACCAAGACCGGCCTTCTGCAGCGATTCTTCTGCCGGTCGTCCCGTTCTGCCGGCGAAGGTGGAGCGCTGCGGGTACGCCGGGAACTGTTGAAGTTCAGCCGCTGCCACTCCGAAGTCCGTACTCGATCGTCAGCCAGATCGACGGCACCCCGGAGCCCGACGCCCTCGTCTCCTCGTCACCAGACCGTAGCTGGCCAGACACCCTTCGTCGACCGGTGCCGCGCAGAGAATGCCAGCTCAGCCTTCTCCGATGCACCGATCTCTCCTCGGGTCGCGTGCCGCGAGCCCGCTGACATCCAATTGTGACACCGACGTGTCCACTGCGCGTGCCTTCCCGCGCCACTTCGCCGATCTCTCCAGTTTCGTCTGCTAGCCTGTGTTTGTGGGCCCCTTTACTCATGACATTGGCCCCCCTTTTAAGAGTTTTTTCTTAAAAAACTGCTTCCTCCTCCTCTTCCGAATTCTCCGGTACCTTGCCAAATCTTCTTGCCTTTTGAAAATAAACTTGTGATGTCTTAATTCCTCGGCTCACTGTAGCACTGGCCACCACCACACTCTTCGCGCATACACTGACACATCACGCACGTTTTGGTCACAGCACACACAACACTAATACATAATCACTTCACACATAGCAAAAGTCAGTGTTCGTTGAGTTCACATTTTGTCCACTGAACAGTACACTACAACACCCTAGATCAGTATCTCACATCAATACACGGTATCAATTCATTATATCGTCACTACCAATACCATACATATTTCCTTGAAACCATATCTATGTACATAGCAACCTATGTACATAGCTATACATATTGATCACTGCAGCACCTTCCTATGCAGCCCTGTAGCCCTTCTTTGCGTCTCCCAATCATAGGACTAATGCTACTAATGCATATTTTACCACCCTCGCATTGTCGGCCCTACATACTTTTTAACATTTCCCTATACACGAGCTTGGCCAAGACATTCTTTTGTTTCCCTTTCCACCACTAACTCTCTAAAGGATTGGTCTATGCCCTATACCTGACACACACAACTATACATACACAACTATACATGACTGTACACATCACCACAATAACACCCTTTGCTGTGCGGACATACAGCCATTCCTTATAATCCTTTTCATGCCGGCGGCTGTAATCAGAGATATCCAATCTTTCCGTAGCGTTCTTCTCCATGCGGACTTCCACACTGCTCTATCCGCTTTTGCTATTCTTCTCCGCTACCCCTATAAACAACCTTGACAATCACCATTCTCCTTCCTTTCCCATTAGCTAGTTAACTGCTCACCTTTTTCTCATCTCCCTATCGTTCTTGTTCGTGCGGAATCTCCTCCTCTCTACCTCGCCCTTTTGCTCTTTATCCTCCTCCAACATTTTTAATCCACCTTTCTGGTAGTCCCACTAATCACTTCAAATCACTAAGTGCTCTGTCTATCTATTTCCTTTAGCCTGTCACTGTTCATTTCCGTTAGAAGCCATCCTATTCATTAACCAACCATCTCTTTTCTTCAGTGGCCACAGAAAAAAACCTTTCCGCTTTATTTCTGGGCCTACTTCCATTCGACAGCTCGCGCAACCCACGAGTCTGCAACTCTCTCTTGGGCCTCCTTGCTGAAGCACGCTCCCTCCAACTCTCGCTACGACCGCTGCGTTTTTTAGCATTGCTAAACGTTTTCGGGCGCCTCCTCTTTGCTACATTCCCTCGCGGACGCCTGGTGCGGTCAAAGGTCAAATGACTCATCCAACAATCCTCTCGTGTGCGTCTTCTCACTGCGCGCCGTCGCGACCACCTCGTGCGGATCCTGCGTTTGTCTTCTTTCCGACACAAACGCCTCTTCTGAACCGCTTCTCTTGTGTGTCTACCTAACGCACGCTGTCGACGCAGACCATTGCGGTTTTCGCCTCTTGCGACCGACTGTTCCCCGGCGTCTACTCGATCCCTGCCCGGTTTGCCTTACCGCGTTCTCTCACTTTTAGTTTGTTTCGAACTCGCGTTCTTCGACGCGTCTTAGTTTCAAGTCCGTTTGCAGCGTATGCGTCTGCCTTTTTCTCAACTAAGACCTCCTCGCTCCCATTGCTGTTTAGCCTTTTCTCATTTACCTCTCTCTCCTTGTGGACTACTACTTCCCCATGCTCGCTCCCGCGTTCAGCACGATCGTCGCGCGGATCGTGACTCTGCTTCACATCCTCCACTGTGTGGCTCTCATCAGAACAGTGCTTGCAGCAACCTGCAATACACTCTTGATTCTCCTGCAGCGGCGGTGGGTGCGCTTTCTCCTCCGCTGCGCTCAACAGCTCTTGGGCGCCTACGCCCGCAATCCTCAATCAGCTCTGGGCTCCTACGCCCGCATCATCAATAACTCTTTGGGCGCCTACGCCCGCATCCTCATAACTCTTGGGCGCCTACGCCCGCATCCTCAATAACTCTTGGGCGCCTACGCCCGCATCCTCAACCTCCGACTCGAGCTCCTCTAGACTTGCGGTAACCGCGCCGCACTCCTCCGACTCCACCGAGACGATCTCCTGACTCGCCTGAATTTCCGGAATTTCGATAACTTCCGCCTCATGTTCACCAATTTCACCTGATTGCACTACTCGCAAATTTACACATGAGTCTCCTCCCTTTTCCGGTACATCAGCTTCCCTTCGCCCTCAGCTATCTGCTGTTTTAGTAGAGCTACCGATTGCTTCATGCTCTCGCTCCCGTCTTTTTGGGCATCTGCAAATAACCTCAGCAACCTCCTTTCCTGACAGCTTTCTACTCTTAGCTATCGCCGCCAAACGCTCCAAATCCATCTTTGCAACCCCCGACGATCATTCGTGACTGGGCCTGGAGATGTTAATCCTGGCAGAGGCTCGCCACTGTGATGAGAGCAACAGTATATAGCTTGCCTACGCACGGAAAGACAACTACACGGAGAAGAATAGCCGGAGAAAATAGCAACATAGCCAGTAGCTGTTCTGCTGGGGACACTTCTTCGAGGCGAGAAGCGTTAACAAAAACAACAAAGGCGTTACTTTATAAAACAAACATCAAACATCAAATAAGCAAACCACAATTCGCACAAAAGAGAACCTAAATGTTACTCAGCCTAAGAGGTCTAACTACAAATCCTCCGCGTAGGGCGCAGTTCCCACGGGAGTCCCTCAACCTTGGGCCTCGCGTTCAAGTCCGCGTCAGCTGCCTGCCGGTCAAGGTGCAGTTAGACGCTCTTACTTTGCCTTCGACGCGGTGCGTTTCAGAGTCGATGCTCTCTTGGCGAGTCGTGTCCCGTAGCCGTCGTCGAGGATGATGCTGCTGGTGGTGGCCGCCGCTCACGCAAGGTCCGTCCTCGTCCGCCGCCTTGCTTCGCCTGTGATGTGGCGAGTCACCGCTTAGGCCTAGCCCAGCCTAGGCCTCCTCATATGTGATGCTCGGTCTCCAACCAAGACCGGCCCTCTGCAGCGATTCTTCTGCCGGTCGTCCCGTTCTGCCGGCGAAGGTGGAGCGCTGCGGGTACGCCGGGAACTGTTGAAGTTCAGCCGCTGCCACTCCGAAGTCCGTACTCGATCGTCAGCCAGATCGACGGCACCCCGGAGCCCGACGCCCTCGTCTCCTCGTCACCAGACCGTAGCTGGCCAGACACCCTTCGTCGACCGGTGCCGCGCAGAGAATGCCACCTCAGCCTTCCCGAACACCGATCTCTCCTCGGGTCGCGTGCCGCGAGCCCGCTGACATCCAATTATGAACACCGACGTGTCCACTGCGCGTGCCTTCCCGCGCCACTTCGCCGATCTCTCCGTTTCGTCTGCTAGCCTGTGTTTGTGGGCCCCTTTTACTCATGACATACTCGTTTTTAGGGGCGAAGCTCCTCTTAGTCTAACCTTGTCACGCGTCAGGCGTCAGGCGTCAGTCGTCAGGCGTCAGGCGTAACCCGCGTGCTGGGAGGCACGCGCTCGCCCTCGGCGTTCGCCTCGGCGCGTGCCTCCCGGTGCGTGCCTCTCTCTCTCTCCCGGCGCGTGCCTCCCGGCGCGTGCCTCTGCTGTCTTGTGAGAGAGAGAGAGAGAGAGAGCGAAAGGCGCGCGTTGGCTATGGAAACGCTCTTTCTTAGAGGAACGCTGTACGAGCTCGCAAAGAAGGAGAACGCGCTCTCACCCGCGAGAGACAACGTTGGCACAGGCAGCGTCTCCTAGCGAGTTTCTTGATTGAGAAATACCGACTGCTAGCGTTGGAGAAGCGTTCACCGGCAACCCATATATATATATATATATATATATATATATATATATATATATATATATATATGTATATGTAGGCACTGGATCTTGACTTGCAATGAAGTGCCGGTGGGAGATTTCACTTGTGCATAGTTGAACCATGAGGATTCGTAGCGTGCGCGTTAACTAAATTAATCCGGAACTCGGCACGATCTCCGATGAACATCCCGAGCTTCGCCCACTCATCATCATTCACTACGTGGATATGGTGTAATTTTTTTCCCTTGAAAGTGAACGTGATCGCGACGTGATGGCAGGAAGGCCCGTGACGACTAACGCCAAGTATTCGAGCGGCTTGTGTGACGCAGACCGAGAGCGGTATGCGAAAAAAATTACAGCATATCCACGGAGTGAATGATGATGAGTGGGCGAAGCTCGGGAGGTTCATCGTAGATCGTGCCCAGTTCCGGATTAATTTAGTTAACGCGCACGTTACGAATACTCCTGGTTCAACTATGCACAAGTGAAATCTACCACCGGCACATCATTGCAAGTCAAGATCCAGTGCATATGTATATATATATATATATATATATATATATATATATATATATATATATATATATATATATATATATGGGTTGCCGGTGAACGCCTCTCCAACGCGAGCAGTCGGTATTTCTCAATCAAGAAACTCGCTAGGAGACCCTGCCTGCACCAACGTTGTCTCTCGCGGATTAGGGCGCGTTCTCCTTCTTTGCGAGATGGTAGCGTTCCTCTAAGAAGGAGCGTTTCCATAGCCAACGCGCGCCTTTCGCTCTCTCTCTGTCTCTCTCCCTCTCACAAGACAGCAGAGGCACGCGCCGAGGGCGAGCGCGTGCCTCCGGGCACGCGGGTTACGCCTGACGACTGACGCGTGACAAGGTTAGGCTAAGAGGAGCTTCGCCCCTAAAAGCTTCATCTCTACAATTTCGATCCTTTCGAGCGTGACGCCCGCGACTGCTAAATCAGTGCTGATGTTTGGACGCGTGTCAACATGTGCGACATACATGATTTTTCAGTACTCAGGGCAAGCTTTCTTACAAGAAAGCAACTAAAGTCGCACAAGTCTTTAGAAGGCCACAATTAGGTGACGAGTGGATGGGTGAAAGAGCTGTGGGTGAAACAAGCAGGCACGGAAACAGTTGTCGTCGTAACGCAGGTGAGATCCACTTTCGATGTCTGTTGCGCGCAGCACTGATTGTTTCCTTTTTTATGCATATCAATCACTCACAGAGCCTGTCAATCCCGCCAGTGAAGACGTGGATATGCACCAAAACTGACGGCGAAGTGCTCGCTGCGCACTGTATATGCATGGCAGGAAACGGACAGGCTTGCCCTCATGTTGCGGCATTGCTCTTCTACATTGAGTACGGGATACGTGCGCGTGAGGAGCGTTCCGCTACCGACAGCAGCAACGCCTGGCTTCCTACACACGTTCGCAAGATCGCGGCTCGCCCCGTCGACGAAATGGATTTTGCTTTTGCAGCTATGAAAAAGCGACGACTTGATGGGCATCTCGAAGCGTCTGGAAAGTTCACTGCGAGGAAACAGGCTCCACCTCCTACAAAGGGTGAGGGGGCGCGTTTTTCGGTGCTATGACTGCTTCGGGACTTCGTCCCGCAGTGCTCAGTGCCAACCCTACCTACAGCTATTTATGCCATCTGTGCGGACCTGCAGTGGTGCTGACATGCGCCTGCTCTACAACAAAAGAGCAACGAAGCTAAGTCACAATGAAGTTGTGCAGAAGTGTGACAACATTTTCAGTATTCTGTCTATCAGTGAGGCAGCAATTCAGACCACTGAGAAACGCACAAGAAATCAAGCGAGGAGTAGTAGTTGGTTTGCCTATCGAACAGGCCGAATGACTGCATGAACTCTCTAGTATGTTTGCCACACACCACTCCATGGAACTGCTCCATGGAAGAGCCACATTAGCCGCATTTTCTCCCCGCAATCTAGCAAGCTTTCTTTGCGGTGAAGTATGGGGGAGAAAGAGAAGCAGAGGCTCTCACAAAATGCAGAAAATTAATGGCTGCGGCTCACAATGACGCAGTGTTCAAAGAAGCAGGGCTCCTTGTTTGCAAAGAACATTTGTTTTTGCCGCAACCCCCGACATGCTTGTCGAGTGCAGATGTTGTGGTGCAGGTGTTGTGGAAGTGAAGTGCCCATGGAAAGTGAAGTATAGACTCCTCGCTAACCTGCTTAAACATGTAAACAAATGTGTGACTGAAGCTGACGATGAGCTGAGGTTGAAACCAACCCACCGATATTATTGCCAGGTTCAAGCGCAAATGTATGTGTGCAAGAGAAATTACGCAGATTTTGTACTCTGGAATGCACAAGAAATCGATGTAGAGCGGACAAAGAAAGACGAGAACTCCATTGCATCAGTGATTCCAATGGAAAGAAGCTTTTTCAGAACAGCTTAGTTGCCAGAACTCGTAGCACGGTGGTTTCCGGACAGTAAAGGTGACCTGTACAACAGGGTTGACGACTCCAAGGCTCAACTAGAAGTTCAAGACACAAGCCACCATTCAGCTGCTGACACAGCTCCAATAGTGGTGCCATTAGCTGCGAATAGCCTTGTGCTCGACAACCAGGGCCCACAAAGCGGTGCAGCTGCACCTGAGATTTTCAGCATTCGTAAGGGACCCGAGGAGGGCAGAATGATTGCCTGTGACAATGAAAACTGTTGTGTAAAATGGTTTCATTTCACCTGTGTAGTTTTGAAAAGCGTACCAAGAACCGAGCTCTGATTCTACAGCTCATGCCACAAGAATGTTTAGGGATTTATTTTCTTGACTTTTTTTATTACTGTAAGCTACTGCCATTGGATAAGGAGTTTTCAAATATTGTATTGTGTTGACATTGTTCAAATTATCAAATATGCATGGTTGCTTGTTTATTCAATTTATAATATGGCCACTGGGTTTTCAAATATTACATTGTGTTCATGGCACCTGAAACATATAAATCTTGAAAAAGAACTTAGCAAATAATTATGCAATGACGAATCAAGTGTATAAAAAGGTATAAAAAGTACAAAAATGACAATGGCGGTCTTAACAAACAAAAGGACTACTAGGTGTAAATACAAGTTGCGAGTGACCATAGAAAAGAGCCACAACAATTGCTCGTTAGGAGCCTAAACATGCATTGATAACATGCAGTACATGGGCCGCAAGCATTCCTCCCTCCATTGAAGTCGCGACTGCAGTGGCGGGGATCAAACCGCATCCTCTGGTGAGCAGCTGAACACCATAACCACTTGGCCACAATGGTAGACCACAAGAAATGTGTACCTCAAACACTGTAAATTAAACTTGCAAAGCAACGCTGTCCGCTTATCGTCTTATAGAAAATTCTTGTTGGGCGAGTTGGTACATTCTTGGAAAACTAAAGGCACTGTTGCAATCAGACGACACAAACAGAAGAGAGACACGGACACACGAGCGCGGACTAACAACTGGCTTCATTTGGAAAAATGACGTGCTTTATAAGTGCTTCAATGTACCATGGGAAATGGAGGGGGATAAAGAATAAACGGGGGGGGGGGGGAGGGAAACATGCCAACAACGCAAGCGCGAAAAACAGCCAGGAAAGCACAAGAAGACAATCAGTTCACAGTGTAATCCTCCGATAGCCGCATCAAGAAGATTAAATTTCGCATCAAAAAGAGCGAGAGACGGGGTGGGGTGCTTGTGCACTTGCTGCCAAGTTTTCTGATATGGTAGGTTTCCAGACTTAGACGCGCAATTTTGTCACTGCTCTTGCCTAGGATCATAGTCTCCTTCAACCGCGCCACATAATAAGAACTTAATCACATGCGCAACTAAATGAGCGTACTTGTCATGTAGTTTGTTCATTGCTAAGCAATACAATTGATTGTGCTCTTGTGCTTTCCTGGCTGTTTCTTGCGCTTGCGTTGTTGGCATGTTTTCCTTCCCCCCTTATTCTTTTCCTCCCTCCATTTCCCATGCTTCATTGAAGTACTTATAAAGCATGTCATTTTTTCAAATAAAGCCAGTTGTTAGGCCGCGCTCGTGTGTCCGTGTATCTCTTCTTCTTGTGTCGTCTGGTTGCACCGGTGCCTTTAGGTTTCAATTATCGTCTTATCACTTGTTCCTCTCAGCTCTAGTCAACAGATTCTTAAGCACATGGTCCAGAGAAGCGGGCAGGTGGGTGGAACACTGGGTCTACCTACCTGCGTCAAGTTTGATACAATCAACCTAAAATATAAAATCATACTGTTATTGTTTAACCACCAGGAAAACTATGCTCACGTATGGTTATGAAACTTGCTTAGTGCCCCATAAATTTCATTCATTTGCAAGACCCTAAAATGTTGGGTACCACACTGATTAGGTGCTGCATCCTTCGGGAACTCAGCTAAACAAAAGAAATGTGGCCTACGTTCTTAACGGGTAAAAAAAATTGCAGCTTGTTAATAATGCATGGAAAAGGTAGTAATCATTAAACTTGTCAGGTGATGTGATGCCGATTTGTTGTACTTGTAGTAATTTGTTCACGTTAATTTTGAATTATTTGCAAGCAAGGCTTTTCAGTGAAAAAAATGAATCATTTAGACACATGTGTATATCTTGCCATGCATCACAGAAATTTATCAATAGCGAAACGTCTGCTAACCAATCACGAAAAACTTTGTAGTGAAGGCGAGTTTTACAGCGCGCGAACATAGGAAAAATGCGACAGAGAAGAAATCAGCGTTCTTTCTTCTCTGTCGCTTTTTTCCTATGTTCGCGCGCTGTAAAACTCGCCATCATGAACGCAAACCAACTAGCCCAAGCTGCTACACATTTGGGGTTAAGGCCTAGTGAAATGGCACTACGCTGTTGCACAAGTTAGTGCGCAACACACTCTTACGGTCGTGTCAATCGGACATTCACTGCTGCTGTTTTTCTTTAGAATTTCTACGGGCTGTGTTCGCTTCAGTATGGTGTACTTATTCCGTACCGTACCAATCACACACTCCACATGAATCCGGACGTTGGCCATTTCTCTTGTCCGTTCAACTGTTTTTTGCCTTTTGTAAAAGTCAGAATGGCTAATGTAGCACAGCACATGCCAACACTTTCGGCAATCAGAAAGCCCCTGTCGGCTAAAACGACATCGCCTCTGTCTAAAAGCTCCAGTACCCCGCTCTCCTCTGTGATCATCTTGTCACTAGCACGTCCGCCGAAGGACCTGGAAATAAACCTCACCAACGCCTGCTGGAAATCGATGCCTGGAATGTCGCACGTTTTCCCATAGGGAGCTCCCTGCCGCGTGTTTCGGCCAGGCGCCGTGCGAGAGCGCTCGCCTCCCGACCGCCTGGTCACCTGACATCACAGGCGTAGCCAATCGCGTAGTTGGGAGCAGCCGGCCTGCGCGCTGTCCGGACCGCCGTCGAGAGCGTGCGGCGGTAGTTTGATAGCAGACGACGCCGCCTTGAAACGCGTTGAAACCTACCTGCTCTCTGCAGCAAAATGTTCTACTTTTCACTCGCATGATGTAGTTAACGCAGCGCTTGAGGAGGCAAGCTTGCGCTTTTGAGGTGAGCCTTGAGTAGTGCTTTCAGCTGGTTGTGGGAACGACGACGCCAGTTCGCCGATCGCCACTGACGTGCTTGCGGATACATTGTTCGTGTCGTGCTGTCTGGTTCAGCAAGCCACGGAAACAGTTCGCCGTGTACTGTTGGCCCTGTAGTGCTCCTGGACACACTGGCACTCACGACGTTTCGCGCGGGGCCCGGCGTTGGTTCGCCGAACACGAACTTGGCACTACACCGGGCTTGAGTAAGCGCCTGGTGAAGTCTCTTTTGAAGTCACTCGCATGGAAGTGGAGACTGCATACGACGCAGTATTCCTTGATTGTTGCGCTGGGAAAGGCGCCTGATAGTGCGTGCAGCCACTTCTCACGCAAGGAGATCTCTGCTGGCACTTCGTCAAACGACACACCCGGTCGCTTCCGTCGGCAACTCGATGAGCCGCACCGCACACAACAGCAACGCATTGCCACTCAAATGAAATGGAGAACTGGGTCCGCAGACAGACGGCGAAAAACATCACGCAAACCAACGTAAATCTACTGCGTTAAGCAGACGGAATTACCGTCATTGCGGTGAACCTTTATTTGCTGTTAAAAAATGACCTTCAAGAAAGTGGACATTATAGACCTATTCCACCGGGCCTACGTCACGAAGATGCGGTGGCGCTGTCGTCGGGAGTTTTGGTTTCGCATGGTAGGCATCCGCCGGCGCGCCTACCGTAGCAGCCACTGCGTTTTCGCTGGTGCGGGCGCTTCTCACCGCCGTGAAATGAAGAAAAAAGTGTTCATCGATGACCTGCGCCGTGGGTTGGTTGCTCAGAAACGCACAAGATATGCGCGATAGTGTTTTATCGGTTTCTTGCTTATGTCTGTCGTAAGGAAATGCCGGCTGTTTGCCGCATCGGTTATGCGCCAAACATTTTCGTCACGACTAAGCATACGTGTAATTATTTAGCGTTAGTGCGGCTTGTTTCATTTGAGAGAAATAGCATTGTCACAAGTTTGTCAAGTGTAATGCTCGACACCAAGTTTCTTTGCATAAGGAAAGTGCGGACACAGCGATCAAGCTTACCGCTAAGCGCGCACGACGTTAGGTTAGCTCGATGTGTAGAAGTAGTCGCGGTCGCCGTGTATTATTGAAGTGGGGAAGCTATACATACGTCATACGAATTTCATTCACTCAAATGAAACAAATATATATTAGAGCTTAATTCACGTAGCCGTGAGCGAAAGGCCGATTACAGCGACGCTTTTGCAAATTGCTTGCGGCTGCGATAGCATACACACGAGAAGTGTCTTTGGCAATGCTGTAGTGGTTATGATGCGCTTAAATTGTTTTTTTTTTTCGATTGTCAGACTGCTCGAATGAACTACACGCTTGGAATTTGCCGCGTCGTTACAGGACTTCACGCCTTCACGATCGGAACTGAGTGTAGGGGCAGAGCGGCAAGCCGCGGCTATGCGCCTTGCTGGCGGTTATTTGACAGCCTTGTCCTTGGCACGTTATTGCTTTTTTTTGTGCGCGTTATCAAAGCCGTATTTACGTAGGTTATAGCTTCACCAATATCGCATGCTTGAGTACCTATTCCGTTACATTTGTTTTTGCGCAAAGATTTTGTGTAGGGATTAGAGGCTTTAGTCCGAAGCAGTATTTTAGCTGAGGCATCTCAGGTCGTATTTAAACAAGTCTCGCTGTTGCAAGTGGTTCATCCTTGCGCTAGTTACCGAATTAATGCATACGCACGAAACGATGCCGACATTATAGCTCGCGATCATTCGCATCATGTGGCAAGGTGCTTATCCTTTCAGTCAGTTTCTCACATCTTGTCATAGCTGGGCGTCGGCACATTCTTTTCTGCATTCATTGAATGCTTCCTACAGAGCTAACGTAACTTCATCTCATGCGGCTGCCCCTTGCAAACTGTTGTAAACACGCCGTCGGCGCTCCGACGCCCCGTGCTCGGAGGCAGCTTTCGCACACGCTGCGCCGGCGGCGGTGGCGCGACCTTGCAGGGCCGCGGCAAGCGGTGGGCGGGGCCCCCGCGCCGCGACGTCGACACAAGCCCTGGTTATATCGCCGGTGCCTACCACTGTTTACCAACATGGAATAGGTCTATTTCATATGGCAATTTGTTACCTCGCCACAGCGATAAAAAAGAACGCCTGCATGTAGCAGCGGTGACAACGCGCGGTCGGCAAGGTGTCGTCTGCTCGCGAGAAGCAGCCGCTCGGCTCCCGGCGGCCGCGCGTCGGCGTGTTTACAAGGAGCAACCGCCAGAGGCGCTTGCCTCCGTACCGGTGGGGGAGGGTAAAATCAGAGGGTAGGGCAGCGCGTTTGCGGCTCACGTTCCAGGCATTGTTTTTCTAGGAGGCGTTGACCTCACCATACCTCGTGGGCAGATGCCTATAAAAAAATTACAGCACATGCACGGAGTGAATGATGAGTGGGCGAAGCTCGGGAGGTTCACCGTAGATCGTGCCGAGTTCCGGATTAATTTAGTCAACGCACACGCAACGAATCCTCCGATGGTTTCGTCACTCGCCGACGTGGTTCGCGAGGAGGTTAGGCAAGTGGTCCGCGAACCTCAGCATCCTGTACTTCCAGAAGTACCACTGCTTCGACAGCCGACGACTGCGTCCTATGCTGATGCGCTGCAGCGAGGAGCTCCTGTACGTGCGGATGTCGCAGCGGCTGCCCCTGTGCAGCCTCCGATGTACCCTAGCACACGGGAGCCACCGCCAGAGAGGAGATTAAGAAAGAGCGACATCTGGCGCACACCTGACAGAGTACCTCTTTGCTACCACTGTGGAGAGGCTGGCCACCTGTACCGGATGTGCCCGTATCGCCTGGTGGGACTTCGTGGTTTTCTCATAAACGCACCCCGTCCGCGCAGTGGTGAGCGTCCTTTCGAGATCGAGGAGTACCTTTCTACTCGTCAGAGTTCCCGTGATTTTCAGCACCAGCCTCGGTCGACAACGTCAGTGAGATATAGGTCGCCGAGTCCTCGTCCGTCGGCAAGTTCTCCCAGGCGTCGTTCGCCAAGCCCGCGTCGGGAAAACTAGAGTCAGCGACCTGTGGAGGCAAGGCCGCTGTCGACGCTGAAGCAGAAGAACCTCCATCGCTGAATCCGAAAAACGACGAAGGGCGCGGTGATCGGTGCTGTAATAACAATGTAGCTTCCGATTTACGTGTATTTGTGGACGGCTTCCAAGTGCTGGCGCTGGTGGATACTGGTGCGGATTATTCGGTAATGAGCAACGAGCTTTCCAAAACGCTGAAAAAAGTGCTGACTCCGTGGACAGGACCACAAGTTCGCACCGCAGGCGGAAACCTCGTCGACCCGAGGGGCATCTGCACCGCTAGAATTGGCATACGGGGCTTCACGTACGTTGCAAGTTTTATTGTACTGCCTGAATGTTCACGCGAATTAATTATTGGTATGGAGTTCTTGCATTCCAACGGTGCTGTAATCAACCTGAGGGACTCATGTGTTTCGTTCTCAACGAGGCAGTCTATTTCTACATTCGACACCGAAGAATATTTCAATGAGCTCTGCATTGCAGACGACGACGTCAAGCTACCCCCGAGATCAAGCATGTGTGTCGCGGTAACAAACAGGGCATTCAGTGATTTAGAAGGAATTGCAGACAGCAACACCAGGCTGATACTGGAAAAAGGGATCTGCATTGCAAGAGGCCTTGTGCAGCTGCGTGATGGATGTGCGAACGTGCTGCTCACCAATTTCTGAAATGAGGTCCAGCACCTTGCGAAAGGGACTGTCATCGCCAGCCTGAATGATTTCGTCCACGTTTCTGAGCTGAGCATCCCTGAGGCCCCGACACCTGACTTGCAAGATGTGGATTCGGTCCTCGCATCGATCAACATTGAAACAGGACGGCTGCCCAGGCAAAGGGAGGAAATAGAAAGCCTGGTAAGAGAATTCGCCTCATGTGTTTCGATGTCCTCTAAAGTACGGCGTACACCTATCACCAAGCGTCGGATAATTGTGGATGAGACAGTGAGGCCTATATACCAACGTCCTTATCGAGTGTCACCAAAAGAGAGAGAAGCTATCGGTAGTCAGGTTGAAGAAATGCTTAGGGATCCATGATGTAATTCAGCCGTCAGCAAGTCCATGGGCGTCCCCTGTGGTCCTTGTAAAGAAAAAAGATCAAACGTTATGCTTCTGCATTGACTACCGGAAACTGAACGCCGTCACTAAGCGGGATGTTTATCCTCTGCCCAGAATTGATGACACATTGGATAGGCTACGAGACGCAAAGTACTTTTCGTCACTAGACCTAAAAAGTGGATATTGGCAGATAGAGGTGGACGAAAGGGACCGTGAAAAGACAGCGTTTGTGACTCCGGATGGGTTCAAGGTGCTTCCGTTTGGCCTTTGTTCTGCGCCCGCCACTTTCCAGTGGATGATGGATGCTGTGCTCTCCGGACTCAAATGGCAGTCCTGTCTTCTTTACCTCGATGACGTTGTGGTTTTCTCTACTACCTTTGAACAGCATATGGAACGACTGCGAAATGTGCTGGCCGCTATTAGTGCAGCACGTTTGACGATAAAACCACAAAAATGTCATTTCGGTTTCCACGAGCTCCTCTTTCTCGGCCATATCATCAGTGCGGAAGGCATTCGTCCAGATCCTCAGAAGACCGCAGCCGTGGAGAAGTTTCCTAAGCCCACAGACAAAAAGGCCGTTAGACGATTCTTAGGACTGTGCGTTTACTACAGACGTTTCGTCAAAAATTTTTCAAGGATTGCCGAACCGCTAACGAGGCTGACAAAAGAAGATACACCATTCGTTTGGCTTGATGAACAGGAAAATGCCTTTGATGAATTGCGGAGGCGTCTACAGAGCCATCCAGTTCTCGCACATTTTGATGAGGAAGCCGAGGCGGATATCCATACGGATGCAAGCAATTTAGGTCTTGGAGCCGTAATTAATTAAAAAGAATGGAGAAGAACGAGTCATTGCGTATGCCAGTCGCACTCTTGCTAAAGCTGAAGTGAACTATTCGGCGACAGAAAAAGAATGCCTTGCGGTGATATGGGCAATCAACAAGTTTGGCCCATACCTATATGGTAGACCTTTTCGAGTTATTAGTGACCATCACTCCTCACTGTGCTGGCTCGCTAATCTCAAGGACCCGTCAGGGCGGCTTGCAAGATGAAGCCTACGGTTGCAGGAATACGACATAACTGTCGTATACAGGTCTGGTCGCAAACACAGTGACGCCGATTGCTTGTCACGGGCACCGATTCAATGCGCTGACCCTATTTCTGCAAACGACGGAGAAGATTTTCCATTCTTGGGAGCTGTTAAGACATCGCAGATGGCTCAGGACCAGCAATCCGACCCTGAATTACTCCTAATGATACAGTATTTAAAAGGACTATCTACCGACGTCCCCCGAGCGTTTGTCCGTTGCTTGTCGTCCTTCGTCCTGCGAAACAACGTCCTTTACAAAAGAAACTTTGAGCAGACTGCGGAGACATTCCTGCTTGTGGTCCCTGCACTGATGCGACCGGAGATCTTGGAGGCGTGCCACGACGACCCATCAGCGGGACACCTTGGAGTGAGCAGAACAGCAGCGCGCATTCGCACCAAATACTACTGGCCCAAGTTGTTGAGTTCTGTGCAGCATTACGTCAAAACTTGCCGGGAGTGCCAAAGACGGAAAACACCACCGTTGAAACCAGCAGGTCTTCTTCAGCCTATCGAACCACCGGCAGCCCCATTCGAACATGTGGGAATGGACTTGCTTGGTCCCGTTTCCGGCGTCATCGTCAGGGAAACGTTGGATCATAGTCGCAACTGACTACCTAACTCGGTATGCCGAAACAGCGTCTCTTGCTCGGGGAACGGCCTCTGAAGTCGCCGAGTTCTTCGTTAACAGCATTGTACTGCGGCATGGCGCTCCCGCAGTGCTAATCACAGACCGAGGAACCGCATTTACGGCTGACTTGCTCAAGACCATTGTGAAACTTACTCATACCAGTCATAGAAAGACCACGGCCTATCACCCACACAAATGGATTAACAGAACGGCTCAACAGGACGCTGACTGATATGTTATCAATATACATGGACATAGAGCACCGAACATGGGACGACATATTCAAAAGAAGAGGCGTGCAGGACACGGACACAAGGAGCTCAACTTTCTGTCCTTTGGACGACATATTACCGTACGCCACGTTCGCTTACAACACCGCAGTGCAAGAGACGACCCGAAAGACACCGTTCGAGCTCGTTTTCGGCCGTGAAGTGGTCACACCTCTAGATGCAATGCTTCCTGTAGACCACGTATCCGAGAATGATTGTCACACGACCGAGTATATACAACGAGCCGAAGAAGCGAGACAGCTTGCGCGGTATCGTATTCAACAACAGCAACGAGCCGACGCGCATCGATATAATTTGCGAAGAAGAGACGTACAGTATGCGCCGGGAGATAGAGTTGGGTATGGACTCCCATTCGACTACGCGGACGCTCGGAAAAGCTTCTCCGCCGCTATTTTGGACCATACAGGGCGCTTCGCCGAGTTGGCCCTTTGAACTACGAAGTGGTCCCAGAGGGCCAAGGAGACTCATCAAGACGACGGCATCCTACGGAAGTTGTGCACGTCGTAAGGCTGAAGCCTTACTATGACAGACAGTGAACAATCGAGGAACCACCCCCCGTCGATGATAACTGGCTGAACCAAGGAGCACTACGACCGCCTGGAGGCGAGTGTTTTGAGCATCGGGACGATGCACTCATGGAAGGGGGGTAATGACACGACCCGTCTTCAAACTACGCGCCCTGGCTGTTTCTGAAGCCCTGCCACTCATCTGCGGCCTACGTGCACAGCAGAGCAACAGCGTTCTTCGTAGCACGTGCGTGCTGAGAAGCCGCGCGCCTTTGGAGAGGGAAAAGGAGAAAGAAGACGAGAGACACAGCTCGTGCAGACGGTGTTCTCGACAGAGACTAGGCAGACGCTGGCTGAACCGTTTTCTTCCTGGACACAAGTTCGTCCAATTTAACTTAATTTATTAAAGAGTTTCCTTAAACTGTGTGTTACAATATATATATATATAATATATATATATATATATATATATATATAATATATATATATATATATATATATATATATGGGTGGCCAGTGAACAGTTCCCCAACGCGAGCAGTCGGTATTTCTCAATTAAGAAACTCGCTAGGAGACGCTGCCTCCCGGGAGATACTGCCGGTTACGCCTGACGCCTGACGCAGGACAAGGTTAGACTAAGAGGAGCTTCGCCCCTAAAATCACCGCCCAAGCACTCTGTAGAAATGGTTAACCAGCGAAGCTGAAATGTGCGGCACCGGTGTTTAGCAGGGGGTTCAGCCCGACACAGACGTTGCAGCCGAAGCCAAAGTACCGCTGGAGAAACTCTCGCTGAAAGCGGCGAACGCGCCCCGGCGAACGCGCTCCCGCAATTCACGTCGACCCTGTTCTGCCCGCAACGCCGCCTCTTCGGCGCGCCGTCGTTGCAAGCGTTTGACATCGTGAGCTAACATCCGTGGCTTACCCATGTGGAAGCTCAGTCGAAGCTGATGCACTCGTGCTCGGCGCTACGGCTGCGACGGGATGGACGACGTCACTCACGGGCCAGGCAATGGCACGCGCGGCTTGGTACGGCGCAGAGAACGACGTCACTGGAAGGCGCAGCCAATGGAGACCGCTCGTGACACAGATGCCGAACGGCTTTTCGTTTCTGCTAGCCATATACAGCTTTCGCTGTAAAAATCTAATCGTGTTGTGGTGATTACATTGTGACCACGTCTTTGCTCTTGTTAACAGTGAACTCAGTCTCTGAATGAAAAGTTTACAGCAATCCAAAATAACGCGCGCTTTTGTGCCAAAATTCTCGGTGAAAGCTACTGGCATAGTTTTCATGACGTCTTCTTTCGCCGGCCAATAAACGGTCATTACAAGACGGTCATTACAAGATGGTCATTACAAACGTCAAGCCACTTTTCAAAAATCCTTGATGCAGTGGGTTGTGAAACATTAAAGCGGTACCCAAGGTCTTGTGTCTGGCTTTCCAATCTCAGCCACATCAAAAACAAGACCGTTTCCTCAAACTTTATAAGGGCGTTTTTGAACAGTGTGAAACATGATCTTTCAAAATATTAAATAATGAAAAAAGCATTAAAAATGTAGGTAAGCCTGTGCAAAATGCCACTTTTTCATCGTCTTCTCGAAGAGCATCCTCCGAGAACTTGGATGGTGCCACGCCCGCCTTAACAGATGTTAGCTCCCTACGCAGGCTTGCCACTTCATCCTGAAGTTCTTGGATGTCAGCAGCTCCCAGTTCAGTTTGGCAGCTGAGGCCTAGCAAAAGGAAGAAAAGTGTGACAGATAATTTTACAGCACATTAAGTAACATTCAAATCTGTACGTACTTCTACATGGAAGGAATGTGTGCATCAGCTGAAGTCAAGATTTGTTATTCAAGTTACACTTGGTACATGTTAATTGATAGATTGAAATTGCAAGCTGTGAGAGATGATCTCTGAAGATTATTCTACCATAGCACACCTCAGTCACAGGGTGCTCCTCGTCCATGGATGCCTCGGCTTGCGTGTCCACACTTGCAACTGCATTTGTAAGTCATGCTAGTAGTATGACGTTTCTACATTAAGGCGAGATAACATTTAAAGCACTAAGTAACCGATTATAACCTGGACAGCCTTTTTGCTGACACCGAGCACGTCGCGCTTGCAGTTGTTTGTTCCTGTCTTCTCTCGCAGGCTGTGCTTGATAGCCCACGCGTAGCGAAGGAGCCCAGTCAGGGCTACACTCGTCGAACAGCTTGGTCGGAAAACCTGCGGATGAGAAAAATATGGCATTTAGGTGGTTGCATTGATACAGCTGTTTCTTCTCAATGATTGGTTTTAGTGTGACCTGAATGACACGCCGCCCGCAATCTACACACGTTCATCTGTTGATTTTCATTTTTTTTAATCTTCACACGCACTTCTAATTTATCGCAATCCTTAAAAGCGTGTTGTCAAAACGTTCGTGTTTTCGACGTGTTGTGCGACCTAACTACAGGTATACGCCGCACGCTAGCGCGGACATTCACATCCCACAAATGCTTGCTTTCGATCCTTACTTGTATTTTTAATCCAAACTCGAGCATCGACAACTTCCTCGCAAGTTCAGGGCGCGTCGCCGAGAGCTTCGTAGTTTTGTCGTGCAGCCGACACTACAGGCCTCCCAATGCTGGAGTAAATAGAGAGTTTTAGTTTCACGCACGTAGGGACTTCACGTACGCAAACGTGCAAAGTCCACGTACGTTACGTGCACGCCATCTGAAACGCTTTTAGCTACACGTACGTGACGTGCGGTGACAGCTATACCACGTAGCTCCATCTGCTGGGAATCACGAACACTGCGGTAGCCGACTCCAAGACGAGTATTCAGCCAAGCCAGTGATGTGCTTTTAATGACGGTTGATGTGCTTCGGCTGCCAGGGCCTAACGGTGCCTTCTTAAAGATTCTTATTTTATAGCCATTCTCTTGCGTGATTGTCAAAATTTCTTCGAGCAACTGGTCTTGTTCCGAGTACTCCTCCTCGGTTCTGGATCTAGGAGGTGCCACCAAGGAAAAAATAACTTTGTACTGACCAGTCTAGTTCTTATTGTGCGTTGTACACTTAATGGAAAACACCAAGCGACTTACCTTCGAAGGTTTCTCCTGTCTCGCTCAGCGTGTTGCGCCAACACCAGGTTCGTCCGGTCGCCAACAGCGCGAGCGCTGAACACTTTTTGGTGCGACTCTGTCAAGCAGACAGCGATCTTCTTCCACGGCACTGTGTGCCTCATGTTTTCCTAGAAAGGGTTGCGTTCCCTCACATCGCGTAGCAGGTGTAAGTCGTCGCTCTTCGAAAAGCGAAGGCGCGGAGCCGCTCGAGTCATCCTGTCGCCGTGTTTTGGTGCAAGCCGTCTGCGCGCGCTCGACACGCTTATCTCGTTCGAGCGCCCGGGCGAATCTGTCTACGTGCGCAAGAAACGCAGGCAAAGAATCGAATCTCACGTGCGTCCGTGAGACCAGCGCACGGCCGCTATGTTCTGCGCATGCGCACTGCATACACGTAGAAACTCTACGTACCCAAAGCCTCTACGTACGTGAAACTAAAACTGTCTAATAAAGCGATGTTCGACGTCGGTCGCTCGCGAACACTATTTATGTAATGAAATGACTCGTGCGTACCCTACAGAAAATGTCTTGAGCACACCTTGTACTTCTTAGGGTCCATGGTGCCCACCCTTTTGATATGTGCAAGCCACGCGCGACGGCGTTTTTCCAACAGGAGCTCCGTCTTCTTGCACTCATTCGCGCGCACCTTCGGAACCTTGAAAAAACCTAAGTCTTTGTTGCCACGTTCGCTTTTCTGTTGTTTGCTTTGCGTGCGGCTATTGCAGCCAACAATCGCGCAGTAAAGCATTGTCGCGTCAGAACGTTTGAAATACGTGCCCACGCTCAATCATCCATGCTAGAGATAGGACTTAGACATGGCGGGCTGTCCCACAATGCACTGCGTCTGGCGCGTCAGAGAATAACCCCTATAGTCACTGACAATGGTCCACAGTTCAAATCCCGTCAATTTGAAACTTTTCTTTGAGATCGAGGCATTAAAGGGGTCCTGAACCACCCTCCGGGCTAGGTGAAAGAACCTATTCTACGGCTTGCCTACGCTGTAACGAACATCTCAGATAAATGCTGTAGTCATCCGCGAAGCGTAGCGTTCACAAGCGGAGCACAAAGCTTCCACTTCTTGAGGAGCCCTCAACTCAAAAAGCGGCTTCTCCTCACGCTCCTTGAATATGTTCTATTTCGTCATAGAGCATTTACAAGGAGTGTCACTGCTATTGGCCGATGGCAGACACGCCCGCCTCGGCTGTGTGCGGGCCCTTCGCAGCGCGCCTTTTTTAAAACCGTAAGCGCGTGCGTGCCGTGCGCTCGCTTTTCCTTGCGTTGTGAGCACCTATATAGGCAAAATAGTTGCTGGAAATATGTAAAAATATATTTGTTAATGCGCAAGCCTCATAGATGCCATTGGAAGGCGTCCGTAAAGTACCTCGGCGTGGACGCGAATGGTGCGGTGCAAAAGTCACCATAAATATAGCTTTCCAAGAAGCCAACAAATGCATGCCTGCAGCCTGTAATAAATCACAAATTAATCCCAAACTTTAATTCATCAGTGACTGTAGATGGGTTTATTCCCTATGGTACTCCAATGCGCCACCTTCTAATACTCGTACTCGATAACATGGCTGGAGTCGAACCCAAAATATTTCTATAAGGTAGATTAAAAGACTAGGTCTAATTAGGGTGTACTTGGGTGGATTAGAGCTCATTAAGGCGCATTAGGGTGGATTAAGACAGACTAAGGTGCATTAAGGGGGACTATGGCATATTATAGAGCGGATTACGCTAGACTTACTTTAGGGTGAATTAAGGATTACAGCAGATTAGGGTTGACTAAGGTAAATTAGTTTCGAATCAAATCATTACGTCTGTAATGTTTGGTTTAATTTGGCGTAGCTTAATAACCTGAGCTTATTGACTTATTCTTAACTTAATTAGTCAGGACCTAATTAGTCTAATTCGGTCTAACTCGGTCTAACTAGTTATACCTAATGATACATTGTTTAATATGCTGGTCATCATTGGTCATGATATAATTATGCTTGGGGTAATTAGTCACGCCTTAATTATACATGGCCTAATTAGTACAGGCCTAGTTACGCTGTTCTTTGTCATATTATCTTAATTAGGTATCGTTTGATGAATACTACCTGAAATAGGCCTGATTTAAACAGTGTTAGCCTAATTAGTCCTGAAATGATTAGTCTCAACTTAATGAGGCTTGACCTTGAAGTCTTAGCATAATTTACCTTCGATTAATAAGTGCTAGCTTAGGTCTGACTTAACTAGTAATAACCTAGATACGCGTGATTTAATTAGTACTATTTAATTAAACAGGTCTAATTAGAAGCTTGCTTACACTACGTTTATTCATATAAGCTAAATTAGGCTTCGCATAATTATATTTACATTAATTAGACGTGGTTCATTAGTATCATGGCTTAAATAATTATAAATTATTAGTATCCGCTTAATTATGTGTGACTTACTTGTCAGCTCAATTCAGGCTGAATTAGTTCAGTTTGGCCTGGTTTGGCTTAGTTGGATTAGTCCTGTCTGAACTAGACTTCAATTAATTATTCCTAATTAGGCTCCCTTTAATTAGACTTAGCCTTACCTAACTAGTCCTAGGAATCTTAATTAGGCTCCATTGAATGAGACTTAGCCCTACCTAACTAGTCCTAGGGAGCTTTGTCTTTACTACAGCGTGGTAGTGTTATGCTAGCATTACATAGCTTAGCGCAGTTTTCGGCAGATTTCCCAGTTTCACTGTTAAACTGCTGTTAAACTGCTTCACTGTTAAAATTGAACTAGTGTATTCACACATTAAATTAATCCATCCATCTTACCGCATGTCATCACACCTTATTCCACATTAACCTGTCGGCAAGGGTCCGAGTTGTGAAGGTCTTCCTTTCGAGTCATAGTAGTCACGTTGTAGCCCGATAGCATGATTATCCCGTCTACAATAACTAATCAACAATTAACTAACTTGGCGTTATGCAGGACAAGGTGGAGCAGCGTTGGTAGTTGCGCTGTTTGTCCTGACGCCGCGTTATGCGCAATATCGACGACAAGCAGCGCACTGACAAAGGAAACGCGCACACTTGCGAGCCTAAACGTATGTGATGAACGCAAACAAAGCTTCGGAGGATCGAAAAAAAAAGAATGCGGTGATCGCGAGGGCAGGCGACCGAGCCCAGGCGCGAAGCGAGCAGGCGCTCACAAGCGCGCTGCGAAGAAACAGCCCCCGGTAGTCGCGCGCTTTCCGTCAGCCACTCTGACACGTCGCTGAAGTCGGGTGACGTAAAGCGGTGGGCGGGGCACCTCCTTCGACACCGCCCTAAGGAGCTCTGTACCCTCTATTCCGCAGAGTTGAAACAGGACAGGAAAGGGAAGTTTTCCGGTCGCAATATCTTCGCTCCTAACAAACCGCTTTGAAAAATTCTTTCGGCTGTGAATTTCTAAGAGGCATTCAATACACACCCAGCCGTTTTCAAAACCAAGCCCGAGCGGTGGTTCAGGACCCCTTTAAGCACTTGTGCTGCTCCAATTATTATCCTCAGGCCAATGGAAATTCGAAGATTTAATCGAGTGCTGAAAGAGCACACTCAGTTAGCACAACTTGAACGACGTCCATTGAAAACTGCAGTTACAGAGTACTTAAGAACTTACAGATTTACTTTGCAGGCAGCAACCGGCATGTCTCCGGCAGTTCTTCATCATCGGCAACCTCGCTCAGCTGTTGACATCGCTGATCTTCAGTTGCCCTCATCGCAACTTTCCTTCAACTGCTATGCAGTCCGAACTCGTGTCTTTCATAGACAGAATTCTAAACCTGTAGTTGTCCATTCTGAAATGGATTCCCCTTCGCGGTTAGCATCTCAGATGCCCTTTCAGCACCATTCGCAACGTCTTGCTCGGAAAACTGCTTCCTCGAGTTATGATATTCGTCGGCTAGTAGCTATTCCTATTTATGCAGCTTCGCCATCCGCCCCTGGTGGAGATGGCTTTCAGGCACCTGTCCAATGTCCGGCTGCGGTGCCCAGCCACAATGATTCTCGTTCTTGCACTGCGCGTGTACTTGAGCCACCGGGCTCCTTAACGGCACCTGTTCAATTCGCGGCTGTGGTGCCCAGCCATTATGAGGTTATTCCTTGCACTGAGCACATGTCCGAGCCCCAGAGGCACCTTCCGAACACTCGACTGACGTGCCCAGTCCCCACGCAGTTTCGTCTTATAACAATAACGGACATGTTTTAGAGCCGATGGGCTCTCATTCATAGCAGTCTAGTTTACCGTCTTCCGCTCACGCTGAGGGACGCTTAAGAGAGTCCTCAGACTCATTTCATTCTGCATCGCTGTCAGATGTTCCTGAACAGCGCTTAACTGAACTGGAAGACTCACCTTATCCGCACAACCTGCGTCTCGTCGGTCTAAGCGGCGGCGGAAAAAAAACCCACGAAGGTTAGGGACTTCGTCTTGTCATTTTTCCTTGTGCTTAGTACATTTTGTACTTTTCCAGTCTTGTCATATGATGCGATTGCACAACCGCTGCATTTTCTGTTTAAATGCATTATATTTTGTGCTTTTTCCTGTCTCCGCGTCATATGTACGCGATGTACAACCCCTACATTTTCTGCTAATCCCGGTGGGGGAAGATGTGATGTGATAGTAGTGTATAATTATGTGCAGCCATGTGGGCCGAGTGTCTTTTTCTTGTACCTTTGACCTCTTTTTTAAGCAAGGAGGGGATTATGTGATGTGTTTCAGTTTCGTTTTCATTTGAGTTGCATTCCCTCTCCCCCCTGCCGGGGGGGGGGGGCGACACTGTAAAGTCCTTTGTAATCCCTTAACCCCCGAATAAACAGCTTTCCCGCTCGGGTTCTGGTTGCGTGTGCATCGCAGACCGGTTCTTTGTTCCTGCCGGCGTCGGCCTTCTCTGACGGCCGCACCGATACAACATTTATGATATGTCTTATGCTCGCGCAACCGGTCGTTCAAGGGTGCTTCACGCAGTCGCGTTCAGGTGTGTCACCATTCTGAACCGGTCCTAAAGCATGATTGTAATCCTAGCTATGTTATTTTTTACATTGCACTTGTTTGTTTCGTTGTATCAGAGACCTGCAACTCTGAGGTGCGTGCAGAAATTCAATTTAAAGCAGGTGAAAACGTAAGATGTTCGAATGCAGAATCTCGGGGGCCCTTGCAAGGGGCGTCCCCCCAGTGTAAACATGGGGGGGGGGGGGGTCGATCCGCCATTTGTCGTTACATGTACGTGTCGCTACCCCACCGATTCACCAGCTGTTAATTAGCCATAGTGGGTGTGACCCATCCATTGAGGAAAACAACATGGTCCTCTTTGTGGTTCTGGTTGTGTTCGCTGTCTCCGAGGGAACCCTCGCCGCTCAATTTCAGACCCACCTGGCGAAGTATACACAAGGTAAGAAATTCTTGCCGTTAGAGAAGTAGAAGTCTCGCTTCATGAGCGTGGCCAGCGGTGAACGAAGTATCGCGCTCGCCGAGAAACCGGGAGCCAGCCATATGATACAACAGTGCGACGTCGATACATTCGAGGAATCGACCACACATGAACGCTACGTACGACTATTGTGGAATAAGTAAAGCTCGATTCACAGCAAAAATTCTAGTCGATCGGCAGCGCGTCCAAGGCGGCCACAGGTAAGTGGTGTTCGTGAAACATTGCGAAGAAATGCGAGATTGTGGGCTTAATTTTCCAGTTTCTGGTCCCGTTCACTAAGTGTTGTTCATAGAAGATTTCGCGAATGCACCTGTAGTTCCGTATGGATCCAGCTAAACACGCTATACGAAAGTGTAGAAGGCCGGTCGTGTATCAGGTTATTTGCGTCGAGCATTGGAAAAAATACGTGCGGGAGTAACGAAAACGCGCCCAGCTTAGTGTGTATTTGGTAACTACTATAAGGAGTGTAAGTGCGCCAGAAGTACCGTATAAGACAGAACGTGGTATAATTTACTGTGCCCTTGACCGTTTCACAGTACACTTTATAGAGTTAGTTCAGATCACTGTTTAGCCACGCTTGCACTGTCGCTGTAAATGCAAAATGGACAGCAGAGAATTTGTAAATTATGTTACTTGGTGTGCAAATAGTGCTTTTTCCTGCGAATGGGTGCCACCGTTTAATTTTTTTACGGGCTTTAAGAATGCACGAGAGATTTGAACAAAGTACCCCTTGAGTAGGCGCTTGCGCGTAAGGATATGTCTAGTTCAATAAGTTGCTTTGCAATTCGTCCCGGGTTACTGAAGGTTATGTTATCAGCAAATCTGAGGCAGACATTTATACAGAATTTCGGTTATAGGGATGTGTTACCCATGGTTTTACCAGAGCGCGGGGGACTGCCTTATAGGGAGATTTTGCCTAGCTGGAAAACCTTTGGAGTCCATTTGGAGGAGGAAGGCCGGTTCCAGTGGGCTGTTTAAATCCCTAATCTGAGGCACCCCCACTAAAGGCCCCATGACAACAAAATTTCAAACGCGAGTTGTTTGTGTTAATTGGTTGTCCGGCATACGAAGGCAATCTTGACGGAGTATTAGATGACGTTTCTTCTAAGATATTGTAATACGGTCATCGCCACTAATAAATATTTTAATAGTGGCGATGATTATCGAAGCTTGCAGTACCTCGCGGCATCGCCACTTGTATACCCTACGAAAATGCCATATATGGACTGATATGAAAAAAATCCGTATACGGTTATATTAAAATTGGGCAGATATGGCCATATATGGCATATACGGCCCTTATATGGCCATATCTGCCCAATTTTGAATATATCCGTATACGACCCTTATATGGCCATATCTGCCCAATTTTTAATATATCCATATATGGCGCCTTATATGGCCATATCTGCCCAAGTTTTATATATATCCATATATGGCGTCTTATATTGCCATATCTGCCCAATTTCAAATATATCCGTATATGGGCCCTTATATGGCCATATCTGCTTGACACTATGGCCATTTGTGAGTGCTGAATACATATATAAACAAAAACATAACACAAATGCGAGATGGACCTTTCACGTGTGTATTTTATTTTCCAGCTACGTTTTCATTCTTCTGAGTTGCATTTTATCTTATTGCTTCTCAGGTCGCTGAGCTTTGCGCCCAGGGATAAGATTACGTTTTCCGCTGTACTCGAGCTGGCACCTCGTAGAGAAGTCTTCTGTGCGAGCTGTAAATGACAAAAAAAAATTGGAGCATGAAAGGAATGCTTACATATTCTGGGCCCATAAATGGCTCTAAAATATGTGCAGCTGATGACGCAATGACACAATATTTTATGTGTATACAAGAACAACAATCAGAAAACATCGAAGCGTGCCCGTATCGTTAAGCCGTCATGCGTGACCGGGACTGCAACTGCACAGTGTGCTGATAGATATGCAAAGCATCTTACAAGCAGTTGCTCAACTATTATTTCAGTTTATTTCCTTGCACTTTCAGGCGAAGGGGGGGGGAGATGCTTGTCTCTGTTTTGTCAAAAACAATTCATGGCAGTTCAGTTGCAGCTGTCACGTAGGAAAAAAAAGCTGTTTTTCTCAACGACGTTTCTCAACGACCGGCCTCATTTTAGAACATCGAAGGTTGTCCACTTATTTGCTACGCGATGGAAACATGCCACTCAGTACCACAGCACCACCTTTTTCGGAAAGCACAGCCGGGCAGCCCGCACATAGCAGAACTTTGGTGGAGAAAATGACTCGCAGTTGTAAAGGGTGTATCGTTCCGAGAGGAAACGACAAACATAAAACGGAAACCCGCATATTTCGATTGTTTTCCCAAAAATACGAGCGAGTGTGTCAAGCTGATGAGAAATGTGTTATGATGTAAGGCTGCCATTGAGACATGTAAATTTATTGCTTACCAAAAGCAATGGACTACTTTTTGGTCGCGAAAGTACACAGCGTAAACACGAGCGCTAGCTTTGGCTTCACCTGATGCATGAAATCTTTTCCACGTGCACGTGGAAAAGAGGGGCCGTCTCCACAGGTCCCCTGCACTGTGCCGAGAAAAAAAAAAACAGGTTCTTTGCCGTAGAAAAAAACGGGGGGTGTGCGTGTGGGGAGGGGGGGGGTGGACTGAGAGGGGCTCTTTTGTGTCATTTATTTTTTTCGCTCGTCTTTTGCAGTCTTTTGAGCAATGGTGGGTCAGCTGTAGACAGAGTAGAAGGGATAGCCCTCTTTCGCGCCGCACTCGGACAAGACAAGGTAAAGAAAACGAAAATAAAAGTAAAGAACGTTGCTGACACATTCCAGCAATCATTCATTTAGCTATAACTTACAGTGAACATGCAATCTAGGCAATTATTGTGGTAAGGCTGGCAGAAGTTTTGCATTACTTCATCACTATAATGCGCATGTATATACAATAGCTTTTGGTTTTTGCAACTGCGACTTCGACCAAACAATAATAGTTGAGCTTGATACGTCGTTTTTATGCAGTTAATAATTAGCTGGCGCCGTAGGTAAATCGCGTAATAACTGAAATTGCGATGCCACGAGAAAGGAGAACTTACCACCAATGCTCCCTTACTGTCTTTTACCATTTATCCTTAGTGTTTACTATTTTGCATTGATTTCTTTTGTAATTACTAATTGCTGGATGTGATGAGATATGTGGTTCCATCGATTATTTGTGTGTATATAAATAACATCACTGGGTGTTTATCATTTCGCTTCGCATGATATATTATCAGTCATCATGAAGCGATAAAATTTGAACCATATATATATATATATATATATATATATATATATATATATATATATATATATATATATCATCAGCCTGTTTAGGTCCACTGCAGCACGAAGGCCTCTCCCATAGATTTCCACTCCACCCTATCCTGAGCGAGTTGGTTCCACTTTATGCCCGCAAACTTTTCATTTCATTGCTCCATCTAACCTTTTGCCTGCCTCTGTTGCGTTTTCCCTCGCTTGGTATCCATTCCGTCGCTCTTACTGTCCATCTGTTATCTTTTCTCCTCATGACATGTCCTGCCCAGGTCCACTTCTTTCTTTTAAGTGATATAATAATATCGGCCACTCCTGTCTGTTCCCTGATCCATTGTGTGTGTGAAGTGTGTGAAGTCGGCGCCTCACGCTGGCGTAACGTAGCTGTGATACCCTATGTTCACAAGCTTTCACACAATCTCAAAAAGGTGGCCCAGCGGTACGACGTACAAGTCGTCTTTTCCGCTCCTCACAGGTTGTCCAAGCTCTGCACAATGACCGACCCTGAGGCAAGGAAGCAGCAAGCGTGTGGCACTTCGCATAAGCGCCCTTTCCACTTTGTTGATTGTGCAGAAGGTGTTGTATACGAAATTCCTTTAACATGCGGGAAAGCTTACGTTGGCCAAACCGGAAGATGCGTCAATATTAGGCTAAGAGAGCATGCCAACAATGTAAAAAACGCTCGCCAAGGGAAGGAATTTCAAGGTTTTTTGGCTAGCCATTGCGCAACTTGCCAAGATTGTTCACCGGACCTGAAGAACACTGCTGTCATTCTGAAGAACAATTCACGCCTCACTAGAGAGATTGCCGAGACCGAACGTATTAGCAGGTTAGGGGAAAGCTGTGTCAGCACGCCGTCGATAGCTCTTTCTGATAAAGAGATGGCGTTTTTACGCATGTGCGGCAATGTTACATGAACTGATTTGCACCTATGTATACGTGATCCCCGTGCTAATAAACACTTGTTGGAAGTTCAGCGCTTGTCCCGTGTGGTTCTTGTCGTCGTCCTTGTCCTTTTTTGCGCTGCCGGTTGTAGTTAGTGTTTTACGAGATGCACCGTTGAATATCGTTCATAATCGTTGATATTCAAAAAGGTACGTACTATGTGCAGCCCCACCACAGATATCCGAAGTACAGCTGCCCACCGCTGAAGGAAAAAATGCATAGAACTGCACGAATCCGTGTCAACAGAGTATACCCCTGAAGTCCCTGCACTTTTACGATGGTGTCGTATGGCTCTATTCACAGTACCAGTATCTTGCAGCTTGATTTAAACATAACTGCGCAACTTTCACAGGCGTCGAATAGTGCCTGCCAGTCTTCTGGTACTCACTGCCCGTTTTCACTCGTCACCACCCATTCAGGAAGTTTCATCATTTAAATCATTTCCGCGTTCGTGCTCAATACGCTTCCCGGACTTAAGATTAAAGGGGAGCTCTTTCTGTATGCGAATTGATTTGAAGTTATACAACTAAAGTAGGCAATTTAAAGGCTTAGATGGCGTTTCGCCTGTTGCCGCCGGCGGTGCGCTGTCATCCCTTCGATGGTGAGGACACCTGACACCGCGGACGCGCAACTCGCAACATGTCCCTCCCCCCTCCAATTGTTCCGTGCTTCTAGGCACCTATAGGGACAGAGTGTCGAGGGATTTCCCCGATGGTGGCGCAGTCGCGTCGTCACTTGTAGGCGGCTCGTTCTACATGTCGCCGACGTTTCGGCCATGCCGAGCCATGTACTGTCAGCTGTTGCGCCAATGGTTCTACAATCCTGAATTGTCAGTGATAGACTTAGTCTCTGCGTCTACTGGTGACCGCGCGTCGTGCAGCTTCATTGGCGCTCTGACAGCCCAGGTAGCGAGCTTCGGTTACCCCTGCCTACACTTGCACTTCGCCGTGGCCATCTTTGATAAATTCACGACTTCGTATGAGACGTAAGTAATAATCCCTGCTATTTGGAGCTTTGTGCTGTTATGAGGTCTACCGCATGCAATAGCCAGAATTCCCAGTGTTCCAGTTACATGTTGCGTGCCGTGTCAAAAGCTATGCTATAATTCTATCGCGAAAAAGTCGGGAGCGTGCTAGCGAGCAAGTTAACAGTCGTTAACAAAGGCGCTAATCAATGCACTTGCATTTGATACATTTGCGATTGTTGGAAGTGGAAACGTCCAGTTATTTAGTTCACTGTGCACTCGATGAGCCAGTGAGGAAGAAGCCTGCGCGCCGTTCGCTTTCTTCACGTGGCAGTTGCGGCGCTCTAAATCTAGCCTATCTTTGCGTGCTCACTGCTGCAAAAAAAGCTCCTCCTTTCCGACATTGATTGCGTATATTGTCGTCGACCATTTACTGTTGAAATCATTCTCAACTCCTGCCATGTCGCCGTTCCGTTGTACTCGTTACTTTCCGAGGTAGTAAATTTGTTGAATCAATCAGTCATAAAGACAAAACACAGAGAAGTAGCGCACACGATTGATTATTGTGTGCCACTTCTCTCCTTTACACTTTGTCTTTTTGACTGGTTCATTTTTTTCAACATTGTGTACCATCTGACCAAGGCTTCAAGCTTACTGCCATGATTTAATTTATATTTCGCTTTACTGTTTGGCAGCCATCATGTGTTAATGTACACAGGTACAGGAATGCTACCAACAACGTAAGTTCAAGGAACATATCCAGATAAACTTTTAGCTGGCATTTGTCGCACCAGCAGAGGGCAGCGTTACAATTCTAAAAATTTCAGGCCTGATTTTGTCACTATCAGTGATTCATAAAAGGATCGTTGTCCCTGTAAACAATCAATATTTCTTCATGCTTGATATGCTTACCTTCATTTATGACACCTACAGCAGGTGAGAAAGTAAGGCATGCAAGATTGACATTTGTGGGACGAATTCAGTTGCACGTTGAGTCTTTCTTGTGTGTGCCACTTCTGTAAATCTAGTTTTCATCGTGGAGTTTTTGCTCTTTGTCCCATAAATGTTGCATCAATTAGCCCAGCGGTTCATGCAGGAGTCGCCTGACAAATTGGAATTCTTGTTGCCGAAGATTACATTTTCAGCACACATACATGTTTACAATGGCCTAAACAAGCACACAGGCTTGTTTTGGGGCGTTATAAATCGGGAAGCAAATTCTGTTAATTAATAGTCAATGTAGCTCCGTGTTTCTTTTTATTTCAGGATTTCCTATCAGGAGTGACAAAATGGAGGGATAAGTCCTACGGGCGGCAGTTTTACAGCTTCAAGAAAGCGGCAGTGTACACAAGGGGCTGTTAATCGTCCTTATTACCAACACTCTGGAAAATATATGTTCCTGTTGTCAATGGCACTGATGAAAGAAGAGTCGAGGCACCTTCAAAATAAGGCGGCACTGCAAGAGAGAAAAGCGGCATGGTTTGGGTGACATTTGTGCCGAAGTTCATGGTGATGGCTACTGTTGATTCCCTTCATTTATACTTCATACTACTTATAGTTACAGCACAGCACTACCTACCGTGGGCTTCTTTGTAGTGTGGGGTGGTGAAGCTTCACAGGGCAGTATGACTTCCACGTGAAGTCGGGCAATTTGTGAAGGAGCTTAGCATTTGAGAGTATAGGAGCCTCTCAGGGCTAGGTTTTGTAAAATGTAATTGTGCAAATTACAGGACCTCTGGACGCATGAAACAACAGCGAAGCCATTCCTTGAAAACACTGAAGTGGCACAAGAATATTACGACACGTTATGCACTAAGTCATGATGATGCAGCAGCGCACATCTTTTAGTTTGCAGGGCACATTTCAGTTTATGCGCTGGAGTTTCTTAACTGCCCTACTGGTAGAAGTACCTCATGCCACACTCATGCCACACGACTGATGCCACACGACTGATTCATACCTCAACACTGCCTAAACATACTGCTGCACCGACTGATTCATCACTCAGCATTGCCATGAAACCCAAGACTTCTTTTTTCACATGTGGCAGTGGCCTTCCAAAGTGATGCACCGTGTGCGAAAATGCACTTGCTCAAAACGACACTGTATTTCTATGGTTGTGCACAGGGGCATAACAATTAGTACAGTCTGCATGTATTAATTAAAATTTTCAAGGTACAAGGCATGTGTGGCGTTGCTGTCCGAGGATGTCGATAAGAGTTTGATTTCTCTCTGGCAGCCATTCAGTCTTATTTGATGAAAGTCTTCAAAAGTTTGTACTAGTTGACTTACCAGCATCTGAGCAGCGAATGGCCCGACAGTCATGGTGTCTCCCGCTCATGTCAGGAGCAACCAGAAAACATTGCTACGTGAGCCATCTTCCGCATTATCATCTGTGACGAGTAGTACAGTGTGTTGGAAAAGATACTGGAGAAGTGGACCTTGTGGGCAGAATAAACAATGTGGAAATAGTGTGGGCGTTTATTAAGCACGTCATCATCATCTGTATTTTACCATCATCACCATGCGTTCTGCGCATCTTCTTCATCGCTAGTGTGTGATCATCATCGTCGGGTTTGTGCCCAGCGCAGGTTATGACAATATTGTCATAACCATATTGACATGCACCTGTGCAGGGTCTTGCTCATATTATAGCTGTACTAAAAGACGAAGGTGTTGACATGGCCATGGCGGAAGCACACTAATGTGGTTAACCACAACAGAGGGTTAAACTCATGCATGTGACCTTGCAAGTACTGGATGAATTGATAAGGTGATTTTGGACAATGTGTGTGGCATGAGGTACTTCTACCAGTAGGGCAGTTAAGAAACTCCAGCGTACAAACTGAAATGTGCCCTGCAAACTAAAAGATGTGTGCTGCTGCATCATCATGACTTAGTGCATAACGTGTCGTAATATTCTTGTGCCACTTCAGTGTTTTCAAGGAATGGCTTCGCTGTTGTTTCATGCGTGCAGAGGTCCTGTAATTTGCACAATTACATTTTACGAAACCTAGCCCTGAGAGGCTCCTATACTCTCAAATGCTAAGCTCCTTCACAAATTGCCCGACTTCACGTGGAAGTAATACTGCCCTGTGAAGCTTCACCACCCCACACTACAAAGAAGCCCACGGTAGAAGAAAACATGGGCATAACAAACACGGGAAGTGCAGAGACGGTGTTGTACTCAGTGAACACATATTTGCTACTTCTGTGAACAAATTTGGCCGTAGCATGCGATGTCACAACTTTCAAGTTTTGCTTTCCAACACTTGCACTGTGGCTAAGCCAGAAGTAACGTTTCGCCTAATATTAAATGCGAAGCATTTCTCAGCGAACTTCGGCGACTTTGACCGTATCTATCTAGCCGCCTACGATTTTGTGCTCTCCTGGCCGTTTCGCTAATGGGATGTTTACGAAAACTGGTATGCCACATCATCACTGCATGACGAACATAAATGACAGGTCACAACATGAAAATCACGACATGCATGTCATGAGCGGCATGATTTACATGCCGCGGTCTTGGCGCTCTCCTGGCCGTTTCGTTAACGGCATGTATGCGAAAATTGGTATGGCACAACATGACTGCCTGACGAACATAAATGGCAGGTCATAACATGAAAATCATGATGTGCATGTCACGAGCGACATGATTTACATTGCATGGTCTTTGTGCTCTCCTGGCCGTTTCGTTAATAGGATGTATGGGAAAATTGGTATGCCACAACATGACTGCATGACGAACAGAAATGACAGGTCGTAACATAAAAATCTTGACATGCACGAAAAAATGTCGGGCACAGAGTTAGGGGGGGGGGCGGTAGATGGCACCGATAACAATAGGGAGACCGTCAAGCTTTATTTTGTACCATATTGATTCAACATTGGGAAGTTCTTCTAGTAAAGAAAATTCCATACCACTTTTAATAAAAAGTGCCACTCCGCCACCACGGCCACAAGGGCGGTCTTTCCTTAGAACCGCGTAACCATGATCAAGAATGGACTCAGTAAGCCACGTTTCAACTACACAGATAACCGATGGATCATGACATTCAATAAGCCAGTTGAAGTTTTCAATTTTATTAATGAGGCTACGCGCATTTAGATTCAAAAGCGTGAAGTATTGCGCACGAGATTGTCAGTCATTGCCAGTTGCGGTCAACCGATGGCTTTCTCTGACGATAGCTTTCTTGGTATCATCCCAAGAGTACCGAACCACCAACAGATGATCATAGTGCAGCCGCGCTTTTTCTGCATTCTTCCTTATTTCAGTCGAATTCTGCCACAGCTGCCTACGTATATGCCTCACGCGGACTGAGAAGTCTTCATTTAGAAATACTTTTGTGCCTTTCAGCTTACTTGCATTACTTAAAATCGCGACCTTACTTCTGAAATCAAGCAACTTAATAATGACAGGTCTTGGGTTATTGCTCTTACGTGTTCCCACCCTATGGCATCGTTCTATATCGCTGCAGTTAATCTTTAGTTTTGACGTAGTCAGCTGAGTTACCGTATCCAACAGCTCCTCTGAAGTTTCGCGAAAGCTTTCAGCTAAACCGTATATGAGCAAGTTGTTCCTGCGGGACCTGTTTTCTAAGTCGTCATTTCTGCGATACAATTGATTTACAATCTCTCGTAGGCCAGTTACGGCCTTTTCTAGTTCAGACACGCGTGGTGCAACTTCGGCAATTGGTGCAATAGACTGCTCAATTTTAGTTGATCGATCTTCGAAGGATGCAATCCTAGAGGAAAGGCCTGATATCTCTTGGCTAATTTTTGTCTGTCCCGAGAGTAATTCGAGCAACATTTTTTTGAGTGTCGGGTCCAGGGTTAGTCTCCACATCACCGCACAATAGCAACAACACCCTCAAGAAATTCATTAGTGTAACAAGCACATTCATGAGGACTGCAAGGGGGTCCGGCATCAGCAGTAAAAAACGATCATCACTTCTATAGGCCTTGAAGTTATACCTCAGGCTTACCTGCAAGACAGAGCATAAGATTTTGAAGCGAGTGCATTCCATGCTGCCGCCGGACCCACTGAAGAGTAGTACACGATGCGATGCTTTTATAGCCTCCGGTGTCTCACAGGTGTCGCCTTGGTGCCGTGCCACGCGCAGTCCGACCAGGCATTTATCGTCCAGCGTATGTCGCAGTCTTCAGCAGATTCCTTCGCCGTATCCCAGCAAGCAATTTCACCACGCGAGACATTGACGAGGCGTCCGTTGGCCGGCCAAGAGAGCAATGTTCCGAGATAGCTCGAAAAAGATGGGCCGTCCTGAACACAATAGAATCCGGTGCATGCAGCAATCTGCAAGACAGAGCATAAGATTTTGAAGCGAGTGCATTCCATGCTGCTGCCGGACCCTGCCATGTGTAGGTTTATACCGCTAGAAACACGAGAAACATTAAGCACTTTATTATCAGCATACTATGTTGCTACCATGCACAATAACCAACATTAATGCTGCTGCTGGGACATGCATAAACTAGGTAACCTTCAGTTACGTAAAACCTTTTTCAGTCTTTGGCAAACTGTTTCGTATAAACGTGCACAAAAGTGGTTCTGTTCAATGTTATTTTTGCATTTTTTAGCAGTGAACTGCTGAAGCAGTGAAAACAACAATGACTGTTTCAAGGTGCTTTTTTTAATCCTGGCGCTTTATTTTTGAGTCAGGTCCTGACATTTTGATTCTGAAAATTTATTCTCAACTGCCTAGAGTCACCAGCCTGCTTTAGTTTTCCATGTTAGGAGAGGCACCTCTAGTGTGTATCGACTGTTTATGTGAGTATTTATTGGAAAGAAAATGCAACCTTAAATAAAAATTGGCAGGACACAGCGCAGAGGCGAAGTAAGCTCGACATTGCTGCATGTTTGCTCATTATTCTCTTTCAAACTTCTTTTCTTCTTTTCCTGTCGCCTCCTCCTCCTCTCACTTTGTTACCTTCGTCAGGACGGACTTCGTAATACAGCTCATTTTTATTTCTCCTCCACAACCATTCCCCTTTAGTGTTGCGACTTCTTACAAACGCACTTCAGCTGACTTCTCGCAGCTTCTAGATTGTGGCCCTGCTTCAAGATGTGTTCATAATACTTCTCGCATTTCATGTAGAAATTCAGCTTCAGCTGCAGTTCTGCTTGCACAAGCTCGCCACATGTCCTGTTCCTCTTGTCCCTCTGGAAACTCTTTATAAAAGAGAACATGGCAAAGCTAGTAACAATAAGTGCTGGGATTTTAGATGCCAAAACCGAAATATGATTATGAGGCATGCTGTATTTGATGGTTCATGGTGATAAGTGCGCAAACAGAGCACCAAACAGAGTAGGGAGGCACAAACGAGCACGCTCGTTCATGTCTCCCTACCCTGTTCGGTGCTGTATTAGCGCACTTATCCCCATGAATGCATACCAACTGGCCCGATTATCCACCCTTCTCTATTTTATCACTGTGGAAATTTCAATGTGGTGTTTTTTAACATGCAGTGACAATGCATACCCACGAGCCTCTCGCACTTTTGCCTCCATTGAAAATGTGAGCGCCAGGCTCAAGATGATCAAATGCGCACCTTCCGAATCAGCGGCTGAGCACCGTAACCACTGTACCCCCACCGCAGTCACCAGGACATAGCCGACGGAGATCGAAAAAAAGAAAAATTTTAACTAGTTTCGAAAGGTATGGGGTGCTTGGCATTTGAAAAAGTACACCCACTTCAAGGTAACAACTGCTCGCACCTAATCTTTGCTATCGTTGCATGAAACATGTTTTCATATCCTTGATAATCACCTCCGATGATCCATGATCCCACGAGGCCACCTATGAGTACATCAAGTTATAGCCAACAACGACACAGACAGCCCCCTTCACTTCAAATAAATCAGTTAATAGGTTCTCTTGCAGTAGCCTGGATGTTTCAAGTAGGGCCAACACTACTGAAAATTGGGAGCACTGCGCAGCACATGCGTAGTGCTACACCTTTTGAAATTGCTTGCTATCCAGCAGAGCAGTTCCTGAATGTTTGCACTGCAGCGCAGTCAATGCCCTTGTGCATGTGCTGTGGAGGGGGGTGGGGCATAATAATTCAATATGCTTTAGTGGAGTTCGTCAATACCAATGCTTTCAAACCGAGAACTCAGATTGGCCACTCCTTCTCCCGCCAAACTTGCATGCAAACTTCGAGCTACATTGCATATTAGGAGCCCTTTGCTTGCTCTAAAAATGTATGCCGCCAAGCATGTCAACAGAGAGCGCTGAGTGGATGACTTCCTCCACGTGAGCCAATACGTCAACCTCGGTCAATTGTCAGACAAATGGCACCAAGTCCTTGTGAAGGAGCCTCTGCTGATAAAATTGTCAAGTATCTTGTCTGGCACCTAAGAGCGGTATTGATCTTCTCATAAGCTCTTCTGTTTTCCCAGAATGCCTGCAGTTCTTGTTGAGAAGGCCGAGTACAGGCGAAGATGCTGATGCAGCATCGGGAGGAAACTTTGCTAGGTGGTTCTTCGTACTCAAACCCGCATATATCGTACTAAGGAAAACAAACAAGAGAGAAAGTTTCGTAGGCCTGCAGCAACATCTTAGAAAGCTTTGAATGTATGCCACTAATGCTTTTGTACAACAGCAGACATACTGCGAAACACATTACATGATGTGTAATTAACTACGTACATATGTGGGGCAAAGTGTGCAATGGCCCACAATGTGTAGTGGCTCCATTCAACATTCAGGATGCTTTACTGTGTGACACTACTGTACATTGGCAAAGATAACTTTAAAGAGCCATTTTGCACTCTGGAGATTGTGGAAGTTCCAGTGCATACAGCCCTTTGCTTCCACAATGATGCTGTTTTTGGACTCAGCATACCTGGGCAATCGGGAGATTCACATAGCAAAGAGGTGGAGTGTTTGCTTTGTGGGGCTGCACTAATGTTATACACAGCTCTGAATGACTGCCAGTTATATTTTGTCTTCGCAAGCTACTTCAGCATCAAACTTCCTAAATGTAAGGATGCTTGTGCTGTTCACTTCCTTGATTGGCTGCTTTGTCCATAGGACATATTTCCTATGACAACTCTCATTTGAGCTCCTGTACCTTCACATGGAGCATGAAGGAAGGAAAGAATCTTGGAGAGGCCATTATGTCACGTTTCCGAAGCTGGGTATGACACATGACAGCTCATCGCTGACAGGCTGGTCAAGCCTTAGCTTACTGCGTTTCGAATTTCTTTGTATTTTATATTTAGTGACGGAGACGGTCGCATCACTTTTTGCGTGTTGTATAGAGGAGTCCTTAACTAAAATTCGTTTACTCCAGATAAAAATTTGGAAAATTTGGAGTCATTGAAATTTATCCATCAAGGCAGGCCGACCAGAAGGTTCCAGGAAGTTGATGGGCTTGGCTTACTATCCACCATACCGAAGCACCGCTCTGACATTTGTTATTGGAAGCTTGTTCTTGTTCAAGAAACTGCTAGTTGTTTGCGCATTGGCTGACAGATGTGTCACCACACACGAATTTGCTTCGATCCCAATCCAGACACCATGTCATACAAGCAAGCAGATGCTTCTTGCACCACAGAGTCACCATCTTCAATGTTCACTTGTGAAATCTATATGGCTAGTAGAGTCACATATACTTGTGCTAAAACTGGAGATAGGAAATGAAGGCGTGGCGCCTATCTCAGCATTCTGTCATTGGTACATGTGCACGTAGTGTGTATCAGGGTGTTCTCACAGATCCAACACATTGTTAGAATCTAAATAAAGACAAGCCCTTTTGAATTATTGGGGTGACGCATTCACAACATTGTTTTGTTTCTGTCGTGATAAGATATATTCATATTAAGTATTCCAATCTCCTTACAGCCATTGCAACTTGTCTTTGAGATGGTAACAAGTGTTCAGTCTACTCACAAATCTCATGAGTAGAACTAGTTTTCCACCATGAATTGACAGTAAATGAACTTAGAGCAACACGTTTATAATTCCTTGAATTCCTGCATTCGCACACATTGGCACCATGACACTGAGACTCACTGCAGCTTATGCTGCCATGAGTTCCAGTGAAGTAATTACTTGCTGAAGTAATTACATCTACATGATTCAGGGATTTCACAGAGCAAACTGAAAATTGCTTTCTGACGTGCAGACTGTTTTTTTGTAGACGAGCTCTGCTGTCTTGGTATTATAATGTTGTTCTTATATTACATAATAATGACATAACTGCTGTCCTTGATGAATTTTCATTTAAGTTCGATATCATGATGATTTCTAAAACATGGTACAGCTGCTGTAATAAGGTACTTTGCTTGCCAGGATAACATTACTTTTTTTCCGTACAGGTCCTCTTGTCATGGCGGAGGCGTGTTACAGCTAATTTAAGATCATTTATCATGTACCGTTCTTTCAGATTTTCGCAGTGGTTACGCCGGATTACGAAACCTTGCCGTTAGTAAACATGTATGCATATGTTGTTGTATATCGTCTTTCAGGATGGTAAAGCCGAGGCATTTTTCTGTTTCCTTGAAAATCTGCTCACCTATGCCTGTTCTAACAATATTCACAGGTGACTGTAACATAATCTTTGACAAGAAAATGAGACATCTAATAGTCTTCAATTGCTTCTTTATTCTTTTGCATGTACTAATACTACTGCTGAGCCTACTCACGTAACTTCATACACTGAAAGCCTTATTGACTTATTTATAGTAATGAAATAAATGATTCAGCCCAATCCAGCACTATTGTAGCTGGTATTAGTGATCACTTCCCTATGCATAGTTTCAGAAACATAATGAGCATATTAATGCTGCAGAGGCATTGGATAAAAAACCGCACGAAATACTGGAGATTAATAAGGAAGCACTGGAAATCTTTAGGCATGAAACTGCTCAGACAAATTACAATTTACTCTATGGTTCAACTAACACCAATGAGGCATACGAAAGATTCATCCGCGTGTTAAAAAAAAAACCTACAATAAGTGCTTCAAATTTAAAACCGTTAGGGTCCCTAAGAAATGCTGAAAGAAATAATGACTCGAGAATGTCTCGAAATGACAGAGAAAAAAAATATGCGGTGTGCGAAATTCGTGATAACAAGAGACCCTAACGAGCTTGAGGAATTCAAACAGTATATAAATTATGTGGCCAATACTTGAGAAAAAATAAAAATGTGTTCTATGACCTGTTTAATAGAGCTATCACTCGTTGTGACTTGCTTTGGTGACAAATAAAGAAGCTCATAGACAATGGTTCTTTTCGAAATAACACATTTGAGTTGACCACACATGATCAGATAATCAAGGGGGAAGAACTTTCTGAAAAGTTTAACGCGTATTTTACATTTCTGGTGTCATCGCAATTACCTGCATCTTCTTGTGCTTATGAAAGGGAATACAGGGACATTTTAGGTGTACCAATCATGAGCACTGCATACTTGCAACCAACAGCACCTGAGGAGGTATTCTCGGTATTTATGTCACTGAAAAGCACTGCTGCTCATGACATTGACAACCTCCAAATTAAACACATCAAGGCAGCACTTGACCTTCTCTTTCCCGTCGTTACTAATTTGTTTATCGCTTGCATATAAACGGAGGTTTTCCCAAAGAGAATGAAGCATGCGAGAGTTAACGTTTTGCACAAATCTGGTGACCAAGATTTTCTGACTACCTCACTTCCCATCACCTCCAAAGGACTAGAAAAAAATATGTATAAACGTGTGATGTCCTCTTGTGATTAGTATTCTATATTATCGCCACATCAATTCAGTATCTGTTGAGGTATGTCCTCGGAACTGGCTCTGCTCGCACAAAAAGAAATATATGCTTAATTTACTTTAAAGCAACGAATTAACATTGGGTGTCTTCATTGATTATTCAAGGGCATTCGACAGAATCAACTATGACATATTCTGTGGAAAATTAGGTCATTATGGTTTTCATGGAATACCGCTTGACTTACTAAAATCTTACTTATCACAAACAAAGCATTGTGTGGTTGTGAATAATAACAAATCCTCCTTACAAACCTTACCATCAGGGGTACCGCAGGGTAAAACTGATAGGGTCCGCTACTGTTTAATATTTGTATTAATGACATAAGGATCAGCAACTGTGTTGATTTTGTGATTTCTGCAGACGACAATAGCATGTTTTTTCATGGTAATGATTTGGTAACGTTGTAGATACAGCAAATGACATTCTTAGTGACCTTTTTAGGTGGAATAGTGTTAATGCTTTGATAATAAACACTGTACAATCCAGAGCTGCATTCTTTGTGCCGGTGGGAAAAGCAGTTTGTCGTAGCTTTGACATAGACTTAGAGCCCGAAATAACTGAACTTCTCAAAGAAGTTTCTTCATTGGGAGTAATTTTTAATGAAAATGTCATCATCATTCATCATCATTTATTAAACCCTTAAAGACCTTATACAAGGCATTACATAAGGGGGGGGGCGAGCAAATCGATGTCAAATAAGACCAACAAGTTAATGAAATAACAGATAATATAGCGAGGGCATGTGGCATTCTTTGTAAATAACGACAGATGCTTCCACTAAAAATCAAGCTTTTAATCTATGATGTGATGTTTTCTTCTCACATAAACTATTGCAGTATTGTGTGGCTCCACAAGTGGTAGGAGTCCAGTAAATGACGTCAATCGAACACTCTAAAGCACTGTTTATTTTTGTTATTCTTGTGCATCCTGCTCGAGTCTTACTGCCAGGCTCTTTAACTTGTTAGGGGCTTGAGCAAGGAAAACAGAACCAAGATAGTATTATTACAGAAAGAAAAACGGTTCGCCACATTTGAAACGCAGATTATAACACACACACCAGCGAACGGTTCAAAGAACTTAACATCTTACCAGCTTATCAAATGTACTGACTTATTCTGCTTGATAGCAAAGCTTGCTATCAAGAAATGCTTGTTTACTTAAATTATGCAATCTTAGGAAAACGACAGAGTCACATTATAATATTAGGCAAACGGCCTGCTGGTATAAACATTTTTGTCGTACCAATCATGGTTCAAAAAGGCCCGAGCACAGCATTCATGCTCGTTTAAACTCATTAAAAAGTAAATACACTTCTTTCTTTGACATTTCTAAAGAAGAATTTAAAAACTTCTCATTAAGAATAGTGGGTTGCAGTTTATTCTGTGTAAATGTGCAACACTTCACTTTTTTCTTTCTTTCTTTGTTATTGGTACACCTTCCTCCTTCCGGTTTTAAGGCTTCCACTTAAATTTTTAGAACCTTCTTTGTTGTGCACTCATTCTATGTTAAATTTTTTCTATAGTCTTGTTAACCTCTTGCAAACATTTGAATGTATGCCATTTCTCTTTTTTTGTATAAGCATGGAACTGTTCGTTGTAATGACTGGTCTTTCTGTGATTTATGAACTTTCTGCAAAACTTATTGTAAAACTTATTCTTAGTACCTGTACTCAGCGAAGTCTTCATGCGAAGAATAAAGGAGTAGGAGCCTCGTCAAATTGCTAAGAGAGCAGATATTTTATCTTAATCATATATTTTTCTGTGCGCAAGTTTCTGTGCACAAAAAGCTTCTGAATAAAATTGATTTGATATGATATGAAACTAAAAGCCATAAACATTAAGCTAAGATAAATTGGAAGACCTTTTTGCTTACTTTGTGTAACAAGTGGTTTCTCCGAGGTCTTCCGGTAACCAATGCCTGTCAACCGAGCCGATCTGAATGGGGCATTTACAATTGTTTTCACAACTCTATAACAATATAGTTCTGTCATGTGTGCTTTGCACACCTATACAAATGATATGCTGTGCTGAAGCAAACCTTGCTCTTAAAAAAACTGTGCTTAAATGATGGTGATAAAAAAAGGCGGGCTTGTCCATTTGGAAGATCAGGAGTGTGTAAAAGAAGAATAAACATGCACAGGTGGGGACTGCAACATAAAAAGATAATAAGGATATCGTGGGCAGTACAGCTGCTTGTCTCATTTCGTCCAATTGTTCACAGTTTTTCTACAAGGTGAATTCTGAAGACAGTGCCCTTTATGCTTAGCTGTCGGGGCACAATTTTCCTGGTAACAGTCCATAATCACAAGAATAGGTGTGCAGGACACGGACACAAGGAGAGCAGTGAACGTTCGTGGCGTTCGTGGTGTTCACTGCTCTCCTTGTGTCCGTGTCCTGCACGCCTCTTCTTGTCATTATGGACGTTCAAATGAGGTTGATGCACTCACAGTTCCGGCGTATGGTCCATCAGAGTGCAAGCTCTCGGTGCTCTCTGGTCCGTCGCTGAGCACTGCCTAGCACTCTCGGGAACCACGGCTGACCGATGTTCGTGCTGGCCAGCACTGCTGGTACAGACGAGTCCTACCACGGTGCGTGTAGCGAGTGAGCAAGGGGTGGAGACGCGTGTGGCCTTGTTCTCCTTCAGCGGCACCGACGCTGAAAACTCCAGGTGTCCGAGCCAGGGCCACCAACGCTTGCAGGAACAATGGACTTCTCCACGCTGAGGTTCAAACTCGAGCGCGAGCTTCTAATGTCGCCAGATTAGAGCAAGGGCCACCAGTGCTTCCGGGAACAGTTGACTGCTTCACGATGAGCTGCAACTCGAGCGAGAACTTGTCGTGTCGCCATACTGGGGCAAAACCCAGTGCAGTCTGCCTTCGTAGCGTTCTCCGGAACCCTCGCGCCCCGTCGTTTCTTTTTCCACCCGGCGTCCCCGCGCGCTCACTTCTTGTCCTCCTCCTTTGTCCTGGCTTTACATGTACGCTGGTGTTCCAAATCACTTCCTTATATTCTTTCCCGGTTGCCATTCTTTGTGTTAATTGTAATAACTTTCCTTTCTTCTTGACTCTTACTTGTCACTCCTGACAATGGCTCCCAATTTTTCCAAGTTTTCGCTCGACGAAAACTTCACCCCCTACCGGCACTACACACTTCACCGCAGGTCACCCTCTTTACGGCGTAACCCTTGGCTGCACAACCACGCACTTCACTGCACTGTCGCACCACTCACAACACTGCACAGCACTTCACCGTAGCACTACCGCCGGACTACACTGCACTGTCGCACCATACACAACACTGCACAGGACTTCTTCACCTTTGCACTACCGCCGCACTTCACTAACGCACACAGCACTGAATGTCTCAGTACTTCAACGTAAAACGTCCAGGTCGCCAAAAACAAAACCAAGAAAACACACCCATACAATTTAACAGTTAAGACTCGGTGAGTGTCACTAAGGAGTGTTCTACATCACCCTACTCATAAAATCTGCCCCAACGTTGTCTGTTCCTTTTTCTTATCACCACTTCCTCTCGACCCAATGTTTTGTTACTGTTGTATGTCGGTATTTCTGCTTCATTCAGACTTTCCACATCAGACTTCGTGATAACCATGCTGGCAACTTCCTCTGCATTTTCTGGTTGTCTCACTTCATATCTTTTCAGCATGTTGATGTGTAGTACTTTTCTCCTTTCTCCAATTTCCAGTTCATAGTCGACTTCGCTTACTCTCTCCTTCACCTCGTACTGCCCCTTCCAGCTCATTGTAAGTTTGTTATGGTCATTTGGCAGAAGTACCCAACTTGAAGCACTCTTTTCCGACTTCTCCTATCATAGATAGTACTTCTTGTATGATGCTTGCGCTTCGGTGAGGCTATCTCGGGCGATGCGGCATGTTTACTCTAGCTTGTCCCGCAGTTCAAGTAGATAAGCATATGAAGCTTTTTGCCCCTCTTTCAATTCCGCATTCGACCACACTTCTTTCAACACCATTAATGGTCCTCTCACCGCTCTTCCATATATCAATTCAAAAGGCGAAAAGCCAGTGCTAGCCTGTGGGACTTCTCTATATGCAAACAAGAGCGCAGATATATGTCTGTCCCACTCCTTAGGTTTCTCTTGGCACATTTTGCGTAACATGATCTTGAGCGTACCATTGAACCTTTCCACCAGCCCGTTACTCATGGGGTGGTATGGAGTAGTCAAGAGGTGCCGCAGAGACAGCACTCTGCAAATCTCTGTCATCACTCCTGAGGTAAAATACGCCCCTCTATCTGTCAGTATTTCTCTTGGAACACCATATCTCGTAAACATGTCCACCAGAGCCTCCGCTATCGTCACCGTATCAACAGTTCTCATTGGGACAGCATCTGGATATCTAGTGGAAACATCCACCATTGTAAGGATGTACCTATTCCCTCTACTCGATGTTGGATTAATAGGCCCTATAATGTCTACTGCGACCCTTTGGAATGGTTGCTCAATTATAGGCATAGTCCCTAAAGGTACCTTCGATACCAGCCCTTTTGGCATGGATCTCTGACATGTGTCACAAGACCGTACAACTCGTTTGATGTCACTTTGCATTCTTGGCCAAAAGAATTCTTCAGCTACTCGGTTTGTCGTCTTCCTTACTCCTTGATGGCCTGCCATAATGGTGTCGTGTGCCAGATTAAGAGCGGCCCTCCGGAGAGAAGACAGGACTACTAACTGTCTCTTTACTCCTCCCGATAGACTCTCTATTACTCGGTAGAGTCGTCCTCCATCCTTCTCAAATTTATGCCGAACCTGACTCCTCTTGCACTGAATCTATTTTCCTTGATTCTCAAAACACCGTCGCAGCGTAGTGTCCGCTTCCCGTCTTTTCTTCATTTCCGTTGCGGTTATGTCCATGGCTCTCGCTGAAACGTTCTCAGGTACCTTCTTGTTCTTTGTATTCTTCTCCACCGCATATATTGCATCTTCGCCTGTGGGCGGAGCAGCACTTCTTTCGTCACCATTATACAAAGATTTGTTTGCTTCCCCCTCACTTCCTCCTGCTATCTTTATAGCAGGGAAGCTCCAGAGGGGATCCGGGTCGTCCACCCTTCTGACCCCTGGTACATTCCCAAGAATGACGTCATACAGTGGGTCTTTGACGCACCGGGCTTCAACCCACCCGCAATAATACGGCTTCAAAATCAGTATCCGAGCAACTGGCAGTCGTCTTACTGCTCCGTCGGCCAATCGTACCTGCTTTTCTACACCCGTGGTATCACTTTTTGGCACCATGGATTGTCTTACAAGGACAATGTTGGATCCGGTGTCTCTGAGCACGGATACTTTTCTGCCTTGTAACATTCCCCCACCACTAGCATCACGTCTTCTGTGCATTCCGACTTTGAAGATAACGTGGTAGCACTTGTCTCTTCTGTGTTCTCCTGTCTGGGCTGCTGCTCTCTACCGCTACCAACCGAGCTTTCACCAGCGACCATGCAAGCAGCCTTATTCTCTATCCTAGATCGGCAGGTTTCTGTGGTATGACCCCGCCTTCCGCACCTGTCACATTTCACCGACGTACTGGTAGCTCGTCCCAGGGCACAATTTATAGCTCTATGTCCTGTCCGTCCACACAAAAAACATTTGATTGTGTTTCGAGTTTGCTCTTTCTCCTGTGGTATTTTCCCTTCTCTGGTTTCTTCCTTCCCCTTTCCCAAGTTCTTTTGAACTTCAGCTTCCATGTAGCGGTCCGCGTGTTCGGCTAACTCCGCTACGGTCTTGAGGTTACGCTCCTTCATAAATACTGTCACTCCCCTATGACATGATGTCATGAAGTGTTCCGGGATCATGTTTTCCCATAGGGCCTCAAACGTTCTTTCCACGTTGTCCATCTCCAGCCACCGATCAAAGTAATTAGAGATTCGAGCGGTGAACTGCTGGCCCGTCTCATTTTCTTGTGGCTTGGAGCTACGGAATTTCTCCCTGAAACCCTCGGCCGTTAGTCTGAAGCGCAACAGGAGAGCCTTCTTTAACTTTTCGTAGTCAATCGCGTCAGCAGCTAAACAGCCAACGCCTCTCCAGCAAGACACATGCTCAATCCCGTCGCCCAGTCGCTCTTCTGCCAACCTTGTCCAATCGCTATCCTCTCAAAACGCTGGATATATGCATCAAGGTCGTCTCGCCTTTCGTCGAAGGGTGCGATCATTTTCTGTGGACAAACTCTCACTATCCTTTCGGTTGCCACAACCGATCTAGCTCCCGTCTCTTCACCACTATCACTTGCACGTAACTGCAATTTCTTTTCCGTCAGCTCTTTTTCTATCATTAAATTTCTATACGTACGCTCGTCCGATGGTTTTGCTCTTTCCTCATCTTCTTTCGCGGCCTCCCGTGCCTCTGCACGCTCTTCTCTCAACCTCTTCTGTTCCTCATGATAAAATGCCACTATACCTTCGGCTGACAATCCCGCGGCAGTCCCGGTAGCCATCAAACGTTCCAGATCCATCTCGACGCTCCAAAGAGCCCAAGGCACGTGACAAAGTTAATGGAATCCTGGCAGGCTTGCCAATGTTGTCACGCGTAAGACACCGCCTGGTACGTTTGTTTGATCGCTCGAAATGAATGGAGGAAGACGCAGATGCCTTACGACCACGCACACTTCATTTTTCATTCAAATAAGCGTAGTAACACTTAAATACATGCTTCTCAAACGAAAAGTTTAACAGTGTCCAGCTACTCAGCCCCCGCGCATACTACACGTTCAAATGACGTTGATGCACTCACAGTTCCGGCGTATAGTCCATCAGAGTGCAAGATCTCGGTGCTCTTTGGTCCGTCGCTGAGCACTGCCTAGCACTCTCGGGAACCACGGCTGACCGATGTTCGTGCTGGCCAGCACTCCTGGTACAGACGAGTCCTACCACGGTGCGTGTAGCGAGTGAGCAAGGGGTGGAGACGCGTGTGGCCTTGTTCTTCTTCAGCGGCACCGACGCTGAAAACTCCAGGTGTCCGAGCCAGGGCCACCAACGCTTGCAGGAACAACGGACTTCTCCACGCTGAGGTTCAAACTCGAGCGCGAGCTTCTGATGTCGCCAGATTAGAGCCAGGGCCACCAGTGCTTCCGGGAACAGTTGACTGCTTCACGCTGAGCTGCAACTCGAGCGAGAACTTGTCGTGTCGCCATACTGGGACAAAACCCAGTGCAGTCTGCCTTCGTAGCGTTGTCCGGAACCCTCGCGCCCCGTCGTTTCTTTTTCCACCCGGCGACCCCGCGCGCTCACTTCTCGTCCTTCTCTTCCTTTGTCCATGCTTTACATGTACGCTGGCGTTCCAAATCACTTCCTTAATCTTCTTTCCCGGTTGCCATTCTTTGTGTTAATTGTAATAACTTTCTCTTCTTCTTGACTCTTACTTGTCACTCCTGACACACGTCTACTTTCACCTGGAGGATGGAGCGCGCACCCTGTTTAAAAACTGCGCGGAGCAGCTGACGTCGTGGCTCGAATTTCGCCGTCGGATCCTGGAGACTTACGTGAGTGTTGACAGCCACTAGCGAGTGGAAAGAGCGATCCAAGTCAGCATGCATTTGCCAAATGAAACGGTGACTACATACGTCGGAGACATGACGCGCCTCTTTAGAGGAGCTGATCCAAGAATAACGTCCTTTGATGCCCGGAGTCAAGGAGCAGCTCTTCGCTGGTTTCGTGCGGAGCCCTCCTAAGAAGGTCGCGGAGTGTTTGGCTGAGTCAGCGACTAAGGAAAGGATGATTCTGCATCATGGAAAAAACAGCGCGACACTAGCCTGCAAATCCATCCTAATGATTCTGCAGTTTTCCAACCTGTATGTGCGAGAAGTGGGCAGTGTCCACCGCTGACATTTTCACGGCCATCGGCAGCAACAGTGACTAGCTCTGAGAACTCATCCTTTTTATAGTGCGCGGAGGCTTGGAAAAGGCCACCACTACACCTTAGCCCGCGGTAAACTCTGTTGCAAACGTCATCAAGGACCACCTGCACCAGGCTCTCGGTGAGCAGCATGACACCTAGTCTCATTACAACACTCAGCAAACACCAACTAAGTACCATCGTGCAACCTATGCTGAGGCCTTGAACCGTCCTGCTTCCCCTCCGCTGCGGTTCCCTCGCTCCCCTCCGACAGCGAAACTTCAGCCAGTGCAGCCAATACCGTGCTATGGTTCCTTCGTCCATGTCGCTTCTGTTGCCTATCGTTCCGAGCATCCGCTCCAGTACGTCGACGATCGACGAATGCCCCCTCGGAAATCGGATGTCTGGCGCGCACCCAATGGCCGTCCACTTTGTTATCACTGCGGCAAAGCTGACCATTTGTACCGCAACTGTCCATACTGGCGGCTTGGGCTACGCGGTTTCTTTGCCTGCACGCCGCCACGCCGATACTGCAACAGCCCCAAGATATTGAGGATTACCTGTCTCAGCAGCGCCACCAGCAGCCTGCCGGGCGACAGTCGCACTCGGCGTCGCCGAGGCGATTTTCATCGCTTCCATAGCGGTATCCTACCGCGTGGTCACTGAGTGTCCGCCGGGAAGACTAACTGAAGAAACCTCTGGGGGAGAGCTTGATGAAGATCGAGTGCTGAAGACCTCCGATCGGCACAGACAGGGACAGATACCGATCCAACTTCACCTGCTGTTGCACGGGGTGAGCGACTTTCGCTTGACATACCGGGGATATTTGACGGGTACGCGCTAAGTGCATCAGTGGACACCGGCGCAAACTAGTTCATTTTAGCGGGAAAATGACAATGCTGCAGAAGAAAGTAAACACGCCCTGGAATAATTCGCAGATTCGGGCGGCTGGTGGCCACGTCGTAACTGCACTGGGCGCCTGAACGACTGAAGTTCAGTCACGAACACACATTCGTAGCAAACAGACTCGTCCTGCACGAATACTCCCGTGACGCTATTCTTGAAGTCGACTTTGTGCAGGAGTATCATGCTATTATTCAGCTCCAAAAGCGTCGTGCCACGTTCTTAGCCAAGCGAGCAATCGACGTCAAGGACGTTCATCGACGTGCCGACGTACTTCGTGCTGCTGCAGGGAGCGTGACGCTTCCGCCACAAGCTAGTGTCATGGCCGATGTCACATGCTGTGGCTTGCACGGTGGCGAAGTGATGGCCGAAACAAACTTGGTACACCTACTGAAGCAAGGTGTTTGTGTGGCTAGAAGTGTTGTACAGAATCGTGACGGCCGATCGCAATTGCTTGTTACATCTTTAGCAAAGAGCACCGATAGCTCTTAAGCAGCACTTCCATAGCGTTTGCAGACGAGGTCGGAAACGTTAGCAGCTGTTTCACGTCGGAAGTAGTAGAGAGCTCTGACAAAGCTCTGGCCGCGTCGATATAAATCCAGCTCTGTCGACTGACAAACGTATAGGACTGTGCGGAAGCCTTTGGTGGAATTTAGATCTTCGAAAGTGTGCCAGACCTCCATCACTCAGCACAGAATCACCAAGTATGAGAGCGCACGCCCGATACACCAGCGGCCTTACCGCGTGTCGGCAAAAGAACGCGAAGCCATACGGACGCAGGTCCGAGGGATGCTTGGCGGCGGTATATCGAACGTTACAACGGCCTGTGGTCGTCTCCGGTCGTTGTTGTGAAAAAGTACGATGCAACGCTACGCTTCTGCCTAGGCTAACGGAAACTTAACAATATGGCTAAAAAATGGCAGATTCCAAGCGCACTGGCAACCAAGGAAATGCGAAGCACGCAGGACGAACGGAAAATGGATCTGCGTTGTTGTCTCGCTATACCAATTTTGGTATATATGAAGCTAAAGAAACGGCCGCAACAGCACCAATACTGTGGCATGTAAACCATGCAGCTGATCACAGGCATGTCATGATTCTAATGTTATGACTTGTCATTTGCGTTCGTCAGGCAGTCGTGTTGTGCCATAGCAATTTTGGTATACATCGCATTAGCGAAACGCGTGGCACATAAATCATGCCGCTCATGACATGTATATTACGATTTTCATGTTCTTAGAACGGTCACCCATGGTCGTCGGAAATTGTTGTATAGCGATGCAAATTTTGGTATGTATCATTTTAAAGAAACGGCCGCAAGAGCGCCGACACCGCGGCGCGTAAATGATGGCGCTAATGACATGCATATCATACTTTTCATATTTTGACCTGTCATTTATGTTGTTCATGCAGTCATGTTGTGCCATACCAATTTTCGTACACATCCCATTAACGAAATGGCCAGGACAGCACTAAGACCATGGCATGTACATCATGCCGCGCATGACATGCATGTCATGATCTTCATGTTATGACCTGTCATTTTTGATCGTCATGTAGTTATGTTGTGGTATACCAATTTACGTATGCATCTCATTGCCGAAACGGCCAGGAGAGCACAAAGACCATGGCATGTACATCATGCCGCGCATGACATGCATATCATGATTTTCATGTTTTGAGCTGTCATTTATGTTCGTCATGCAGTCATGTTGTGGCATACCAATTGTCCAGACGGTCTCCAGACTCCAGACGGTCTCTACGAATTTCGAGTGCTTCCTTTTGAATTTATTTCAGCGCCGGCATCTTTCCAACGAGCGATGGACACTGTCGTCATGGGAATGAAGAGGCAGACTTTTCTCGTGTGCCTTGACAATGTTGTAGTTTTTGCTGAAACATTCGAGCAGCATCTTCACCACCTGCATGCTGTTCTAGAAGCTATTCAATCAGATGACCTCACACTCAAGCCCGAGTGCCACATTGGCTAGGAGGAGCTCAAGTTTCTAGGGCGTGTAGTAAGCACCAAAGCCCCGTCCAGACATGCTCGCCGCTGCGGCCGCATTTCTAGCTCCTACCACGAAGAAGGCCGTTCAATGCTCCCTTGCTTGGTGCGCCTACTATCGCAGATCCATCCAGGCTTTACGAAGGTAGCCGAACCCCGCATTCGCGTTTCACGTGATGACGCGCCATTTGTCTGGGTTAATGAGCAACAGGCGGCTTTTCCTGAACTACGAAAGTGAATGCAATCAGCACCCGTCCTCCCTTATTCTGACGATGATGCTCATAACGAGGTGCATACCGACGCCGGTAACGTTGGCCTTGGCTCAGTGTTCGTCTAGCGTCAACATGGACTGAACGAGTCATAGCGTATGCCAGCCACTCACTATCCCGGGCAGAGACAAAGACGAATTATTCGACAACGGAGAAAGAGTGCCCCGCAGTCATGTGGGTGATCGTCAAGTTTCGCCCTTACCATTAGGCCGTCTTTCCAAAGTAGTGCCGGATCACCATGCCATTCGTTCACTGGCAAGCATGCGCGACCCTTCAGGACGACTAACATGGTGGAGCTTGCGGCTGCAGGAATTTGGCGTCACCATCGCTTATAAATCTGGCCATAAGCGCGTAGATGTTGATGCATTTGCATGCGCAAGGATTGATCCGGTCAGTCCGGAAGCTGAGGACGATGACCGTTTCCATAGCGCCATTAGTTCATCCCACTTGATCAAACAGCAGCGGGACGACACGGATATTCGACCGATCATTGATCACCTAGAGGGCCGCGACGCTGCCATAACAAGCCCGTTCGAACAGCCGTGCCTCCCTCCTGGTGTAGATATACGAGACGGCGTCCTCTTTGCTTGCCACGACCAGCACCAATCTGGCCATTTAGGCTTCTCAAGAACACTCGCTAGAGTAAGCGAGATGCACTATCGGGCCAGCATCACACAGTACGTGAAAAGCTGCCATGAATGCCAGCGCCGAAAGCACCTTCTCTTATGCCGGCTGGCTTACTTCATCTAAGTGAACCACCGCGCACACCCTTCGACCAAGTGGGCATGAATTTTGTCGGACCGTTCCCCTGTCCGCCGACGGCCACAAATGGGTTACGTAGCGACCGATTATTTAAGGCGCTATACTGAGACGCAGGCGATACGACAAGCCACAGCTTCTGAGGCATCCTAGATGACGGAAGCAAGATTTACGGCATCCACGATGACGGCAAGGTTTCGGGCATCCGCGAAACCAGGATCCACGATGACGGAAGCAATATCGCCGGCAACGGTGGTTCTGCACGACCCCAAAGAGCCACCTACCTCCGCGGATCGTTGTACGAAGACACGGAAAGCCGGCTGGACATCTACAACCGCGTCGCAGCCTTGACAAGTGGGACCCCGACGATAAGCTGCGCCACCTGTATTTCTGCTTGGAAGACGCCGCAAGGACTTGGTTCGAGAACCGTGAGTCAACGCTTCGAACCTGGGACGACTTCTGCGCTGCTTTCCTGCCCACATTTGCAAGCGTCCTGCGGAAGGAAAGAGCCGCACCACTGCTTGAGACTCGGGTGCAGCTAACCAACGAAAACATAGCGATCTTTACGGAGGAGATGACGGGACTTTTCCGCCACGCCGACGCCGACATGTCTGAGGACAAGAAGGTCCGCCTGCTTATGCGAGGAGTGAAGCGGGAGCTCTTCGCCGCAATAATTAGAAACCCGCCAAACACGGCTCAAGAGTTCCTCTCCGAGGCTACCACCATCAAGAAGACCCTTGAGATGCGCACCCGGCAATACAACCGCCGCATGTTTCCAGACATCGCAGAAGTCCAAGGACTCGGCCCCGACGACCTACGCGAGACCATAAGGCCTGTTGTTCGCGAAGAACTGCGCCGGATGTTCCGGTCGTCGCAGCCCCAAGTCGCCTCTCTGGAAGACATTGTTCACGAGGAAGTACAGCGCTCACTGAGCGTTCCCGAACGACCGCAGCCCCAACCGGAGGCGATACCTACGCCGCTGCTGCACGCCGACCTGCCGTCGGTTCTCGTCCACGCCGCAGTTTTGTCGCCAGCCACTGCCGCCACCTCCGACGCCATCCCGCTCGCCAGTAATCCCGCGCGCACCGAGGAAAACTGACAATTGGCGCACCTTGAACAACCGCCCACTGTGCTACCACTGTGGCAAAGCCGGGCACACCTACCGCAACTGCCAGTGCCGTGAGATGGGACTACGTGGCTTCGCCGTGAACGCGCCGCGTCGGCGCCCAAGCGAGCGACCTCGCGACATTGCCGACTACATCACCGGATCGCAATTGCAACGACGACGACCATCCTGTTCACCTTCGCCTGGCCGGTACGTCTCCCCGGATCGCCGCCAGTACACCAGCCCCAACCGCGGCCGTTCTCCGAGCCCCTATCCGGGAAACTAAAGCAGCAACCGATGGAGGTGCGGTAGCTGCACGATGCAATGCCGAAGATCCTCTGCCGCCGCCGCCGATGACGACGACCACGACGCACGAACCTTCCCGACGTACTGGCAGCACGCCGCCTGACCAGAGTCTTCAGAAAAAAGCCTGGCCGCCGACGCAGCCTTGATCGCCGCGACCAAACCGGAACGCCAGACGACGAACCACCGACCTCGACGTGATTATCGACGGCCACAGCATCACCGCCCTAGTCGATACCGGCGCCGACTACTCTGTCATCAGTGGTCTCTTCGCTGCCAAGCTCAAGAAGGTAAAGACTGCCTGGGAAGGACCAGATATCCGAACAGCAGGGGGCCACCTTATAACACCGACGGGAACCTGCATGGCAAGAGTCGCGATTGACAGCCGGACGTATTCGGTGATTTTTATTGTCCTGCAGCAATGCTCGCGAGACGTCATTTTAGGCATGGATTTCCTGGACCAGCACGGCGCAGTCATCGACCTAAGATCTAGGTCAATCACGCTGTCCACGGATAATGCAATGCCGTCAGACTGCAACGTCGCTCATCGTGCCTTGAATATGACAGAAGAGCAGGTAACCATCCCACCACTGTCCAGCGTCATTCATCATATCCGTCGGCACCAAAGCGCCTACCTACTTACAAGTCCAAACTAGAAGAGAAGCTCAGGGGAAGATGGATGCTTGGATCGATGAACAAATCGCAAGGTACGATTTAAAACAGGGAAGGTCGCGGGAGCCAACGTTTCGACAAGCGGACTTGTCTTCGTGAGGGCGGCACCTTGTAAGTAGGTGCTGGTCGCCTTCGATGACACCTACTTACAAGCTGTCATCGAAGGCGACCAGCACTTGCTCCTAGACCGTCAGATGTGCGTCGCAAGAGGCATAGCCAAGCTTCATAACGGCGAAGCCAAGGTAATGGTGACGAAGTTGAGCAACGAATACAGGCACGTGAATAGGGGTACGACGGTAGCGCACCTAAGTGAACTTATGGAAGTAAGCAGTGCCTTCGCCCTCAACGATTCTCGCGGACCCGCAACGACGACCGCAGTGTCCGTGCCCGCCTTCTTTGTCAATCAAGGCCCTTCCAGGCTGCAACAAAAGGAGCTCAAGGCCTTACTCCAGAAATACAAGGACTGCTTCTCGTCGTCATCGAGGCTTCGTCAGACCCCTGTCGCGAAACATCGCATCATAACCGACGAATATGCCCGTCCTCTCCGTCAGAGCCCCTACCGAGTTTCGGCACGGGAACGCGAGGCCATCAAGCAAAAAGTCGACGAAATGCTGCGTGATGACATGATTCAGCCGTCTACGAGTCCTTGGGTATCACCCGTAGGGTTAGTGAAGAACAAGGATGGAACCCTACGTTTTTGCGTCGAATATCGTGGCCTGAACATGATCACGAAGAAGCGTATCCTCTCCCACGGATAGACGGTGCTTTGCATCGACTCTACAACGCAAAGTATTTTTCGTCGATGGACCTCAAAAGTGGCTACTGGCAAATCGAAGTAGCCGAGAGAGACTGAGAGAAGACTGCCTTCATAACACCAGACGGCCTGTTCGAGTTTAAGGTCATGCCCTTTGGTCTTTGCTCGGCGCCTGTGACGTCCCAACGCGTTATGGTCACAGTACTAGGCAGGCTTGAAGTGGCAGACTTGCCTCGTCTACTTGAACGACATGTTTGCTTCCAGCTTCAACGAACACCTCCGGCGCCTTGAAACTGTTCTTTGGGTAATCAAAGCCTCCGGACTAACCCTAAAGCCAGAAAAGTGCTGCTTCGCCTAGGAGGAGCTATTATTCCTTGGCCACGCTATTAGCAAGTCGGGAGTACAACCTGATCCGCAGAAAACAGCTGCGATCGCCGGTTTTCCTCCGCCCAGCGACAAGAAGGCGGTACGCCGATTAATTGGCCTCTGCGCTTATTACAGGCGCTTCGTCAAGAACTTTTCGCGGATCGTCGAGCCACCGACGTACATCACGAAGGCCGACGTCGACTTCAAGGGGCAAACGCCGCAAGTCGTGCCATTTGAAGAACTAAAGCAATGCCTGCAAACGCCGCCAATACTCGTGCACTTAACGAAGAAGCGGACACCGAAATTCACACGGACGCAAGGAGCACAGGGCTCGGCGCCGTACTCGTAAAGAGGACCGACGGGCATGAAAGGGTCATCAGTTACGCTAGCCGGTCACTTTCGAAGGCAGAAGCGAATTATTCCACCATAGAAAAGCAATCCCTTGCCATCATCTGGGCTACATCAAAGTTCCGCCTCTACCAGTACTGCAGGAATTTCAAAGCCGTGAGTGACCACCATGCCTTGTGTTGGCTAGCTAACTTGAAAGATGCATCAGGACAGTTCGCACGATGTAGACTTAAACTGCAAGAATTTGACATCACCGTCATCTACAAGAGCGGACGAAAGCACTCCGACACCGAGAGCTTGTATTGCGCCCCCGTCGATGCGGCACCCGAGGGTTACGAGGACGATTACTCTTTCTTGGGACCCATAAGTACGGACCGCCAACGAGCTGACCCAGAGCTCAAGAGCCTCATGGACTACCTCGAAGGCAAGACCGCCGACGTGCCGAAAGTATTCCGCCGAGGACTGGCTTCGTTTTTTCCTGTGGAACAATGTTCTCCTAAAGAACTTCTCGCCGCTTCGCGCCGACCACCTCCTCGTGGTGCCTTCAGCGTTACGTCCAGAGTTTCTGGCAGCTTTACACGACGACCCGACAGACCGGCATCTCAGTTTTTCCCGCACACTATCAAGAATACAAGAGAAGTACTATTGGCGTCGCCTCACTGTCGACGTCGCCCATTACGTAAAGGCCTGCAGAGACTCAGCGACGCAAGACGCTGACAACTAGGCCAGCCGGACTTCTGCAACCCATCGAACCACCCCGACGGCCGTTTCAGCAAATCGGCATGGATTTACTGGGACCGTTCCCGACGGCGACTTCCGGCAATAAATGGATCGTCGTAGCGACTGACTACCTCACCCGCTGCGCCGAAACAAGGGCCTTGCCCTAGGGCACTGCTGCCGAGGTCGCCAAGTTCATTGAGAACATCGTCCTGCGTCACGGAGCCCCGAGGTCCTCATCACCGACGGAGGTATGGCCTTTGCGGCTATCCTAACTCAGGCGATCTTTAGGTAAAGTTACACGAACCACCGCCGAATCACCGCCTACCACCCACAGACGAATGGCCTCACCGAGCGTCTAAATAAGACCATCGCCGACATGCCTGCCATGTACGTCGGCGTCGAACACAAGACGTGGGACGCCATACTTCAGTATCCCAGGCAGCACGCCAACACAGGACTGATGTAGGCGTCAAGTCGGCCAAAGTCGGCAGCGATATCGGGCCTAAGTCGGCAAATCGCGCTCGCGCTACTTTCACCCACATCTGCCCGATGATGGCCAGCCAGAATGGCTCCACTGTGGCGAAGCCACCATGGGTAGAACTTGGCCAGCCAGAGTGGGCGAAATTTGGCCAGCCAGCGTGGGCGAAATTTGGCCAGCCAGCGTGGGCGAAATTTGGCCAGCCAGAGTGGGCGAAATTTGGCCAGCCAGAATGGGTCGGATTTGGCTAGGTAGCATTGGCCGATGTTGCGGGCATTCAGGCTTTTTTGGTTTTGGCGTGTTGTCTGCCACGCCGACATCGGGAAACCCCTTGCGCGACCGTTCACAGCCATTATGGTGTTTCTAGTGTTTACCCCACGTGTGTGTGCCGTTTGGATTGCAAAAATTTTTATTTTTGTGTTTTCACATTTTCGAAGGCCTACGAAGGCATTTTCGAAGGACCAACAGTAGTTTGTGCAAGTGTGCCTCTCATGCATACGCGAAAGCTTTATTAACACAGTAAAAAGTGGGGATAACCGGATCCTCTGTACTTTCTATTACTGCGTTCTAAACAAAACAAATAACACAACAAGAGAGGTTTATAGGGAAAAGCACTATTTCATTTATTTTGTGAACTCTGCATTGATAATATGCTATTCTCGTGTTGCACCGTCGTAGTGGAAAAGCTTCGGCAAGGGTGGAACCTGCGTGAAAAGGCGTGAATAGTTAGCACAGCTGTGGAGCACATCAGCACTATACTATAATTGTATGTGATTTATGTGCGACTCATGAACAAACGCGGAAATTCAAGAAATGTCGGAAACATCTCGTAATCGGGCACTACTTTCGAAAATAACAAAAGAAAGTTGTCCTTTTACTATAAAATGAGGCCGCGCCTATATAGTGCCGGCAGCCGGCAAAGCAGACGAGCAGAATAGTTGCCGGCAGTTTATCCCTGCCGGCGCATTTCCTGTTATAGCTGCTTTAACCGTGTCTGTGGTTCGCCCGTGTCACTGGAGGACCCGTTGACATACGTTGCCGCTTCGCGGTGCGCCTTCGGCGCTCTCACTATTTTGCTCGTGTCACTACTGCCAGAGCCAGGCGCGTCAGCGACGGCCGCAGCGCGCCCGCCGCTGAGACCAACGCGATTGCGTTTTTAAAAGAACATTACGACGGTTCCTTCGGAGCAGTTGTGTTAGTAATAATAGTTATTACAAAAAAAAAATAAAACACCGAAAGAAAAATTTCACGAAGGCCGCGATTCGAACCACGGTCCTCCAAACCAACGCGGCACGCTAACCCACTACGCCACCCAACCTTTATTGCAGTACAAACACAAAACAGTGCAAACACAAAAATAACACTTAGAACCCGCCAGCGTCTATGAGGCTGGTTGTATATGCTTGTGAACTTTCAGATGTTTTAAGTTATCTATTATACGAATAAGTTCCTCATCAGCTTCTAGGTACTTTAGCACTTCACCAAGTTTCATGACGTTTTCAACAAAATGAGCATTGACAGATCGTGTATGAGGATCAGCGTTCCTTACATCCATGCGTGACCTCCATATGCTATAAAGTCCTAAAAGCATAAACAGGTCATAAGGGACACTATTTCCTTGTACAGGCAAGAATCGTATACCGTAGGGATCTATTGGGAGTTCCTTCTTCAGTGTTCTTTGCAGCACATCCCAGTAAAAGACTGCATCCCAACAGTCAATAAAGACATGCTCAATAGTTTCCGGTTTACGACATAAAAGGCAATTCACTTCCCAAGGCACGAACATACCTCGTTGTTGAAGCCATGTTTTAACTGGTAAGGTGCCTGTGTGAAGTTCAAAAAAGAACGTTTTTACCCTGCCAAAAACTAACATTTTCTTGACGCGTTTAAGGACGTTACTTCCTGGTCCCTCCCGATAAATAGATCTATAAATCGGGAGGGGAAGCACTAAGTCTATGAGATCTTTTAACAGTCTTTTCCTTGGGACATTGCTTAAGTACTCAATAGAGAATTTGCTTATGAGGAACCTAAAGGAAGATACAACCTCGCATAAGTAACGGGATACTCTATATTGGCCATTTTCTACCGTGGAAACAACAAATTCTGGTATTGCGCCCGGTAACATTACTTGAATTATTGTGCGGATAAAGGGGTCTTGCTGATCTCTTAGGAATAAAAACCTGCTGGTCACCTGTTTCAAGAACAGGTGAGATAAACCCAACCCTCCATCTCGGACCTTACGGAAAAGATTAGTCCGCGACGTTCGTTCAAACTGAGAATTCCACACAAATGTCGCAAAAGCTCTGTGGAATCGCTTAATTCCGCTTCTAGTGCAGTACAATACCTGGAGGAGATACCATATCTTCGCTACCAAGAAAATATTACATATAGTAGACCGGGCAAATATTGACAAATCTCGTCCTGCCCAGCACAAAGTCCTTCTTTTCATTTCGTCGGCCTTCTGCATCCAAAATTGCGTATTTTCTCTGTACCTGTCTAGAGGCACCCCTAAGTATGTGTTCGGTACTGTGCTCCACCGCAGGTGCTCAAAGACAGCTGGATGCAGCCACGTACCATGCCATAACCCTAAACTTTTGTCCCTATTCAATAAGCTACCAGTTTGGTCACAAAAACTCTGCGTAATTTCCAGAGCCACTGAAACGCTCTCTTTGTCAGCGCATATTATTGCTACATCGTCAGCATAAGCAAGCACTCGCACATCACAGGATAACAGTCTAAAACCTTGTAACACATTACTGTTAATTATTTTCCTACACAGAGGTTCTAAAAACAATGCGAACAGCAATGGTGACATAGGGCACCCCTGCCTTACTGACGCTCTAACATCAATGCGCTAAGTTCCCCATTTACTACCAGATTGGTCGTGCAATTCTGATATGCCATTCGGACTCCATCACACAGAACAGAACCCAAGCCTGTATGCTCTAATATAGCAAAGAGGATGTCATGACATACCATATCGAAGGCTTTCGAAAAATCAACTTGTATCATAGCTACTTTTCCTAAGTTAGCATCACAATATTCCAGGATACTCCTTACCACATGTATATTTGTAAATATACTTCTTCCTTTAATGCCACATGTTTGATGTGGCCCGACTAGATCTGTAATAACACTCTGTAACCTACTTGCCAGAACCTTCATAAATATTTTATAATCTACATTTGTTAACGTTATAGGTCTATATCCTTTGACTGATCGAAGTAATGCCTCATCAGTGGACTTCGGAATGAGCACCGTGTGTGCGCGCGCCAACCGTGCCGTTCATCACTGAAAAAAATATCGAGGGGCCGGTGAGGCAGTCATCACCGTGCTGCCGACAAGTCACATGGTCACGGGCACCCAATAGGCGGGAACTGCCGGCAACTATTTTGCTGTTCTGTTTTGCCCGCTGCCAGCAATATAGACACTACCATAAAATGAATCTATGTTCAATATTCAACCCCCAGATCTTGGCTTTGTGTCACTTTATATACCCAAGGGAAAAAGAATAGAAACACGAGTAAAGGTTCTGTTGCAAAGCAATTTTAAAAGCGGCACATTAGTTGAAATAGGTGCATTTTGCATTATAATAAATTTCATATTTTTGGCATACATCGGAAAGGAAAATGTGAGACGGAAAGGAAAGACGTGAGCTAATACGACACACACCAAGGATGGGGTCTTCAGGCAAAAATGTCCTTACATGATAGGTGCAAGGCGCATTATGAGCAGATATTAGAGGAAGAACATATTTTCAAGGCTACTTTAAAAATGCCATCGCGTGCCGAACTGCCACACGTGTCCAACACCAAGGAGCGGGTGTTCGGTATCACGTTACCTTTAAAAATAGGGGCAGGAAAAAAAAATGTTACGAGAACTGCAAGTCACCACACAATGGGGGTTTGATACAAGCACAGGATTAACTATATGAATTAAAATTGCTTTGGGACAATGTGCGTAGGCTCTTTATTCGAAAATATAGAGCCTACGCACCTCACGACACAAATAATATATAAAGGTGGAACCGGTGGTTTAACATCGCAACAAAAAGTGCCAGGCCCAGCAACTTACCGAATTTCGGCATCCGCTGTGCACTCTTGAGCTGTGTGTCAGCAATACAAATTCAGCGACGGCACTGTAGCCTCACCAAAAGGCGCAGGCTTGTGTTCATATACGACCGATGTCACAGTTGTGATGGGCATTGTGTTAGGAGGTACACTGGCCAAGGAATCGCGCAATCAACTTGATGATCGATAAATGCGATACATGCGCCGATACGCGTAGGCAGACTGCGTGCAGCCGTTGAAACTCGTTCCATGTCGGTAGCACTGCAGCCGCGACGAGAGAATGCAGCCGCGCGAAAGTTCCCCGAAAACTGCGCGGTCTCTCCCTCCGAAGGGCCACCACTGCCACCAAAAGCAGCTTCAGAACGACATTCTTTGCAAACTGTAAGTGCGCACAATGGACGTGCAGGGAGGGGGCCGTGACGAGGGTGGTCAGTTCGGGAAGCGACGCGCGTCCCCCCCCTTCATATACTTTTTTTTTATTTTTAGTTGCTGCTATCTTAGCATGTGCAAGGTTGCTTCTAGGCAGAATATGCGCGTTTTGCTTTCTTTTTTTGTGCTTGTCGCAAAGCGTGGAAGACAGCATTTCTGCTGGGCAAAAGCACAATGGCGGGGACACCCGCCGGGACTGCATTTGTTAAGTGCAGCCTGGTGCAGCCTATGGAGTATGCTTGTATGCATGTGTTCTCATGCTATAGCTACCTGTAGCATAGGATTTCGCAGAGGCTGAACCATCCACTCTAGCTAAAAACGCGATCGAAATGCTGCACTGCACGTAACAAACGTAGCGAGGGCGCGCGGCGTCGCCATTGTGAATTTCTGCAAGTTTCTGCAGCGCAGGAAAACACGTGCTCCCTTCCCGCGCGACAAGAAATATTGCGCTGAACCTCTACTCGCGCCCTTATTTTACTCTTTTGGTTATAAATAAATTAGTTTTTAAGTACCAGAAAACGCAGATGTGGGCTTCCATCGACACCGTAGTCTCATATGAACGTCAGAGACAAATCCTACACTCGCTGCACAGAGCATGCAGTCAAGCTCGATGTATTCTTCTCATCTAACTAGTACAACGTAACCGCGATGGCCGATGTGTAAAAGAATTCGACATGTATGGAAAGAACGCACTAACGGTCGTTCACAAAAAAGCAAAAAATAAAGAAAGAAGGAATTATACGCAATGCCGTGGACATATTAAGAAATTATTAGCCTATTGTATCTGCGTGGTAGTAGAGAGCATGGAGGTGGAAAAGGGAGGTATAAGTTTACCCGACCAGTAGACAATTATTTTCTGTTGCTGAGCTTATGCGAGCTGCGATACATGCGTTGCGGAGCTGCTTTTGAAAGGAGTGCACTAGTCTTGCGAACGCACTGATGAAATGTAGTGGAGGGGCACGTGGTCAACAACAGCTTGACTTAGGACGGGTGGTTTATACTGTGACCCTGCACAAACATATGAAGAAACTAGAGAACAGAAGAGAGCTTTGATATTCAACTGATTTTTTTTCAGTGCATGCTTGCTGTTTTTATATACCATAAAATACGCACATCGCCTGCGCAAGAACACTTTGTGATCACATACACTCTAGTAGAACTCACCAGAAAAGCTCTCTATACATCAATTATACGTGTGTGCATTTGTTTGCCACCTTTGAGATGAAAAATGCTTGCCATATGACTGCTTTGTATTTTTCGTTTTTGCCTTTTTCGCAAATGTCGTGGTCTTGACAAGAGCACTTGATTTGAATTTGCAATGCAAAAGGGATCTATGTATTTCATGGTGTATAAAAACAGCTAACATCCTCTGAATATAAAGTTAGCACTAGATCTGTTTTGTCCCCTCGCTGTCACGCTCTTAGCTCCGTATACCCTTCCTTTGCATAGGCTGCTAAATGTCAGTAGGATAACGCTGGTTGCGAGAGTTTATTTCCGCTTCAGCGCACCATAATGTCTGCGCTAGACCTTTTTTGTCCACTCGCTGTTGCGCTGTTACCTCCGTATGTCCTTTCCTTCCATAGGTTGCTAAATGTGAGTCGTATATAGCGCCGCTACAGACTGTTTATCTTTGTTTGAACATATGAGTGGTGGTTGTGCCCATCCATGTAAGCACGAACAATTTCTATGAATTTAAATTTTCTGACATGCGCTGTCAGATAATTTTCCACCATGCTTGTCGATCATTGTGCCTAATGTTAACTGTTGCGCGAGCCTGTTTCGCAAAGTTCCCGCAAAACAGCCTGTAGATGTATATATGAATAGTTTATATGCATGTTTTTTTGTGTGCCCTGCTTATTAAAAACAATGCGCGCGAACATAATGTCATATATGCTGCTCAAAACGCACGTGCGCTATGTTCCGGCACTGAAACGCGTATACATGAATATATGAAGCTCAACATCTGATTCTTACGTCGAATCTCTCAAGTGAATTTCGGTCATGCTTGTCTCGATCGAATACGTGGCGTCCTGGCACTGCCCGTTCCCACTGTCCATAGCACTGTTACACCCTCCCCACATGATGTGGCGGAGAGTAGCTAGTTCACGTTCGCACACAATGCACTTTGCGTGCCGGGCCAGAGCCGGTGTCAGCACGCACTCGGTCTGCAACTGTCGGAACTTTACTGCCTCCGCACGCGAGAGTTCTCGGTGCGGGGGCGGGAAGGCTCTCCTGACTTCTCTGTAAGCCGCCAGGATCCCACCGTAGTCGGTGAGGGGCTTGAGGAGGCTTTGGCGAAGCAACGGAGAAAAGGAGCCGACGACCCGTCTAACGGGCGCAGAGGCACCCGAGTACCTGTCGCCTAGTTGGAGCACAACATCCTCGAGGTCTAGGCTCTGAGATTATCGGACTCTAATAGCCGTAGTCTTAAGATAGGGAACATCCGCGCCCTGCGAGGCCGGGGACTTCCCACACGCCGGATGTGTAAATAAATGTTATTTCTCTCTCTCTGTCTCGATCGGATCTCTATTGCTATATACAGCAGGCTTCCAAAGAGGCCCGGCCGATATCAACCATGAAAAGCTGCGGCGTAGTCGACGTTGCCTCCAGGACAGCAGAAATGACTCAATGTTTCCTGTGAAATAATCTTTCTGGGCAAATATCGCGCCAAATTCGCCATTCCTCAGGCGATTCTGATGAGCGGCAAAATCGGCGCCACATTTGCCGGAGAAAGTTATCGGCTAGCCGACGGGGGCTCTAAGGTGGCATACTTGGCACAGTGTTGCCGATAAATGGCGTCGGCCAGCCCATATTGTCTGTAGAAGGGCAAAATCGGCGCCATAGTTGCCGTTGAAAGCCATCGCCTCAGCCGATGTCGGCAGTAACGCGGGATATGCGGCCCCATGTTGCCGATTACAGTCGACGGCCTGCCGATATCGGCGGGGCAGCGGCTATAGTAGCCCGACGTTGCCAGTCATTGACGGCGGCGTGGCCGATACTGGCTCGCTGTCGGCAACATTAGGCCGTGGATGGGCCGAACTTTGCCGCCATAAAACCAATATCGGCCGTTGCGTGCTGCCTGGGTGACCTTCGCGTACACGGCCGTGCAAGAAACGACACAACTTGCTGCATACAAGCTTGTCTACGGACGGAGCCCGACAACGACGCTTGACGCCATGCTACCGGTCGGCACCGACGAAGAAGATCTCGACATTGCCAGCTACCTGAATCGCGCAGAAGCTCGACAGCTAGCGCGCCTCTGTATCAAGAGCCAGCAAACTGTCGACAGGCGCCACTACAACCTTCGACGATGCCACACCGAACACCAAACCGGCGACCTTGTCTGGGACTGGACGCCTATGCGACGACGGGGTTGTGTGAGAAGCTCTTGCGGCGCTACTTTGCACCCTACAAGGTAGTCCGACGTCGTGTTGAACTGGACTATGAGGTCGTGCCCGATGGCTTAACTCCATCCCAGCGGCGATGCGCCCGAGCTGAAGTTGTACACGCGGTGCGACTTAAATCTTATTACGCGCGCTGATTAGCTGTGATGCATGGTTAACGTAATTTATTGCATGTACTCTCACTTTCATGTTCTGTCTTCAGCATCGGGGAGATGCTTTTTCATAGGGGGGTAATGACACGTGCGGTTGGTTTGGTTTAAGTGGAAAGCCCTTGTCACTTCCCAGTGACACGCATGTTCGTTTTGATTGTTTGCTGGCAGCGCTGTTATCACTAGGGAGTTTTCGAATAGGGGCCCCAAACAGTTTGGGGCCCCAAAGAAATAGCGTCGACACCACTGCGCTTGCGCCAGACCCAAACTGACTTTGGGTTTTGGGTTGAGCACGCTATTTCTGGAATTTAGCGTGAGCCCCAAAGAGCCCGAAAGCTTGCCCCAAACTTTTTAGCGTAAACAAACATGGCGGCGCCCATCGAAGCGACGGATCTCGCCTAGGACAAAACTGAGCTGATTTCTGAATAAGTGACGCATTTATCAATCAACAAATGGTAGCGTAGGTCATCGCTTTCTTCCATCTCACGCATGCAACAAAAAATGGCCGTGAAATAGCCCGCGGTTTTAAGTTGTTAGGCTGTCGAAGTGAGAGCTCGTAAGCTTAACGGGACCGGTGGCTCAAAGTTGGATTTCTTTGGCTCATGATGGCAAAATCTTATGACTCGCAGAACGAAGGGGATTACAAGTAAATTCATTGCCACTGCACTTTTAAAATAGCAGTTTTAAAAGGTACACTTATGAAAGGCAAATGCGTTTATTATTCTTCAATTTTAACTTATCGTAGCCTGCCTTTTTGGCCACCTTGGCGCAGCAACCGCAAGACTCAAGGAGCGAACGCAAAACCCAATTCGAAAACTCAAACTTCCTACGTGATCCCAAGTTAGCGCACGCAATGCACTTTGGCCCCTATTCGAAAACTCCCTACTTTCTGTTACGCGCAACGCAGGCCGCGTTTACCTCGCATGCCACTTCTGGAACCGTGTCGACCAATCTAGTAACTTTGCGAGCTTGACGCGCACATTTCAGTGGCTTCTGGAACTCCAGAGATAATGCGAGAACGCGTTACGACGCGTGTATAAAAGCCGGCGTATTGCAATGTTATCTGTGTTTTCCCGCTTTCCTTACGAGTATGTTGTAGCATCGAGGCAATTGTTCTGTTTGTTGCTTTTTTCGCAAGGGGGGGGGGGTTGTTGATGCCGCCTGCAGTGCGAGACTGGCGCTAGCCAAAACGAAGAAAGAAGATCATGCGCTGCTTCTCTGCAAGAGAGCTAGGCCCCACGGACGGGTTTCGCCGAAGCTAGCCCCTCAGCTATTAATAAAACCCCGGTACCTCTGGAGGCTTGTGACGATATATGCTGCTCCAAACACTGTTGCGTGTCACGATGCGAAGCTTCCACTCTGCGCCTTTCGCTCGCAGGCCGTGGCGTTCCGCGTTCGCGATCGCTGGCCTCAGATGCACCCTGCATCTCGGGTGCGTGTGTATCTGTGTGCCATTGTGTATGTCGCAGTGCGTGCGTGTCGTGTGGGAGTATACCGGCGGGCTGATCTTTGGAGGTTGTGGAAGACCACGTGAGGTGCTGCAAGCGCATGACCGCTATAGCTTCTCCGGTAGTCTTGCGTAAATGGATTGGCCACTATTTCTCTTTTTTTAAAGTTCGATAACATAGCAAGGACACCGTGACTGTTGCGGGCGATAAAAGTGAAGCGCTAAGTAGGAACGCGCGCACACTAGCGCCAGTGGGTGTACGTTCCTTCTCTTCGCGCGCATACCCCCGTGAAGTGTGACACAATAACAAGCCCACACCGCGGTTGATTGCATTGCGCGGTTGCACGTTGGCGGTCATGTCTCCTCCGCTTGCGGATACTCTCCTGCCCGTGCTCACACAGAGATGTTGTTCGTAACTGTGAGGTCTTCTCTGGTGCGCAGAGCTCCTCTTTGACCTGTGCAGTGGTGCCGGACTGACGCTGGACGCGACGGGCCCGGGTTCTGCCGTTTACATCGTGGCCGAGCAACCCCGCCGAGCAGTGAGCGACAAGTGTGTCTTCATGGTTCGAGCCAACAATTCCGACGGCGTTGTCATCTCGATGCAGAAGATGAAACTGCGCCGTTCCACCGCGGTCGACGGCATCTGTCTCGACTACGTTGAGGTGAGGACACCGCCTCCGATGTAAGCGGAACGAAAACAGAGAAGAATGTGCCACAGAAAGAACCCTGCCGCCGATCCCACGCATTATGGGAATTAATCTCATGCGGGGCACTCAGCGAGGAAATTGCCTATGGCGAGCTCTTTTGCATTCAGCCAAGTGTTACAAATAAGATCAAGGCATTCGTGCAAAGCACACGAGTGTGCTTGACCTGGGTTAACGAGAAACGTCGACAGCACCGTGGCGACGGAATAGTACCACAGTACCATCGCTCGTGGTACTATGTAACATCGGCGCTCACATTAGTCCAAAAGCATAGACGTCTCCTTTATCGAGGCACTGCACGACACCATACGACACAATGCACTATAGGACGAGTGAATGTGCTATCATATCTTCATTCGTTCAACTATTCCGATGGGATAGAGCAAAGCTTCAAAAAAGCATACCGAATGGTAGTAGAACATTCGTATTGCTATGATAGCGCTTATCGCATATTAGAGGCACAATTCACCTTACGCAAGCAGCGCATTTACTACAACAGCTGTACTGCTCTACCGTGTGGGAAGAGCCGCCTTAGCCAAATCGCAACGTACTTGCTTGGCACCTTCGAGGGCCCGTGTTCGATACTCCTTACCACTGGTAAATTGCAGGGTGTGTCTGTGTGCTTGTAATATCTACATTTCAATCACAAGCAAAAAAACTGGCAGATCCCACGTGCAGTGGGAATCTACGAAATGCGAAGCACACATCAGGAACGTAAAATGTATCTTCATTGTTGTCTAGCTATACCGATTTTGCCACATATGAAGTTAACGAAACGGCCACAACAGCGCCAAGACTGTGGTATTTTAACCATGCTGTTCATGACACACATGTCATGATTGTAATGTTATGACCTGTCATTTATGTTCGTCATGCAGTCATGTTGCGCCGCACCAATTTTCGTATATATCGCATTAGCGAAACGGCCAGGAGAACACCAAGACCTCGGCATGTAAATCATGCCGCTCATGACATTCACGTCATGATTTTCATGTTATGACCTGTCACTTACCTTCGTCATGCAGTCATGTTGCGCCACACCAATTTTCGTATACATCCCATTAACGAAACGGCCAGGAGAACACAAAGTCGTAGGCGGCTGTAGATAGATAGATAGATAGATAGATAGATAGATAGATAGATAGATAGATAGATAGATAGATAGATAGATAGATAGATACGCTCAAAGTCGCTGAAGTTCGCTGAGAAATGCTTTGCATTTGAAAACGGTGTGCCTTAGTTGTTTCAAGAGCGGGAGCTCTTTAACCCTGCCGTGCAGTGTGAACTGTGAAGAGACAAATGTGGTCCGATTCCGGAGGCCGTTATTTTATTTAGTTCTTTCATCATACTGCGGACCGAGGTTGCCGGCTCAAAGCAGGAGGGGCATACATATATAAGAACATTAAATGAACAAGCGCATCTAAAATCTGCATTCATAAAAAGGTTAGCACGCAAACTAACAAGTGCATGTATATACGGCACAACAATAACGCAATCACAGGTAAGTTTAGAAGCAGTACATCAAGTGCAAAAGCCAATACAGTAACCAACACATCAGACCCCAAAACACTGGTATCACGGATTCACCGATAAATATTCTTCTACACATTGATGAAATCAGGTGCTTGAACGACGAACTCTGGGAGCTTATTCCATTCTGATATCGTTCTCGGAAAGAAATTGATACTGAAAGCAACCGTGCGAGCAAGCAAATATTGGCTTCAAAGCATGGATAGGTGTGTGACGCGTTCTTCTTGACGTCAGCTGCGCTAGAAAGGACGGCCGCATTATATCCACCCTTTTTCTCAGAATGCTATGTAGGAAAGATAAACGGGACATCTTTCTACGTCTTTCCAGGGGCGTAATATTTCTATTACGCATTAGCTCTGAGATTACCTCGTGTCTTCCATACTTTCTATAAATAAAACGAACCGCTTTCCTTTGAATGCTCTCAAGCTGGTGAATGCCTTTTTTGTATGTGGGTGCGAAAGCACACAAGCGTATTCCATCTTTGGCCTTATAATTTTAGTATATGCTAAAAGCTTAATATTAGAAGGCATGTCTTTAATTTTACGTCTAAGAACACATAGCTTACGAAACGCTGAGGAAGTAATATCTGTTATGTGAGCCGTCCATGTTAAATCATTGGTCAGTGTAACGCCTAAATATCTATATTGCGTAACCTGCGGAATCACTGACTGGTTAAGACTGCACTCGAATACACTTGGTTGCTGTTTTCGCGAGATCCGGAGGAGAATCGACTTTGAAGCGTTTAATTGCATTTTAGAGTCCCTGCACCACTCATCTATTTTCAGTAGCGATTCCTGAAGAATTTCATGGTCTATGGTTGAATTTACTTCTTTGAGTATGATGCAGTCATCTGCAAATAACCTTATGCTAACTGATTCGGGTAGTATTTCTGTTATGTCGTTGATAAAAATAAGAAATAGTAAAGGACCGAGCACACTGCCCTGTGGTACTCCAGACAGAACTGTCAAAGTAGGTGAGAAACAGCCATTTATGTCTACGAATGGTGATCCGTTTCGCAGATATGCAGTAATCCAATTAATAAGGTACTGAGAAAGCCCAATAATACTTAGTTTGCAAAGCAATTTCTCATGTGACACTTTATCAAATGCTTTACAGAAGTCTTGTAGCAGCACATCTACCTGTCCATATCTGTCTAATATTGCTGCAAATTCATGTACTGTAGTTACGAACTGAGTAACAGTCGACATTCCTCGCCTAAAACCATGTTGGTGCTGAGACAGAATATTATCTGCTGTTAAAAATTCAAGAATTTCACCGGATACTATGTGCTCAAGAAACTTGCATGATGTACATGTAATAGACACTGGTCGATAGTTCCCTACGATGCATTTCTCACCTTTTTTGTGGATAGGCACAACTCTTGCGTTGTGCCAATCCTCTTGTACGTCCCTAGACTGCAACGAAACCTGAAATATTCTCGTCATGTATTCTGATATCTCATCAGCATAAAGCTTTAAAAATACACTAGAAAGGCCGTCTGGTCCAGCACTTTTTCTAAAATTGAGATTACGCAGCATTTTCAGAACACGGTGCACCGACACCACAGGAACGCCTCCAACAGAAGAATTGGGCCCAGATTCTGCTGTAGTGCCACTATCATTATTAAGTACGCTCTGAAAATATTCATTAAAGTACTTGGATATTGTTACCTCATCTGTCACTAGTTGTCCGCCAAGTTTAACTTCTTTTATGCACTGTTTGCGGCTGGAAAGGAAGGGCCAGAACTTCTGTGGATCGCTCCTAATATACTCTGGGAGTCTGGTCCTAAAATACTTGCTCTTTGCTAGACCAATCTTAGTGGTAAGAGAATGCTAAAGCTCTCGAAAAGTGTGCGTTTTGGTCCTGTGCTGCTTACAGAGTTTTTTTAATTTTAGTTTAATCTGAATAATCTCGCGGCTAATCCAGGGGTTGCGACGACCTTTTTCAACACTTTTTATGGGTACGAAATGTCCCTTATAATAGTTTATACCTTCCTTAAACCTCTTCCACAAGAAATGAACATCCTCACAGTCATGATATACTAGTTTGCTTTCGAACCAATCAATAACGCTTTCATCATCAGCGCGTTCATAATCACGTATGTATGCTGATGAGGCAGTTCTATCACTAGTAACATGTGGGGCACTCCAAGAAAACAACAGTAACCTATGGTCTGAAATATCGGGCTCTATCATAAGTGTTCCACCTGAAAACTTTTCACTGATAAAAAAAGATCCAGTACCGCTTTTTCGCGAGTTGGTTCCTGCACAACTTGATCGAGATTCAATGCTAGAAGCATATCTAACACAACATTGCAGGATACATAATTTTCCGAGGTAAATCGCTTCCAATCCAAGTCGGGCAAATTAAAATCACCAGTGATAATGACATTACGATTTAGATGCAACGATAAGAAATCATACAATTCCTAAAGATAGGAATCAGCAGCATCAGGAGGCCGATAGACTGCAAGAAGCCCAATATTGTTAAATTTAAAAATAAGGTCTCGTGGTTTGGAATTTGGTCCATGGAATTTATAGCTACATTTTCTTTCGCCACAACCGCAACACCACCACCTCTTGAACCTCTATCACGTCTGTATAATTTGTAACCTGGTGGTACGACTTCATCACTACTTATTTTGTCTGAAAGCCACGTTTCCGTAATTACAACAAGTTGCGGGTTGTAGCTAAGCAGCAGCAATTCTAGTTTGTCTATCTTGTTTACAATACTTCTAGCATTCAGAGAGAGGATGCGCAGTTGCTGTGGAACTTGGTATAGCTACCTGTCATCTTGCGCATCCGCCGATTGCGTTACCAAAACACGTTCGTTTGAAGCATCGCTCCAGACATAGACTGAATTATCAATACGAAGCCTGTCATTCACCAAGAAAACCTTCTTTCCGATCTCTTTCTCAGTTTTAGCACTTTAGCACAGGCTCTTTCGTTTCCTTCGTGTTTCAACAGAGAAGTCGTTTTGGATGAATATACGAATTCCTTTCAACTATCCTGATTTACGTAGGACTTCTTGTTTTTCCAAGTAATTCTGAAAGTACAAGATGACTGGTCGGTTTAGTGAAGCCTTTCCCAATCTATGTATTCGCGCAACAGACGAACAGCGTATCCCGAGCTTGTCTTCTATTACTTCCTTAATTACTTTTTGCCTGAGCATTCCGTATGTTCCGTGTCTGGCGCAGCATAGCCGCAGCCGCTTTTGCGCCAATAAACCGAATTTAACTAATTAACTAATTCCGTATGTTCTAGTAAATTTTCATGCAGGTAGGGATAATGGTGGTAGATAGAGAAGGTAAGGTGCCCTTGTCGTCATGGTGAGGAACTTGCCCTCTCTTCCCACCTTCTCCTCCTTCCTGCTTCTCTTCTTCGTTCCTTTTGGAGCCGAGCTCCTCCAGCTAGCGTTGCTGCTGCGAAGAAGGATGGACGGAAGCCTTCCTTCTATCTGCCCGCCGTCGCGTTGTCGCGACGGCGGGCAGATAGAAGAGACCAGCCTTTCACACAAACAACACGAGACTTTATATACGAGACAGATAGTACATAACACATTGACAGACAGTAAGGTGACTTAGCTTCGGTTGGTAGAACCTAGGTGAGGCCATCGGTTGGTAGGGCCTAGCGGTGGGACCGTCGCTCCAATTCGGCAGAGCCGACCAGTGCATAGCACCTCTCCAGCGACTTCAACCACCGCCCGGACTCGTACTAGATGTCCCCTCTAGTACTATCCGCGCCCGAACCCCGGTGGGGAGGACCTTGGTGGAACGATCGCTTCCATTCGACAGAGCCGACCCCAGTGCATCGCACTGCTCCTGCGACCGTAACCACCACCCGGACTCGTGCTAGATGTCCCCTCTAGCACTATCCGCGCCCGGGCCCCGGTTGGGAGGACCTTGGTGGAACGATCGCTTCCATTCGACAGAGCCGACCCCAGTGCATCGCACTGCTCCTGCGACCGTAACCACCACCCGGAGTGGTGCTAGATGTACTCTCTAGCGCTATCCACTCCGTCCTCGCCAACCTTCGGGCTACCCTCCAACCTACTGCTTACCTTCAGCCTTTCCAACCTCCGCTTCCAGTCCTGCTCCCAGTCTCTGCTTCCGATCTCCCCGTGCCAGGCAAAAGGGGCAACCTTATATACACCGGTTGCCCCGCCCTTCAACATCTCACAGCCAATCACACACGGCGATTTACACCCCGACGCCACTCTAACCAATGACGAAAATACAGTGGGTACGCTTGCTGCCCACCACGCTGCGGGGGAGGGGTGAGGGCACCAAACCAGCTGGTGACTATAGACATTCCTGGACACGCTGTTGGAATTACTCCTTTTCCTCTGGCCGCCAAACACTTGTCACGCCAGTTTCCAGTCACCAACTGTACAATGCATCACAACAATGGTCGCCTCTTCCCCCACACGTTCACTACTTAGCTGTGGGTCTTGCCCGGTGCCTCCTCTGCATACCATATTCTCCTTCGCATTCCGACGACCCTTACACGCCCTAAGATTAGGGTAGCGCTCTGATGCAGCTACGCTAATTACATCCAACAAAGGTGCGTCGGAATGGACATAAACCGCCGTTCACAAAAACTAAGAAACAAAAGAAAAAAAAACTGACAGAACAAAAACCCCGCGGCACATAACCTTAACAACATATCAATTGACAAACATTAATGGCATCGCCATTACCAAACGAGCCGCCGCGTTGTTACACTGCACACTGCAATCACTCAGCAATGGCACAAACAAACAAATAACAAATAATGACAACCCCGAGTTCCTGCCGTCCCTGACACACAATCACGCAACACTGCGCTGCCGCGCACACTCGGCCATGCAGGAATCCGTTGAGCAGTCTCAATGTCCACATGCCACGAGTGTCCACCGCGCGTCCAGTCCTCTCGTGCACCCAACCAGCCCCGAAGAACCACTGCAGACTTCCTTGCACTGGTCAGGCACCTTGCCACTACCAGGCAGTGTTACTGTTGAGATGCACGAACACCAGAGGACTCACCGCTTGAGACGATGCCGCTTGCTTCCACGAAGCCTTCTGAGGTGCCGGCCCACCCTCGTCGTCAAGCCATGCCTGCGCTGTTGGTGCAGAGTCCTCGTCGCCTCTCCTGGGCCGATGGCGGGGTTGTTTTTGGCCCTTGGCTTCTTCCCGGCGGGAACTCGTTGTCTTGACCGTCCCCGGAGGGGGTTACCACCCGCAGCACGACGTTCTTCTGCGAATGCAGAGCACTCGCTGCCGTCGTTGTTGCCATCCTGTCGACTGCGCCAGTAAATTTTCATGCAGGTAGGGATAATGGTGGTAGATAGAGAAGGTAAGGTGCCCTTGTCGTCATGGTGAGGAACTTGCCCTCTCTTCCCACCTTCTCCTCCTTCCAGCTTCTCTTCTTCGTTCCTTTTGGAGCCGAACTCCTCCAGCTAGCGTTGCTGCTGCGAAGAAGGATGGACGGAAGCCTTCCTTCTATCTGCCCGCCGTCGCGTTGTCGACTTGAAAGAGACCGGCCTTTCACACAAACAACACGAGACTTTGTATACGAGACAGATAGTACATAACACATTGACAGACAGTAAGGTGACTTAGCTTCGGTTGGTAGAACCTAGGTGAAGCCATCGGTTGGTAGGGCCTAGCGGTGGGACCGTCGCTCCAATTCGGCAGAGCCGACCAGTGCATAGCACCTCTCCAGCGACTTCAACCACCGCCCGGACTCGTACTAGATGTCCCCTCTAGTACTATCCGCGCCCGAACCCCGGTGGGGAGGACCTTGGTGGAACGATCGCTTCCATTCGACAGAGCCGACCCCAGTGCATCGCACTGCTCCTGCGACCGTAACCACCACCCGGACTCGTGCTAGATGTCCCCTCTAGCACTATCCGCGCCCGGGCCCCGGTTGGGAGGACCTTGGTGGAACGATCGCTTCCATTCGACAGAGCCGACCCCAGTGCATCGCACTGCTCCTGCGACCGTAACCACTACCCGGAGTGGTGCTAGATGTACTCTCTAGCGCTATCCACTCCGTCCTCGCCAACCTTCGGGCTACCCTCCAACCTACTGCTTACCTTCAGCCTTTCCAACCTCCGCTTCCAGTCCTGCTCCCAGTCTCTGCTTCCGATCTCCCCGTGCCAGGCAAAAGGGGCAACCTTATATACACCGGTTGCCCCGCCCTTCAACATCTCACAGCCAATCACACACGGCGATTTACACCCCGACGCCACTCTAACCAATGACGACAATACAGTGGGTACGCTTGCTGCCCACCACGCTGCGGGGGAGGGGTGAGGGCACCAAACCAGCTTGTGACTATAGACATTCCTGGACACGCTGTCGGAATTACTCCTTTTCCTCTGGCCGCCAAACACTTGTCACGCCAGTTTCCAGTCACCAACTGTACAATGCATCACAACAATGGTCGCCTCCTCCCCCACACGTTCACTACTTAGCTGTGGGTCTTGCCCGGTGCCTCCTCTGCATACCATATTCTCCTTCGCATTCCGACGACCCTTACAGTTCCCTCTTTCGTTTCATTGATTCTAAACACTATAAGATTAGATTTTCTACTGTGTTCTTCTAGTTCCACCAACTTCTTTTAGTGAGCTTTAATTGTTGCTTTCCCAGGATTGTATTTGAACTGTCAATAGCATTAGTCTTGTATGATATGTAGTCAAGAGTTCGACGAAAGGACATCTACATCCTCAGCATTAGTCTTCTTTGTTACTTCGTTAATTTCTTTTTCCACTTGCGACATTCTGACCGTCAGGGGTTCTATGTTTTTTTTCAGTTTCATCTAGTCTTTTTATGACATCTGCCAAGTCGTTTCGTATAGCCTTTTGTCCATCTATAAGCGTTTGAAGCATCTTAGCGACATCAGGACCAGGGTTTTCTTCAACGTCCCCACAGAGCAAAAGCTTACAGACATGAAAACACTCCGCTACAATTAACAAAAGTCTAGGTGGGCGCGGCACAACCAAAACGCTTCGATCATCACTCCTGTATGAGCAGTAGCAACTAACATGGAAGCACAATAAAGAACGCATGTTCAGAGCTCTGACGACTGCTCCTTCGCCGGGCCCACTGAAGATTTCGCTCAGCAGCATCGGGTATATAGGAAACTCGACTGGTGACGTCACTCCCGAGGCTTCCGTGGTGGGGCTGACCGGATCCATTGCTATACGGCGGTAGCAGTAATCTGTATGGTCAGTCGTTCCCGTGTTGGCCTGTGTGGCTTGTCGTTCCGTGTCCGAGGGTGGTGCCGCCGATACCACGGATAGCAGCAGCGCCTGGAAGCACAATAAAGAACGCATGTTCAGAGCTCTGACGACTGCGCCTTCGCCGGGCCCACTAGCGAGCGATCACTGCGTTCACTGCGTGAGGTGCAGAAAACTTCAGACGGCGCTCTAAGTAGCGAGTTCGGCCCCCGCGGACACGGCGTTTCATATGTCAGTTTAGAACATGCCGGTAAACCAGAGCGCTGTAGTAACTAAGCACACGTCTTACTCCCGAATACGTTATTTCCTTACGAAAAAAAAAATGCCATTCGAAACAAATCACAGCATATACACGGAGTGAATGATGATGAGTGGGCGAAGCTCCGGATGTTCATCGTAGATTGTGCCGAGTTCCGGATTAATTTAGTTAACGCGCACGCTACGAATCCTTATGCTTCAACTATGCACAAGTGAAATCTCCCATCGGCACTTCATTGCAAGTCAAGATCCAGTGCCTATATATATATTGTTACGAGAGCGCGCAGAAGAAAATGGTTACCGCGGAAGCGGGCTGTGCGGGCGGAAGGAAAGAAGAGAGGAACGAGGTTCGGCAGGCTGCCTAGGGACGGCTCTCGCACCACGCCAGCATCGATATTTATCTAGTCACCGTCACTCCTCGAGTGTAACAATATATATATATATATATATATATATATATATATATATATATGGGTGGCCGGTGACCGGTTCTCCAACGCGAGCAGTCGGTATTTTTCAATGAAGAAACTCGCTAGAAGACGCTGCCTGCGCCAACGTTTTCTCTCGCGGGTGAGGGCGCGTTCTCCTTTTTTGCGAGCTGGTACAGCGTTCATCGAAGAAAGAGCGTTTCCATAGTCAACGCGCGCCTTTCGCTCTCTCTCTCTCTCACAAGACAGCAGATGGAAGAGTGAGAGAGCTAGCGCGCCGGGAGGCACGCGCCGAGGGCGAGCGCGAGCCTTCGGGCGCGCGAAGTCTCGAGAGCGAGCCTCCCGGCGCGCGCTCGAGAGCTCGCGCCGTGAGGCTCGCGCGCCGGTTACGCCTTACGCCGGACGCGTGACAAGGTTAGACTAAGAGGAGCTTCACCCCTAAAAAGGCATGTCGCATATCGTGCGAGTAAACTTTTCATTCACACGACATGCGACATGTTTTTGTAAACCGTCAAAAGCAAATGCGCGCTCGTCTTAGTTAACATCGGTTGGTTTCCTTGGTAATTGAAGTTTTGCGCTGTAAGTCATTTACGATACTTTGATCCGAGAAATGTCACCATACTAGCCGGTAAGAGCTTCTGCCAATTATGTTATAAGTTTATGAAACCCTAGCCTCGTTCTTCCCGTAGGGCGCAGACACCGTGAACAAATTCCTCTGGTCGTGGCTATTTGCACCCTGCATTAGGACATGACAAAAATGCGCGACGTCGTGACCATTTGCGGGAACCTGTACGTACGAAATTGGTTGGACAAAGTCTTTCGAGGGCGTTTTCCAACGAGCAGGTCTTGCCCCGCGGCTGGTTTTCTACTCTAAGACCGTTCGCATGTGCACATTCCACCAAAGGTGCACGAGCAGCACAAAAGTTTGTCGAATTCACTTTTCTGAGGAGGGGGGAGGGTAGTATTGGCGCATCGTAGTGAGTTCCGAGGTGTACGAAGAGAGGGGGAGAAGCGAAAGAAAGGAAATGCAGGGATGGGTGATGAGGCGGGTGAATGGTTTGTTCTATTAGTGTGTGGTGGATGTTATACATTTTGGTAGGAAAACAAACTTGCTCACGCATACGCACGACATTTCCGCAAACGGTAAATCGGCCCTTCCGCACTGTTAGGAATGATTCATCCCTACCACTACCGCGGTAATAGTCGGTGAGAAAGCCGTCTACTCAGCACACTAGGCGGCTTGGGGGCTTGTAGAGATAATAGGCTGAACAATAAGGACATGCTTAAATATGCCTTGGCAGAATGTTACTACGGTTTCCGCTTTCTAAAAGATTTACTCCGACATAACTCAACAGAATAAATAACAACCTTACATAGACGTTTCGCCACCTATGCGGGTAGCATCCTCACTATACACTGACACACATGAACGGAGGCCGCCCAGTCTACTGTTAGTCACGTATGTCCTTGTAAATGTCCGGTAGAGGGCCGCGGTTGTTGTTGCACGCCGATTGGTCTCGACGGATGAACCACGGCTCCAGGAATTTTCTTTTCCGCCACCTTTGTTCCCGAGCCTGTGTCGTCGCATTGTTGAAATCAAAGGCATGTCTGTTTTCCAGCTGTGCTCAACGAGCTCCGTCTTTGAAAGCGTGGCATGGGTCGCTTTAGCGACGTCTCTTTTGTGTTCTTTGAGCCTTGTGGACCTTTTCCTGCCCGTTTCGCCGATGTATGCCGTGTCGCATCCGCCGCATTGTACTTTGTATACGACACCACTTTGATCGTTCGCAAGTGTGCGGTCTTTCGGTTTGGCGAACACGTGTCTCAAGGTGTAATGGGGCCTAAAAACGGTTGCAATGCCCAGTGGAAGCAAGGCTCTCCGAACAGAGTCAGGTATGACTTGAACGTACGGAATGGGCACAATGGACGTCGGCTTCTCGCGCGGCGCATTGCTAGTTCTTTTCCACATACGCTTCTGGGTTTCAACAATGAACTTCCTGGCATAACGCCATCGTTCCAGTTCACCAACCACGTTTTCCACTTCGTGTAGCCGCAGCTGCTGATTCGAGCACACCGCATCACAGCGTGACAAGAAAGTCCTCACAACGGAACGTTTGTGTTCGGTCGGGTGGTGAGATTCAAAGGACAAAAAATTTCCGGCGTCACATTGCTTCCGGTACACCGCCGTTTCCACTCTACTATTTTCAGACCTACGTACCAGTACATCCAAAAAAGGCAAGAGATCGTCCTTTTCTGTTTCACATGTGAACTGAATGGCGGGGTGCACGCTGTTTACGGCCTGGTGGAAGGCCTAGAGATTTGCCCTTTTCAGGATAACAAAGGTGTCATCGACGTACCTGCAGTACATCTTCATATGAAAGGGTATTGAGTCAAGCACACGTGACTCGACGTGCTCTATAACCAAGTTAGCCATGACAACCGAAACAGGACTCCCCATAGGGCAACCTTCAATTTGGTGGTAGATCGTGCTGGCGAAGCTGAAATAGGTTTGCTTCAAGTAGAACCGCACAAGTTTATGATCTCCTCCCCCGACATGGACGTACGGCTTTCTAAGCCCTAATCTTCTTTCAAACTGGTTTCTGCAAACTCAATGGCCAGGGCGACAGGGACATTTGTAAACAAAGAAACAACATCAAAAGACACCATCACATCTTCAGCATCAAGGTGCTGCGCGCGCACATCCGTTGCAAATTGACGAGAGTTCTTGACTGACCTGGTACTGTGTCCTCGGTTAGGGGTCTCAGCAATCCAACCAAAAACTTCGACAAGTTGTAAGTTGGTGAACCAATGAACGACACGATAGGACGAAGAGGACAACCGTCTTTGTGCACCTTGGGCAACCCATAGATCGTTGGAGTGGCTCCGTCCGAAGAAAATAGTCTGCGGTACAACATTTGGTCTATGCTTCTTTTGTTCTGCAGTGTCCGTAATTGTTCAACCAGTTGCCGTTCCGACTTGGCTGTCCGATCACGGTTCAGCTTCCCGAAGTGCAGACGATCGTTCAAGATGTACATTTTCTGCTCATACTCCCTTCGGTCTAGCGCCACCGTGCCTTTGCCCTTGCCAGCAGAAAGGATGATGATGGAGTTATCTGACTTGAGGTCCTTGGGCGCAGCACGTTCTCCAGCGTCAAGGGTCGTACTAGGGCTTTTGGCATTAGCCAGGACACTTACGATTCGGCTACGAGCCAAGTTCACCCCCGTTGTGTCCTGAAAGTGCCGCAGCTTCTCCTCAACCTCCGCGATGATGTCCCGTTTCGGCACTCTCCGTGGGGCTATCGCGAAGTTCAAGCCTTGCGACAGCAGACTGATGTTGTCCGACAGATCTCTCGAGGAAATGTTGTGCACCGCTTTGAAAGTCTCACGTTTCGGCTGACGACGATGTAGCAATCGGGCAAGTTTCTGGCGATGGACTTCGGAGCATTTGCCTCCTTCCAAATCTTCAGCTTGTTTGGGCGCCCCCATGGAAGTCATTTGGACGAAGCTGTGAGCGCATACAGGTTTCCGCCGCGTATACACGACGTCTTACTTGATGTATTTGTTGTTTGTTGTCCTGGATCAGGGCTTTCAGGCAGTTGCGGCTGAGGTCCCGTGCGAGCTTGCGGCCGTACGGGGTGTCCACAAGGGTCTTGTAGTCGAGACCAATCGGCGTGCAACAACAAACGCGGCCATCTACCGGACATACGTGACTAACAGTAGACTGGGCAGCCTCCGTTCATGTGTGTCAGTGTATACTGAGGATGCCACCCGCATAGGTGGCGCGATGTCTATGTAAGGTTGTTATATTTTGTTGAGTCGGAGCAAATGTTTTAGAACATGAACTCACCCGGCTTTTGGAGCATTTTTACGGTTTCCGCAGCAGCTAACATGGACCATTCACACGAGAGCTTCACCAGTAAACTTCACATCTGTGACTGCTCGGAACGATTGTACTTTGAGAGCGCGAAGTCCTTGCGGCCAACTCAATGTACCGCCCCGCCACGGTGGTCTAGTGGCTATGGTACTCGGCTGCTGATCCGAGGGTCGCGGGATCAAATCCCGGCTGCGGCGGCTGCATTTTCGATGGAGGCGAAATGTTGAGGCCCGTGTGCTGTGCGATGTCAGTGCACGTTAAAGAACCCCAGGTGGTCGAAATTTCCGGAGCCCTCCACTACGGCGTCTCTCATAATCAGAGCTGGTTTTGGGACGTTAAACCCCACATAACAACATAACAACAACTCAATGTACTGTATTAACCCGGGCAGAAAATTGTTTCTTGTCTTTCCCGAACCAAAAAAAAAATGGAGTGGCTTAGCTCGCGTATTACAAGATATATGTAGTGTTGGCTAAGGTTCAGCTGATTATTCTTAGCTTTCCTGGTTGTCTAGGATTAGCTTGATTATCATGGCTTACTGCTGCTTCATTGACACACACACGGTATACGCATTATGTGACACATGTATACTTATTTTTGCTCAACGTCAGGTAGCTTCTCTATTGCCACAAAGACGGCTCTCTCCTTCTCCACTCTCTCCTTCTCCAAAGGTCTCAGATTGGAACGAAATTACTCAGGCATCCTCCTAGTATCTATTCCTCCTTCGCGTTAGTCTCTGCTTCCACAGTCAAATAGCAATGTATCGCCATCTCAGTTTTCTCATCTATGACTGTGTTTTTGTTTTTTTATTTTATTATTTATTGTTGTATCTATTCCTACTATAATCGCAAAACATAATGTAGTATTGACATGTAGTTTCCTTCTTTTGTTCATTATTCCCGTCCTTGCATTAATTACGAAAATATTTTCCATGTCGCTTTTGTATTTGTTACGGCTGTACTTATACCAGTTACCCCAAACAAATTTGTTATGCCATTTTCTGTTAATGATGTCCTATTGAAACTGCCCACCTGCTTGGACCTAAGTGTCTGCAGTATGTAATAAATAAATAAATAAATAAATACCACACTGGTAAACTCCAGCCAGCAGGTCTGACAACTGGCTAACCTCCCTGCCCTTCGTTTTTCTTTTCCTCCTCCTCCCGGCTGTATGTATACCCCCTCTGATACGTCTCCGTATGCGCCCAAATTGAGGAGGCGCTATCAAGCAGCACCCGCGCAGTCAGACGGCGACTGCACATCGGAGGCTCGCAGATGCACGCGCTCCGACGCCAGTGCGTCTGCCGCGGCTATGGCGTCACTCCTGTGGAATGCGCAGACCGGCGAGACCCGCGCGGAGGCGGCGGCTCCGGTGCGCAAGCTGTGTGACATCACTGCTCCTCGCGCATGTGTAGCACGGCTCTCGGAGGCGCACGCGAAACTGCTCCAGCTCGGCCAGTGTTAACGCGATGTAAACCCTAGGGATTTATCCCTAGATCAAGGGTATTTCGTTGTCTCTCAGAGATTTAGCGTCTTTGTTGTGAAATGTAGGGATTTTTGTGAGGCGGCTGAAAGAGAACCATTTTTCAACAAGTAAAGCGAAAATGCCGATAATTTTGGTGTCTCTTATTTTTCACTTAACGAGGCAAGGGTAGTAACAGCGACAACGCGAGAATCTTCTGGCGCCTACTGGGATGAAAAACAAAACTTTGTGTTGGTGATTGTTCAGCAGGTGCGCGCGCTTATATCTTGAGCGCCGTGAGTCATGATTTCTCTGCGGAACAGAGAGCCTTTTTGGGCTGCATGCACCGAAAAACCGCACCTAATTCACGCTCGCCGAGTTTCTTCGCTGTGCCATGCTGATGAAGAGCTGTAAGGTGGACAAGTTCGTATATTGTAACATTAGTCCTATTAACTGCGCTCCGTCTTCGCGCAGTTCGCACAAATTTTGCCTTGTTGCTCCGTGTCAGATGGTAGGTTCTGGGCCGAGAATTTGAACAAGGTGAACCAAGTTGAAAGATTGAAAGTATGTGACCTAAATATTTGGCCAAATGGGATGCTGAAAAAGTACGGAGGATAGCTATAACGACTCCCATAATGGGAAGAAGCTGATCCATAGTGGAGAGTGGCCACCTAGCAGTAAAAAAAGACCTTGCATTTCTATTGCAGGTCACGCAACACTGATTTCAAATGAAACCATCAGAACTAAAGTGCCATTTTGGAATAGAGCACAGACTTCTGTTGCCTCTCCGGAGGTGGCACTGTCGTAGACTTTTTATGTCGGCTTTCCGGAGGTGCATTTTCGTAGACTCCACGGGAACTATATTAACTATATGCCACAGGAAATATAAGAAAAAAGCGGCAGTTGCTATTCATAAGCTCAATTCTACCTTCAATATCACTGAGAACAAAACGGGCAAAAAATTAACACCATCTTCCCGAAGGGAACCATGATGGGATGCGAAGCAGCAGCGTTGCGCACGGGTGGCGTCACGGGTTGAACGGCGCTAACGCGGGTGCTTCGCATCCCATCAGGGTTCCCCTTGGGAAGATGGTGTTAATTTTGCGCGTGAACCGACGAGTCGGCGGTGTAACGAGCGGTGGTAGCGGCAGGTGTTGCGGGCGCTGCGACGAACGCGCGGCAGGCGAGGGAGAGAATGACGTCAGCGCGCACTGCGAGGGGAGCGTGACGTCGACGCGCAGCTGCGGCGTGACCTACTTGGCACCGCTCCAACACCTTCCGCGAGGGGAGCATGTTGCGGCGCGTTGTACGGACGTACGGAGGGAGAGCGTTACACAGGCTAGTCAAAGAGCTGCTTCGCATCTAAAAGGGAGAAATACGTCTCGACGTCTTTAAATATGAATTAGCCAAATTAACAAATTAAAAATTACGATCTAGGGATCTTTCTTAAAATTAAGGGATTTCCATAGGCTAAAGCTAGGGATAAAGCGGTGACATAGGTTGACATCACTGTCAGTGTAGCTAACGCTAGAAAAATAAGAAAGCCTCAGATTTCGTTAGGCGGTTAGCGTGAAGCAATGAAGTGCTGGTAAAGGCCGCCCGCGCTGTGGGCTTTCTGCGCTTGTACAGCGCCTTGAGGAGATATGGCGGAGAGACCACGTGACTCCAATGAGGCAATCGCTACGCCAGCAGCGCAGAGCAAATAGATGCGATACTCTAAATGTTTTTTTCTAGTAACTTAACGGCACCTAATTCGGAACATATGACACTAACTGCGCCAGTTTTCGCCGCCCCGCGTGCGTGAAGGAGGCCGGAGGACGCTCGCACTTTGGCTTAATGGCACGGTCACTTGCGTCTGTGCTCGTGAGCTTGTAGACGTTCGTTCATGTCATGTTGACACGTTTGTCATGCGTTCTGTGCTGTGTACAAGAGCCAGGCTAACTGCGGTGCCTTCTTCATTGGTGAGCTTTCATGGCTCATCGCCACTTTGTACTTTTCCCCTTACATTGCAGTAATTTACGATCTGAACTCCACAAGTAAGGATGTAAAATCACAAGTATGTTTCATGACAATTACGTAACTACAGTCGACTGAAGAGCATGGGAAGCGAAAGAACGCGATGAGAATGGGGCCGCGCATCGCTATCACATTGAACTCTTAACGCGAAGCTTAAGGGTCCCGCAACTTTATGAGCGTGAACATGGGAGCGCGTGGCTTTCCGTGCTGCCAGGCTGGTGTAGTGGCGGCAAGGAAGAGATTGGCCATGTGCACTTCACCTAGCGTGCGAAAATTTGGCCTCCGCGTGCAGTACGTCACGCTAGCGCGCGCTTTTCCACTGCTGCACCTTCCGCAGTAAGGGAGGCACAACCTTCATGGGAGGTAACAATGTTGAACTTGCAATTGTGTTCCACAGTATGCACGAATAAACATTAAAAAATGTTATTTCACTGACACCCTCAGTGTCACTGTTGATATGTAACACGGCCATACGTGCGTATTACAGTAGCGGGCGTATTAAAAAGGTGGGACATCATGAAACTGTGGCCTTGGTGGACAGGCCGCTGAAGAATGTGAAGAGGATCATCCAGACATTCAGCAAGGAAGGCGGAATTAAAAATCAACATATTTGCACAGCGCAAGACTACGAGTAGTTACGTCGTAACTACTCGTAGTCTTGCGCTGTGCAAATATGTTGATTCCCAATCACCAACTAGCCCAAGCATCTGTCTTATCGAATTAAAAATGCCTCACATAGGCTTCGGCCAAGGGCAGCGACTAAGGAAGAGGACGCGCTTATGGAGGCCGCTGTTGCCGAGAATTCGTTTCACATTGCAAGGCAAGTGCGGGAGCTGTTGGATGTGGCTGCTTCTGTTGGAACTGTGTGCCGACACCTCCGGAGCGCTGGATTGCAAAACTCCGTGGCTGCGCAAAATCCCGTGCTTTCTGCCTCGAATGAAGCGTCGCGCTTGCAATTTGGCGAAGCGCCCGCCTCATGCAATGCAGATGACTCGGGACGTGTTATCTTCTCGGAGGAGTCAAAGTTTATGACTCCTCAAGACCAACGTATGCGAGTGTGGCGAAGAAGAGGTTCACGGTAAGAAAATTTCTCTGAATGCGCATTTCCATTCATGAAGGACTGGCTAAAATACGATTTTCATGCAGTCATGAGCCAGCTAATGTGCAGGGAGTCGCTGCAAACGGGCGCACCTGCGTGCACATGTGGGGCGCGGTGTCAAGCCATGGTCCCTTCATCGCATCGCGTGCGCTCTCACTTCGCATCGCTACTGCATTGAAATATTGCATAACGTGCTCGCCCCATACGGACTTTCCTCAGCGGAGACTTTCTTTTCTAGCACGATCTAGCGCCGGTAAGCACGGCGAAAATTGTGAAAGAGCACATTGAAAATTGCCGAATTGCTGTGCTCTCTTGGCCGGCGCTGACATGAACATTTGTGAGAATACATGGGGGTGCATAGAAGCAGCCATGGCGCAAGAGCCTGTTTCCACGGCTAGTGCGGACCAGATATCTTCAATCATACCAGTTGCCAAACTGCTTACCGAAATCGGGACATGCCAATGGCCAAATCTGGGGAGGTTAGCAGATTGTCGCCCCATCTTGGTCCGGTGAGAGGAAACGAGACGTTCACTTGGTCTCGGAAGCGTTGTTTACTGCATGGAAGTGGCAGTCACAAATGTTGGCGGTCCGTAACAGCTGCTAATAACTTTGTTATCACGTGGCTAAAGACGAAAAAAAGATGTGAAGCCTTCTACATTGTAATTCGCCTGCTCGTAATGGTCGACTTATGCCACACGCTTTTTCGCTTGTAGACGACACGCTCTGCGTTAAAAGCTACCTGCTGCGCTGACACACAGATGCTGTAGATATCTGAACTGAATTTATCTGGTTTGCTCTTTGTGCCGGACTCGCAATGAGACATCGAAATTCAAAGCCTAAAAAATGGCAGATCCTACGTGCAGTGGAAATCAAGGAAAGGCGAAGCACGCATCAGGAGCGTAAAATAGATGTGCAGTGTTGTCTCGCTATACCGATCTTGGTACACATGAAGTTAACGAAACGGCCGCATGAGCACCAAGACCGTGGCACGTAAATCATGCCGCTCATGACAAGCATATCATAATTTTCATGTTATGACCTGTCATTTATGTTCGTCATGCACTCACGTTCTCACGTTCTGACATACCAATTTTCGTATACATCCCTTTAACGAAACGGCCAGGAAAGCACAAAGACCGTGGCATGTAAATCATGCTGCTCATGACATTCATGTCATGATTTTTATGTTATGACCTGTCATTTATGTTCGTAATACAGCCATGTTGTGCCATACCAATTTTCATATACATCCCATTAACGAAACGGCCAGGATAGCGCAAAGACCGTGACGTGTAAACCATGCTGCTCATGCCATGCATGTCATGATTTTCATGTTTGTTATGACCTGTTATTTATGTTCGTAATGCAGCCATGTCATGGCATCTAATTTTCATATACATCCCATTGACGAAACGGCCAGGAGAGCACAAAGACCGTGGCATTGATATCGTGCCGTTCGTGTCATGCATATCATGATTGTTGTGTTATGACGTGCCACTTATGTTCGTCATGCAGTCGCGTTGTGGCATACCAATTTTCTTATACATCCCATTAACGAAATGGCCAGGGGAGCGCGAAAACCACGGCATGTTAATCATACCGCTCATGACATGCATATTATGATTTGCATGTTATGAGCGGTTATTTAGGTTCGTCATGCAGTCACATTGTGGCATACCAATTTTCGTATGCATCCCGTTAACGAAAGGGCCAGGAGAGTACCAAGACTGTGTCATGTAAAGCATGCCGCTCATGACATGCATATCGTGATTTTCATCTTATGTCCGGTCATTTATGTTCGTGATGCAGTCATGTTGTGCCATACCAATTTTCGTATATACCGGTAACGTAACGGCCAGGAGAGCACTAAGGCCGTGGTATGTAAATCATGCCGCTGATGACATACATGTCATGATTTTCATGTTAAGACCCGTCATCTATGTTCGTAATGCAGCCATGTTTCGGCATACCCATTTTCATAAACATCCCATTGATGAAACGGCCAGAAGAGCACAAAGTTGTAGGCGGCTAGATAGATAGATACGCTGAAAGTCGCCGAATTCCGCTAAAGAATGCTTCGCATTTAAAAAAAATAATCATTCACCGACAGTAGTCCGCTGCTCGAATGGCTTTCTTGTTCTTTCACCGACGGCCTCGCCAGCCTAACAGACAGATTTTCTGCTTGTTCATGTGAGCATTGACGACAGACAAAACTGCTTCGTGAGTTCTCAGTGCCCGTGCGCAAGCAGAAGCGACGGCCCAAAATCAGGGAACTTCCTTGTTCTGCAGAAAAAGCCGGAACGGCGGCGATATTGACGGATGTTCTCCGTGGCCACAACATCGTTTGCATAAAGCAAACATTGCTCGCTGTACTTACGCGGCGAAACTTTCGGTGCTTCTTAGCGCAAAGCACAATAAGCTACCATTTATTAGTTTGTTTCCGTGTCGGCAGATGGCGCGGCAGGTCCTGCTAACCTCATGGTATGATATTCAATGACAGCAACGATCAGACTATATCAATACAGGGCGAGGAGATACCCACAGTACGAGAGTACAAATACCTCGCGATATGGATAAATGGTGGGAATAGATACATAGAAGTAAAAGAAAAAGCTATGATAATTTAAGGAAAAAGGAACTACGCAATAATGAAGCATAGAGCGCTGTGGGGCTACAACAGGTACAAGGTAATTCGCGGTTTGTGCAAAGGTGTAATGGTGCCAGCACTTACATTCGGAAACTCAGTGGTGTGCATGAAGTCAGAGGTACAATCAGGGCTGGATGTGAATCAGAGGACGGTCGGACGTCTCGCATCGGGCGCCCATGGGAAGACAACAAATGAGGCTGTTAAGGGGATATGGGATGGTCTGACTTTGAGGGAAGGGAAGCTCAGAGTAAAATTAGGTACCAACAGAGATTAAGGAATATGAAAGAAAGTAGATGGGCAGCGAAAGTATTCAGGTATTTGTATAGGAAGAACGTTGACTCACGAAGGAGGAAGAGAACTAGGAGGCTTACCAGTAAGTATACAGCCAGTAACGAAACGGATGGGACTAAAAAGAGCGTTAAGAGCATGGTCAGAGCGGCGAGGAAGTCGAATTGGATAGCCGGAATGGAGAAGAAGCCGGCATTGAACAACTGCATAAAAGGGAAAGACGAAAGCGCTTTACTGTTTGAAGCAAGGTCCAGTCGCCTGAGAACCCGAAGTTACAGAGCGAAATTAAATAAAGAAGGGGACACGTGTACGTGCTGTGGAAAAGCTAGGGAAACGACAGATCATATTTTGATTGAATGTACAGATGTCCACCCAGGCGTAGCTGTAGACACTACCCTACAGGAGGCCATGGGTTTCAGGAGTAACACGGGTAAGCTGAACATGTCGTCGATAGAGATAAGTAAAAGGCGCTTAGAGTATTGGTGGCGCACAAGTATGGAGCAAACAGAAGCGCAAGGCAGTTCGGGTAAGATTGTTACATCACAGCGGAACGATAATAGATAACATTGGTAGACGAGGAGAAAAATTAGTTGCGAAAATATGTGTGATTCGGGAAAAGAAATGTATGTAGAGGAAAACGAAATAAAGCTAGAGCTTAGTGGCCCGGCTACCGCCCCGTTATAAAGGGGACGCTCGTAATATCCATCCATCATCCATCCTCAGCAGTTTTGGCCAATGGCGTGTCTGGATGTTTATACACGTTGCCTATGGGGAGTTTGGTATCTGGTATGATTGAACAAGTCAGCTGTGGACGAGCTGTCGGTAGCTGTTCGCCAGGAGTGGGAACACCTCCGCGCAAATAACTTTGTGCCAGCCCTCTACTTTTCACTGCCCTCCAGAATGGCAGCAGTTGTCGCAGCATAGAGAGACATGACAAGATACTATTCGGACAGCACAGAAGGATTCCAATTTACTTATTCTTTTGTGAAATGTGCACCAAATAATGGTCCGCATGTTTGCTTTCCTTTGCATGTTCATTGTGTGTCTACAACACTGACTAGAAGAGGAGCTCAGGGGAAGATGGAGGCTTGAATCGATAAAGACATCGCTAGAAACAATGTAGAACAGGAAATGTCCCAGGAGCCAACGTTTCGACAAGTGGACTTTTCTTCTTCAGGTCGGCGACATCGCATCCTGACGAAGACAAGTCCACTTGTCGAATATTGGCTCCTGCGAGATTACCTGTTCTACATGGTTGCTAGCGATCTGTTCATCGATACAAGAACACAAGAGAGGAAAAGACAAAAACTTGGTGGCACTTTTGAACTACTTAAGATAATGGCCAGCATCACGCGCACATCGTTTGAGCTAAATGACTTTGCTGCCGGCATAATGCGGTCACAGCTTGCACACGACACGCGCGCGCTCCGGCGACGTGATGCGCGCGAAGGATATCTACTGCTCGCGCATGCGCACAGACATTTCGAAGCAATACCTGACGGCATTGATAGTAAAGAAAGCCACGGTCTCCCGTGTCCACGCTCAAAAATATTGCGACTCTACATGACGAGTATACCATGCGCGTGGTATATAAATGATTCGTGTTTGTAGCACATCTGAGCCCTACCATCCATATTTTACCATCCATATTCGTCGGTTATGATGCGATGTTTCGCGAGAGAGGTCTGACAAAGCCTCGACGACGATGTGAAAGAGTCCTTTTATTGCTGTAGTAAGGCCTTGAGCTCCTTTTTGCTTCCTGGAAAGGCCTTGATTTACGTCGAAGGCGTGTGTCCACACTGCGGTCGTCTTTGGGGGTTCCCGAGAATTGGTGAGGGCGAAGGCATTGCTTACTTCCACGGATTCACCTAGGTGCGCGACCGTCGTACCCCTATTCAGGTGCTTGTATTCGTTGCCTAGGTTCGTCACCATTACCTTGGCTTCGCCTTCATGCAGCTTGGCTATGCCTCTTGCGACGCACATCTGACGGTTTAGGAGCAAGTGCTGGCCCCCCTCGATGACGCCATGTAAGTTGGTAGGCACTCTGGTGCCCACTTAAATGCGGACCCGCGACAGCCGCGGAATGGTTACCTTGTAAAGGGCGTTTTGAAGGCTGGCGTCAGGCCCGACTGGTAGCTTGTTCAGCGGCTGAAAGCACGAGCCCTGAGAGCGAGCGGCGAGCACGAGCAGTGCGCTTTAGATCCAGACCCACTAGGTCACACTGGAGAGCCTACCCCGCTATAGGGGGTTCGTTACTTTTCGCTACAATTACCCCCGGGATGCAAAGGCGACCTAGCAGTTCGTTACTATGAGTGGATCATTGTACGGCTTGAGGCGCTCGACGTTGACAATGTCGCGCCCACGACGGCGCATGTCCGAAGACGGGTCGACGGGTTCAAGCACGTAGTTGACAGGTGATGCGCGTTCAACAACTCGATAGGGGCCTTCATACTTTGGCAGTAACTTTGAAGAGAGGCCAGGCGCAGCGGTAGGAATGGAGAGCCACACCAGCGCTCCAGGGAGGAAGGTTGGAGACGGTGACCGGCGGGTAGACGGAGCAGCTCGCAAAGGAGGTGACATAGGCGGAGGTGGGTCGTAATATGGGCCGCTGGACCGGCTGGCGACGGGTGATGCGACTCGAGGCGGCTGCGCGCGATCGCAATAACGTGCGACGTGTCCGGCGTAACACACGCAAAGCAGATGGGACGGTTGTCAGGGGTGCGCCATCGGTTCGCTAGGGGCAGGACGCGATGGACGGGGCGGCTGCTGATACGACTGCATGCTGGACTGCAGCCGGGCCCTAGGAATGACTTCGGCGTACGGAGGCGGCACACCCATTTCGAAAGACTGAGGTCTAGCGACAACTTGGGCATAACTAAGTGGGACAGCAGCAGGAATAGGTTGAGGCGGCGTGGCTACAACTGGAGCATGACTCAATGGTGCAGGGGCCGGAGGGTATTGGTTGTATTCAGGCATGACCCCTGCGATTTCCTGCTCAATCTCTCGGCGGAGGGGAGGCAGAAGTGTGGTCGACGGCTGTTGGACATGCTGCGGTTGAGCAAAGGCCAGCAGAGAGAACTGGCGTGCAACTTGCCCCCGCACGAATGCCTTCACTTCCGCGAGCAACGCGGAATGGTCAGAAGTGGCCGACAAGCCAGCGAGATCGGCGTCGCGTGATGAAGGGCGACGGGTCATCAACCGCTGTCGACGCAGCTCCTCGTAACTCTGGCACAGCGTTATGACGTCGGCCACAGTGCGAGTGTTTTTGGCGAGCAGCATGGTGAAGGCGTCATCGTCGATACCTTTCATGATACCTTCTTGAATCTTTTCAGACTCCAACATGGTCGCGTTGGCCTTCTTGCACAAGTCGAGGATATATTCTATATAACTCGTGAAGGACTCACCGGCCTGCTGAGATCGTTCGCGTAAGCGCTGCTCTGCTTGCAGCTTACGAACGGCGGGGCGACCGAACACGTCGACAATGGTGGTCTTGAAGTCGGACCACGTCAGGAAATCAGATGCGTGGTTGTTATACCACAGACTCGCCACACCCGCGAGGTAGAATATCAAGTTGCTCAGCTTTCATGCCTCGTCCCACCTATTGGGCAAGCTCACGCGCTCATAAATCGTGAGCCAGTCCTCCACGTCGGTCCCATCTGCGCCAGTGAAGACAGGTGGGTCTCGGACACAAGGGACACCGGGACATGCGGTCGGTGCGGGCGGAGGCGTTTGCTGGGCGGCGTCCTGAGGCATGGTAGACGGCGCTGTGCGGGAGCGAAGTTCCAGGGGCATAGAAAGAGGCCGAAGTTGTTTTGAGGGTACCCAGCACCTCGACCAATTGTAAATGGCGTTTATTGAAGGCTGGCGTCAGGCCCTACCGGTAGCTTGTTCAAGAGCTGAAAGCACGAGCCCCGAGAGCGAGCGGCGAGCACGAGCAGTGCGCTTTAGATCCAGACCTACTAGGTCACACTGGAGAGCCTACCCCACTATAGGGGGTTCGTTACTTTTCGCTACAACCTGCTCTTCTGTCACATTCAAGGCATGATAAGCGACCTTACTATCTGAAGGCGTTGCATTATCCGTGGAAAGCGTGATTCACCTTGATCTTAGATCGATGACTGCGCCGTGATGGTCCAGGAAATCCATGCCTAATATGACGTCTCTAGAGCATTGCTGCAGGACTACAAAACTCCCCGAATACGTCTGGCTGTCATTTGTGACTCTTGCTGTGCAGGTTCCAGTCGGTTTCCTAAGGTGGCCCCTTGCTGTTCGGATATCTGTTCCTTCCCAGGCAGTCTTCACCTTCTGCAGCTTGGCGGCGAAGAGACTACTGATGACAGAGTAGTAGGCGTCGGTATCGACTGAGGCGGTGATTCTGCGGCCGTCGAAAATCACGTCCAGGTCGGCGGTTCGTTGTCTGGCGTTTCGGAAAACTCGGGGCGTTGGGTAGCTCCAGCGGTGCTTTCTCGTGAAGACTTTGGGCAGGCGGCCTGCTGAGACTACGTCGGGAGGGTTCGTGCGTGCTGGTCGTCGTCATCGTTGTCGTCTTCGGCGGCGGTGGCGGCGGAGGATCTTGGGCATTGCGTCGTTCAGCAACCGCTGCTCCATCAGTTGCGGCCTTTGGTTACTCGGATAGAGGCTTAGAGATCGGCCCCGCACGGGGCCGGTGTACTGGCGATGATCCGGGGAGACGTAGCAGTCAGGCGAAGGTGAACACGATGCTGGCAGTAATGGTAGGTGTGAGCGGCTTCCCCACAATGGTAGCATAGTGGGCGGTGGTTGGGGGTGCGCCAGACGTCAGATTTGCTCGGCGCGCTGTGGATTGCTGGGGAGCAGGATGGCGTCTGAGGTGGTGGTGGTGGCTGGCGACGAAATTCAGGAGGCGATGGGTGTGGGCGAGGAGCAGCGGCAGCTCAGCGTGCAGCAGAGGCGTAGGTCATCACCTCCGGCTGCCATTGTGGTGGTTCAGGGAGCGATCGCTGTAGTTCATCGCGAACAATGTCTTTGAGGGAGGCTACTTTAGGCCCATTCGACGAGAACATCAGGCGCAGTTCCTCACGAACAATAGCCCTTACCATGAGAAGCGTGCGAACTTGAGCTTGTTGGTACTCCTTCATAGTATACAAACAGCGCGAAAACAACGAGGACGACAGAAGAAACAGGACTAGCGCTGACTACCAACAACTGCGTTTATTATTGCAGTGCAAATATATATATTTTTTTCCAAGTTGTTGCGCCTAGAATGTACAATCACAGGAAGAACAGCAAGGCAGACAGAAAGAGCGCAAACTATCAACTGATTTATTTGCTCTTGAAACAGCTTATATAAGCATGTCCAATCGTCACACGGATAGGAAAGAGGGTTGAAAGGGGGTGAGAGGGGAAGCATACAGTTCAGAAAACCTCACCGTCACATAAACCTGCGCAAAAACTGGTCTTCAGCCTTATACAAGGTAACAGAAGTGTCGCTTATACATTGATCACCTTTATCTTTAATAAAAAACGCTTCTAAAAGTTCACGGCCAACTCTGGTCTGGCTCCTCCCGATTATCTTAATCTTTTTTAGTAATGGCTCGCATCCCATGCACTTGTTGCAATGAGCGGGCAAATTCGCTCCTTCTCTTTTTTCAAGAGACCCTAGAATCAGTGCAGAATTATGCCCTAGAATCAGTGGCAAGGAAGCCCGAGGCAGCGGGTGCGGAATTCAACATGGCCAATTTTTTGTGAAGTGTGCCACGAAGGTGGTATATGAAATACCCCTCAGGTGTGGGAAGTCTTACGTGGGCCAAACAGGGCGATGCGTGAATGAACGTGCGGCGGAGCATGCCTCGTCTCTGGAAAAAAGAGAAGGAGCGAATTTGCCCGCTCATTGCAACAAGTGCATGGGATGCGAGCCATTACTAAAAAAGATTAAGATAATCGGGAGGAGCCAGACCAGAGTTGGCCGTGAACTTTTAGAAGCGTTTTTTATTAAAGATAAAGGTGATCAATGTATAAGCGACACTTCTGTTACCTTGTATAAGGCTGAAGACCAGTTTTTGCGCAGGTTTATGTGACGGTGAGGTTTTCTGAACTGTATGCTTCCCCTCTTACCCCCTTTCAACCCTCTTTCCTATCCGTGTGACGATTGGACATGCTTATATAAGCTGTTTCAAGAGCAAATAAATCAGTTGATAGTTTGCGCTCTTTCTGTCTGCCTTGCTGTTCTTCCTGTGATTGTCCATTCTACGCGCAACAACTTGGAAAAAAATCATGCACCAACTCGCCCAGCAAGAAGTTCTTCTACGAAAATATATATACGCTTTTGGAAACGGAAAAATAACAGAGGGGGGAGGTAGAGGATCCACAAGCACATGCGTACATGCCGTGCGAGGTCAGGGAGCGTGGAACGCTTACCCGCGGAGATAGTTAATCTCTTTGTCAGATAGTGTGACAGATGGGGAGCTGATACATGACGGACCTGCAGCATGGATGGCGAAGGCTTCATATATTTCGCGAGCGCGGTTATCGCGATACCGGGGCGCAATGCGCGTCTGGCGGAAGTATGGGGTGCAGCCGCACACAGCACAATGTATTGCCAGATTGCTCCCTGTTTTGTTTTTAATGTAGTTCGCATGTTTACGCAAACGGTCGTTCACACACAGACTAGTCTGTCCAATGTAGGTACTGCCGCAGGATGTGGACACTTCGTAGATGACGCCCACCTTGCACGGGACGAAGTAGGTGTCGTGCTTCTTCTTGCACTGCTGACTTGCAGGGCTTGAGTTGACTTTCCTGCACAGCGAGCCGAGCTTTAGGGGTGCCGAATAAACAACGTTGACACCGGCGCGCGCCGCAGCTTTCTTGATGCGATGGGATGCTGTGTGGCTGCACCCCATACTTCCGCCAGACGCGCATTGCGCGCCGGTATCGCGATAACCGCACTCGCGAAATATATGAAGCCTTCGCCATCCATGCTGCAGGTCCGTCATGTATCAGCTCCCCATCTGTCACACTATCTGACAAAGAGATTAACTATCTTCGCGGTTAAGCATTCCACGCTCCCTGACCTCGCACGGCCTGTACGCATGTGCTGGTGGATCCTCTCCCTCCCCTCTCTGTTATTTTTCCGTTTCCAAAAGCGTATATATATTTGCATTGCAATAATAAACGCAGTTGTTGGTAGTCAGCGCTAGTCCTGTTTCTTCTGTCGTCCTCGTTGTTTTCGCGCTGTTTGTATACTATGAAGCCCTTACCATGACGCGTAGGTCGTCGAGACGGAGAGCTTGGATTTCCCCGTAGTGTGACAAGCGTCGATTGTATTGCCGTGGGCGTATGTCGAGGGTCTTTTCGATTGTCGTCGCCTCAGTGAGAAACTCTTGGACTGTCTTCGGCGGATTTCTTATTAAATTGCCGAAGAGCTCCTGCTTCACTCCTCAGATGAGGAGGCGAACCTGCTTCTCCTCAGACATGTCGGCGTCGGCATGGTGGAGAAGTCACGTCATCTCCTCCGTAAGGATCGCTAAGTTTTCATTCGGGAGCTGCACCCGGGTCTCTAGCAGAGATGCGGCTCTCTCCTTACGCACGACGCTTCCAAAGGTGTTCAGGAAAGCAGTGCGAAAGTCGTCCGAGGTTCGAAGCGTGGACTTTCGGTTTTGGAACCAAGTCCTTGCGGCGTATTCCAAGTAGAAATATACATGGCGCAGCTTATCGTCGGGGTCCCACTTGTTAAGGGCTGCGACGCGGTCGTAGATGTCCAGCCAGCTTTCCGGGTCTTCGTTTAACGATCCGAGGAAGGTAGGGGAAGATAGGGGGCTCTTTGCGCTGTTGCACGACCACGGTTGCCGGAGATCTTGCTTCCGTCATCGTGGATGCTTCTTTCATTCTAGCCCTTGCGTTCGTGTCCTTGTCGGGATCGGGAAACAGCAGATATTCTGGCGGGAGTCCGTGTTGGGTGCGGCTAGCTCAAAGGACGGGGTTGGAGTCGTTCTCTTGGCGGCTTGGGCGTGGCTCACGGCTGAGCGGGGCCTTGCGGTACGTGAACCGAGAAGCACCTCCAAAAGATGTCATTTGTTTATGAAGCAGGCAGCACTTAAGGCGAAGCACGCAGAACTCAAGACGATGTCAGGCGAACTTTTTATTGGGCGAACTTGTGCCCATCAAAACAAAGCCAATGACAATGGACAGTAATAGCGGCGTGAACAGTCGTCGGTCGACGGAAGGATTGAGTAGCGGCGCAATGCGTCGGCTTTTATACACCCGTCATAACGCGTTGTGGCATTATCTCTGAAATTCCAGAAGACACTTAAATGTGCGAGTTAGGCAAGCTTATAGAATGGTCGACACGCTTCCTGAAGTGTCATGCAAGATAAAGGCGGCCTGCGTTGCGCGTAACAGAAAGTGATAATGGCACTCGCCACAAACAATCAAAGGAAGCGCGCGATTCAAAGAAAGGTGATAGCGGCATTCTCTTTAAACAAACGGAATCAACTGCACGTGTCAATATCAGGTCGGGTGTTGCACTCAGACACTGTTCTGCGGAAGAAGGGAAATTTACTTGCGTTTGTCCTGGCTAAATGAGGGGCTGGTTCATATGCATGATCAGGACGGGTACATCTTGTTGACAAAGGGGTGACGCATGCCGCGGGGTGTATGGGTAATTCAAGATTAATGAGCTGCTGTGGGAAGCTCAGGCGAAGGACCCGCCTTGGTGTCTCGAGGAGGGGAATGTCATTGACCAAGATTAGCTGTGTGGGAGAACTTGTATGCTTAAATTTGGAATAAATAAAACTAACAGGTTTTCTCTGAATTCTCTCTATACATTTAATGATATATTTAGTGTAGGGGCCCATCTGGTGCAAGCGTACTGTAGTATAGGTCTAATGAAGGTCAAAAGCATAACAATTTAAGGTTGGCAGGTGAATTCCTCAGTTTGTGTTTTAAGAAGCATAGTTTACCGAAAGCGGAACAGATATTGCTACTATGCAAGGTCCAGGAAAGCGCATTGGAAGATGTGATGCCTAGGTATTTATAATTGTCAACTTCCATTAGCGGGGAAGTAGCCAGTGTGTATGCATATATTAACAGGATTTTCTTTCGATTAAAACGAAGGTAGACTGTTTTGTCTTTGTTCATTGGCATGCCGCACCTATCGCACCATTCCTTTATATTGTGTAAGCTTAAATAAAGTTGTGTATGATCATGTACTGTGGCTATTTCCCGAACTAAAACGCAGTCGTCCACAAACAACCGTATTTATGCATGTGCTTGGACGACCGTGACAATATCATTTATGTGTATAAGAAACAGCAATGGCCCCAGGACGGGAAGACTGCTGGAGTTGTGGCCCAAGATCCAAGATACAACGTGCACGTGATCCGAAAGGTAAGCTGCTACATAGGAAACTATTATGTCAGGAAGATTGTTGTCCCTAAGTTTCTGAATCTGTTTTAAATGAACTACTTCGTCGAATGCCTTACTAAAATCTAAAAAAAAGAACATCAGTTTAAACATTATCTAAAGTTTTTCTGAATGTATGAAAAACAGTTCACACTTGTGTCGTAGATGAAAAGCCCTTCCTAAAACCATGCTGCCAATCTGTTAATGTGAAATTTTCCTTTAAATATTTTGTGATTTATTTGGCAATGATATGTTCAATTAACTTGCAGCATGACGAAGTTAATGATATAGGGCGATAGTTCTCCACCAACAAGGGATTGCCTTTTTTAAGCATTGGCACAACTCGAGCTGTCCTCCATTCATTGGACACTTGAGAAAGTAACAAGGAAGCTCTAAACCTCACACAGAGAAATCTTCCAATAACTTGAACGTAACGCTTCAACAACACGTTTGGGAGATCAGCTGGACCACATTTTGTCTTTGTGCTCAAGTTCAACAGCATTGACACTATACCACTGTACGAAATAAAGTAACGACAGGGAAGGGGTCAAGGGCTCGTTCTTTATTTTGTTAGAAACAACTTAATGAGCAAACAGACAATGAAGCCTAGGAAAGCATAGGGGAAGTTACTTGTGGTATTGTAATTGTGGGGAAAGTCGAAAGGAATTAAAGTGCAGGAAAAGACAAACCCGCCTTCGGTGGGAACCGAACCCACGACCTTCGGACTGTCGCGTCCGATGCTCTACCGACTGAGCTACGAAGGCGGTCGTCCCCCCGTCCACTTTATTGTGTATTTATGTGCGTATTATCCTGGGAGTGTTAGGCAGCGCCACTCGTGGCCAAGGCGGCGTGTGTAGAACACACTTTCTTGCCAGGAGGCGTCACGTAGAAGGTGAACTTAGATGAGATGGCTGCTGCCCCATAAGCCCTCGCATGCTACCTAAGGCACCAAGTCTGCAGCAACGAGGCCCAAGCTATGAAATAACGAAATGGAAGGGGTCAAGGGCTCGTTCTTTGTTACAACCAACTTAATGAGCAAACAGACAATGAAGCCTAGAAAAGCATAGGGGAAATTACTTGTGGTATTGTAATTGTGAAGAAAGTAGAAAGGAATTAAAGTGGAGGAAAAGACAAACCAGGATAATACCCCAGGATATTACGCACATAAATACACAATAAAGTGGACGGGGGGGGGTGACCGCCTTCGTAGCTCAGTTGGTAGGGCATCGGACGCGACATCCGAAGGTCGTGGGTTCGGTTCCCATCGAAGGCGGGTTTGTTTTTTCCTCCACTTTAATTCCTTTCTACTTTCCCCACAATTACAATACCACAAGTAACTTCCCCTATGCTTTCCTAGGCTTCACTGCCTGTTTGCTCATTAAGTTGTTTCTAGCAAATAAAGAACGAGCCCTTGACCCCTTCCCTTTCGTTATTTCATAGCTTGGGCCTCGTTGCTGCAGACTTGGTGCCTTAGGTAGCATGCGAGAGCTTATTGGGCAGCAGCCATCTGATCTAAGTTCACGTTCTACGTGACGCCTCCTGGGAAGAAAGTGTGTTCTACACACGGCGCCTTGGCCACGAGTGGCGCTGCCTAACGCTCCCAGGATAATACGCACATAAATACACAATAAAGTGGACGGGGGGACGACCGCCTTCGTAGCTCAGTTGGTAGAGCATCGGACGCGACATCCGAAGGTCGTGGGTTCGGTTCCCACCGAAGGCGGGTTTGTCTTTTCCTCCACTTTAATTCCTTTCTACTTTCCCCACAATTAGAATACCACAAGCAACTTGTGGTATTGTATGCTTTCCTAGGCTTCATTGTCTGTTTGCTCATGAAGTTTACGAAATAAAGTTTACTTAATGTGACCTAAAAACGGCACAGTCAAACAACTTACCCTCGTTTGACTTAAAAAACACCATGAAGGTAGTTGTTAAAATGCTCAGCGATTTCAGTCATATCTATGATAGTAGCTCCGTCGACCATTACTTCATTGACAGGCCGTTTATTGTCACTTAAGTATCCCCAAAGTTTTCCGGTGCGTTTTTTATGAAATCGGGCAATGCTGTTTTAAAGTAGTGATCTTTCGAGCTATGAACCGCTGATGGCAATTTTCTTTTTTTAGCACTGATGGGTTGCGGTGGATCTCGCTTCTTTTTGTGCCTTTTGAGTTGGCGTTTCATTTTCAAAATGTGACGCGTCATCCACGGCGTTTCTTTCCTGCCTTTCTTTGTTTTGTTAGGCACATATCTATTGATACAGTGACAGCACATTTTAAGGAACATTGCCCAGAGTGTGGATACGTCGTTCTCATCATCACTGAAATCATTAAGGCACGTTTCCATATATTGTTTTATGTTTGCATCATCAGCTCTGGAATAGTCTTTGAAGTAATGTCTTTTAGTGCTTCCACCCTCATCGACTATAATGACACATTCAGATAATATATGATTCACGAAGAGCAGATAACGTATAGTACTCAACCTTGTACACGGGTAGGTTCCGTAGCTATTTGAATTAAATCGTGCTCTAGCACAACGTCCAATATAACATTAATGTTTTGTTCAGCCTTAGCTACTGCCTGAAGTCGTTGCCAGTTAATGCTGGGCATGTTAAAATCGCCAAAAGGAAAAAAAAACATTCTGATGTTTGAAAGGTGGTGTGTACTTTAGTTTAATCATGTAATTGTGTGTAGAATGTGGGGCCCTGTAATGCGCACACAATACAAAGAAATGTCCCCAGCATGAAACTTTATGTAGAGGCATTCTATGTCGGGATTTTAGTCAGTAAGCGTTGCTTCTATCGGAGGCTTTATTAGAACCGCTACACCTCCGCCCCTATCCGCCCTGTCCTTACGAAAAATTTCGGAACGAGCGGGAAAAACTGGGCTAATAATCTCGACCAGGTCTCCGTAATGACAGTAATATCAAGGCCGTGATGAAATAGCTGAAATTCCAATGACTCTGCCTTATTGACCACACTACGGGCATTTATGTTGGCTATTGCCACGTGCAATCTGCAGCTTGCAAAGGAAGAACAAGTAGTCGCTGTGTTCGAAGAAGACGAGTTCCACGCCTCATCCTTTCAGTCTTGTTTTTTAATTAAAGCGTCCTGCTCTGTTCCTGATTCCTGCTCTTCCTGCTACGTCACACTGGTGGAGGTGCGGGGTAAATGATCGGGACACCCCTCCGCAGCCCCGCATCCAGTCCAGAACGATTTCCACGCGTTGAAATACCGGTTCATCGCGCCAGCCGCCGGCTGTTAGGCCTGAGCACAGAGTGCGGTCCGCTACCAGAAAGTGCAACCGTGACCGAGCGGAGTACACAAGGCATGGAAAACCCAGGCCCATCACAGGTGACTGTCTTGAATTCTCGATCTCCTCCCACTTTTCACGACAGTGCTTACGAGGACGCCGAAGACTGGCTCGAGGAGTTTGAGCGCGTCTCTGGTGTCAGTGGGTGGAACGTGGGCGCAGGACAGAAGTTAGCACACGTTTACTTCTCCCTTCAAGACGGCGCCCGTACGTGGTTCGCGAATCGTGAAGGTAGCTGGTCATCTTGGCAAGAGTTCACCCGAAAGTTTCTCGACACGTTCGGAAGCACCGAAAGGCGAGAGCAAGCTCAGCGACTCATCGAATCACGCATACAAAAGCCCAACGAAACAGTCACCATGTTTGTTAAGGACATGACCTGTCTATTTCGTCGAGCCCACCCGGATATGTCCGACGCGAAAAAGCTCAGCCATCTCATGCGCGGTGTAAAAGAGCAGCTGTTTGCCGGAGTTGTGCGAAAGCCGCCAAAGGGCGTCGACGAATTTCTGAAGGAGTCCACGGCCGTCGAACGCGCACTACAGCTGCGCTACCACCAGTACGACCGCGTCGACCATAGTGGACCAACGAACGCCGCGCCCGCAGCAGCATTGTCACCAAGTGATGAGCGTTTGCGTCAAATAATACGCGCAATCGTGCAAGAAGAGGTCAAGAGACTCCTCGCCATTCCAAATCAATGCGCTATTGCGTCAGTTTCTGAAGTTGCGAGGCCAGGAGATAAGGCAAGCGCTTGCGCCTCCCAAAGAGAATATCGAAACGCGTAATCCCAGTCCGAGCTATGCGGAAGTTGTCTGCCGACCGCCGCCTATCACGCCGACGCCGCAGTACTTCCAGCAGCAACCGCCGACAGTACCTTGGTACTGTCGCATGAGCTAAATCTAATGAAAGATGGCTTGGCGCATTTGCAAATGCACAGCAAGAGCTGCACATGTCATCCAGGTTTTAAAGAGATCAGGATTTTAGGCAGGAGCAAAAATCAAACTGTGCGAGAGCTCACGGAAGCATATTACATAAAAAAGAAAGGGACAAGTTGTGTCAGCGATGCGTCCATATCTTTGTATGATTCGGAGAAGAGATTGTTTGACCGCTAGATAAGGTACACTTGTGAAGAGACTGCGCATGTATCTTGACTATTCCTGGGATACACCCAGACCTATTCAGTTGGAAGTACCGCTTGTCCTGTTCCTGTGTTTCTACCATTGTGTGTATGTTTTAGGGGCGAAGCTCCTCTTAGTCTAACCTTGTCACGCGTCAGGCGTCAGTCGTCAGTCGTCAGGCGTAACCCGCGTGCCTCCCGGCATGCGCTCGCCCTCGGCGTTCGCCTCGGCGCGTGCCTCTCTCTCTCCCGGCGCTGCCTCCCGGTGCGTGCCTCTGCTGTCTTGTGTGCGAGAGAGAGAGAGAGAGAGAGAGCGAAAGGCGCGCGTTGGCTATGGAAACGCTCTTTTGTCCGCCGCGGTGGTGTAGTGGTTACGGTACTCGGCTGCCACCCAAAATACGCGGGTTCGATCCCGGCCGCGGCGGTCGCATTTTCGATGGAGGCGAAAATGCCAGAGGCCCGTGTACTGTGCGTTGTCAGTGCACGTTAAAGAACCCCAGGTGGTCTAAATTTCTGGAGCCCTCCACTACGGCCTTTCTCTCCTCTCTATCTCTTTCACTCCCTTTCCCCCACCCCCACGGACGCTTAGCCGTGCTCCCTATATGGGCTGCAGAAATTAGCGTCCTTTCCTAACCGAAACACAATCATCATCATCAATCATCTTTCTTAGAGGAACGCTGTACCAGCTCGCAAAGAAGGAGAACGCGCCTTCACCCGCGAGAGACAACGTTGGCGCAGGCAGCGTCTCCTAGCGAGTTTCTTGATTGAGAAATACCGACTGCTCGCGTTGGAGAAGCGTTTACCGGCAACCCATATATATGTATATATATATAGGCACTGGATCTTGACTTGCAATGAAATGCCGGTGGGAGATTTCACTTGTGCATAGTTGAACCATGAGGATTCGTAGCGTGCGCGTTAATTAAATTAATCCAGAACTCGGCACGATCTACGATGAACCTCCCGATCTTCGCCCACTCACCATCATTCGCTTCGTGGATATGGTGTAATTTTTTCGAGTGGCGGCTTCATCATGTACTTAGGTAAATACCAACTAGGCCAGGAATCTGTGTTGTTGAGACATATTTCTAGTACATTTGGCCTGACTTCGCGTGTGTCTTTTCCGAGCCTGATGTCCAGTGTCGACAAGATCGTCAGTTATATCGTTGAAACCACGTGCCGTGCAAGATAACTTGGTTTCTGCTTGAGGATCGAAAGGACTTACACCACCTAATGTGAGTGCCCTTTTTGGTTATATTGCGCCGTCGAAGGGACACAGTGCTCGACTGTGCAAAATACTGCGCTGAGAACTAGGGAAGCAGGTTCAACTACTTAATGACTGGCTTCGCATGGTCCACCTGAAAAACGATGTTGCCTGGGTAGCCGAAAAGAAGCTAAGCACGTCGAGACGTATCATCCATCATATGACGGAATATTGGTGGAAGCAAATCATTCGACAATGCTGTGACACTCGCAGTGATAGATTTGGGGCACAGTCAACGAATGTGGTGGTTTTAGGCGATGTGTGCATTCCAGAGGACATGTCTACACTTCTTGCCAAGGGACCAAAGTATTGCGTTGATGCCAGTGTTCCAGTGCATGAACTTGCGGCCCTTAACCGATATGTGGAAGGGAAGGCGTCGCAGAAAGATAAGGAGAGATGTTTGCTGGATGGTGTTGAGAGTCTAGAAAAATGTGTTACAGAGTTTACGCTAAGCCATAATGCTGGGAGTACGCGGAATACAGTTAAATATTGCAGAGAAAACAACATAGTCAACTTGGAATCTGACGAAGAGGGGGTTTTTGTAGTACTTCCTAGAGGAATGTTTAATGTGAAGGCGACTGAGGCCATACATAATAATTTCGTTGAGATAAAGAAATCTGATTCAAAGGTAGAGAGCAGGGTTGTGAGGCTATGTAAAGACCTCAAGTTGGACAGTTTTGGCTATGTAAAGACCTCAAGTTTGACAATTTGGCAAGAAATATTGGGAAAATGAGAGCGACTGCGCTTAGCGTAATTTTCAGTGCCAAGACACACAAAATCGAATTGCAGTTTAGAAGTATTCTGAGTGAACGGAACATATGGAAACTTTTGCTTAGCAAGCTTATACAGAAGGTGCTAAAGTGCGTTAAAGGGACTGTCTACCATCCTCCATCGCTCTCCCGTTTTTTCGCTCAACAGAAAGCGTACCTTTCGAAGTGTCCCAGCGTGCAATTATTTCTCCAGAAACTCAATAGAAATTATTAAAACACAATTTTTTTCATCTACAAAGTCGCTCCTTTCCTAGTGTAGGCATGCTAGCAACTATGGTTACTGCACATGATGCGTCGTCGTCTCCCTGGAAACCTTTTCGGGCGCGGGAGGCTTCTCAACACGAACCGGTTTCAAGGTCGACATTCCAGAGGTGATGAGGAGGAGAAGAGTCGACGGAAAGTCGGCGCGCGGGGGTGCGCTTCGGACATGCAGCGCCGCATGCATGACAAGCACAGTACTACACGTCTTTACAGGCAGACGAATTCGAAGGCAGCGCCACCGCGAAAGCAGCGAAAAAAAGAAGAAATTCCTATTGCACGCTATAACAAGGTGTCTCATAAGGTGAAGTACGCTTGTAAGACATACATAAAAGTTTTCCAGAAGAATATGTATGCCTGCGTGGGCTGGTTCTCGTACACTTGGAAAAAGACGAGCACGCTGTTGGGTGTCGCTAGCGGCGTTTTTTGCGCCACTTTCAGAGCAAAATTAAAAAACTTATTCCTTTTTTGTGGGGTGAAAGCGTGCTCCTTCCCGTAAATGTGACGCACGGTCTGCCCAATTTTACCACAATCTTAAAAAATTTTCCGAGCGGTAGACAGTCCCTTTAAAGTAAAAGACCCCTTTTCCTTTACGAATTCGAAGTACATTGCGCAGTTTCTTACAGATAATGAGCACTCGCTGAGTAATGTCCTTTCCGTAGATGTGGAAGACCTTTTTTATTCGATTGCAGACGATGAACTTTTTGTGGCAGTAAAATAATGTATCAAAGAAAGCGGCATCATACCGTTCCAAAATGCCGCTGGTGTTATATTAGACAACTTTTTAACCTTACTAGATGAATATCTGCGTAGTACATTTATATATTTTGACAAACAGCTATTCTTACAGAAGCGGGGAAATTGCATTGGGTGGTATCTTGCGCCGCTGCTGTGGAACATATTTTTATCCAGAGTAGATTGTTCACTGGATGAAGCTCTTTAGACGGGACGCCACTTTAAACATTGTGAAGACTTTTAGATATGTAGACGATATTTTTTTTATTCTTTTTAACGGACAAGGCTCCTTACATCGCTGCAATGATATTTTAAAGATTTTTAAGATTCATGGTAAAGGGCAGACGTTTACAAAAGAATTGCTTCAGGGTAACACCCTTACAGTTTTTATATTTAAGTGTCTCATTTCATGACGGGCGAACGTGTTGGCAATGCTTTCCGCGTGGCAAGAAAGGGCTAATGCCGTATGATCCCTGCCACTCTAAAACTGTCAAGCGTCGTATTGCTATGCTCTGCCTGAGGTCTGCTCTCGACAAATCATGCACGCACATGATGCAGAGCTCATTTGACAATCAGATCAGGCGACTGAAAGCTGCTAGCTTCCGTGACTCGTTACTGACTGCAGTCTTCGAAGCGCTTTTACGGAAAGTAAAAGGTAAAGCTACGAGAGGTACCGCAGGGAGACCTGAAGAAACCAGAACCGCAGGAACTGCAGTGATTCCCGATCAACATAGGGTCTGCCATTACCTGAAAAGGTTGCAAGTCGGTATAAGGTACTGATTGCCTTTTCTGCGCCGGTCAAGCTGGCTCAGTTGTGCCCGAGAACCACTCGCGAGGAGACTAGCCGGGAGGGTTGTGGCAAGCAACACGACACGACATATGGCAGGTGTGTCAAAGGCGTGGTATATGAAATTCCCCTTTCCTGTGGCAACTAGTACATCGGCCAAACGGGACGCTGTATAAACGAACGAGCTAGGGAGCACGAACTAAATCTAATGAAAGATGGCTTGGCCTATTTGCCAATGCCCAGCAAGAGCTGCATATGTCATGCACGTTTTAAAGATATCAGTATTAGAGGTAGGAGCAAAAATCAAGCTGCGCGAGAGCTCATGGAAGCATATTACATAAAAAAGAAAGAGACAAGTTGTATCAGCGATACGTGCATATCTTTGTATGATTCGGAGAAGAGATTGTTTGACCGCTGGGTAACGTACGCTTGTGAAGAGACTGCGCATGTATCTTCACTATTTATTACTGAGATATACCCAGACCTATTCAGTTGGAAGTGCCGCTTGTCCTGTTGCTGTGTTCTCTACCTTTGTGTGTATGTTCTTCTGGTGGCGGCTTCATCATGTCCTTATGTTACGGCGTCGCCGTGCCCCAGAAGCATGTCAAGGGCGGACTTATCTGCGCAGAAAATTTGCGTGGTTGTCGTTTTTCATAATCTTAATCATGGTAACACCCCATTTGGTCGGGCTAATCTTCTGCCTGCTCCCAGTGTATAAACTCGGCGAAACCAAGTTGATAAAATAAAACCTATATATGCCAGGACCAACTTCCTATATACCTATATTGGACCGGATCAAAATTCGCCGTTAGTATTACTGATTGCAGAATGGAACTATTCACCCTCATCTATCGTGTCGCTTACAGAATCATCGCTATTCCAAGCTGCCCTAATAGCGTTTTAGGAAGGAGACCATCCTTAGCCATAACGTATCCGAATATTTCGTAAAAATACAGTTCCCACATTGAAACTGTATAATGCAACATCATCATCCCAGTTGTGCTTTGCTTTGTGTATCTTTTTCGGTCTTCTCTGGAGTGTGCTTAATCCTTTGCAATTTATCTTATGTATCTGTGCATGACGATAATGATGACTATCGAAATTGTATAACGCTAAATATATATCATTTAAATTATGTTGCGGTTTCTATGTTGATTTTCACCCCAATATGTTCGCACACCTTTTGTACTCGCACTTCCTCTATGCAATGTATCTCTCTCTATGCAATGCCCTCTTTGGGCCCTTAGTGTACTCGTATAAATAAATAAATAAATAATAAATAAATAAATAAATAAATAAATAAATAAAAAGAACATTGAGCTGCAAGTGACCATTCGTGACGGCATGTACAGTCAGCGTCAAATGAAAGCCGAACAGCGGAGCGCGTGCCACCAGCACTGTTAACATTATAGTGCGCGCCGTCCTGCCATACCACTGACAGGCGAGCACATCCGGTGTGGCAGCACTGCGCCATCCCCCAATAGTGCGCTATCTTCACTTCTGTTCCAGTTTTCGTATGGTGATAGCGGTGGCCGGCGTGAGCGCGCCAAGCGCTTTTCGTCGTATCGCTCGCAGTTTTTCGCTTTTACTCCAGCGCTGCATTGCGATGAGCGTCGGGGCACGATAAAAAGAAAAGATAAATCTAACCGCTTTGTGGTTGATTTGAAGCTATCTTTTCTTGTTCAGCAGCACTGCTTTAACTTCACCTGCACCGTTTCTTTTGTTTTTGGAGATCCAGCCGGAAACGAATAATTTAACCTGAAAATGCCGAGAGTTTCCGTCGAAGAGAGAGCACGCATTGTTTCTCTTTACCAGCACGACGTGAGCCAGCGTTAAATTGCCGCTATTATGAATCGACCTTTGTGTACTGTTAATAGAATTTGCCAGGCATTCTGGGAAGGAGGACGCCTCTGCATCCTTCCCCGTGGACACAGGCAGCGGGTGACGGACAGCGCGAAGGACCTGCTTATCAAACAAGCAGCAAACGAAACGACGCCCCGTTCATCACGGCTCGAGAGATCAAAGACAGCTTAACCCTCTCCGCCAGCACGTCAACGATCAGACGTCGACTGCACGAGAATGGCCTGCGAAGCCATGTGGCACCCCAAAAGCCTGCCCTTTCGGAAGCCAATAAATGCGCAAGACTTGTGTTTGCTCAAGAACACGCAGCGTGGGCTGTCGAGGACTGGCGCTGTGTCATGTTCACGGACGAGTCAACGTTTTGCACTCGCTGGGACCAGCGTCAGAGAATTTGGAGAACTCACAACGCCAGGTATGACATTCACACAATTTAGCACGTCGACTCTTGTTTTTTGCATGATTGCTTTAATGCAATGCAGATTAATATTTTGTTATTGAAACTCGAAAATGAACTCGCACTTTGGTAATGCAATATGTACGTGATATATTTTGTGGGCACCGTTATTAATCAACTATTTCCGCCATCTTTGATGATGACAAAAGTTACTGCAAGGCTTGAAATAATGCTTTACATTCCTTTTCCAGATTTGATCACAGGAACATTCAGCACGTGGTAATGAGAGCCATCGTGAATGAGAGCCATCGTGGCAGCTGAAGGTGGCTTCACCAAGTACTAAATTTCAGTTAACAGTTATATTCTCGCGGAAACCATCGCGCCTTCGCTCCGGCAAGGTCTCGCTGAACACCGATGCTTCTTTTCAATAAAGACTTCAATAAAGGCTTCCTGCTGTTTGTTCAGCCATTTTTCTTTCGTTTATTTACAGTAATTTGAGCCTTTCTAATTAAAGGAGCACTGACACAAAGTTTTGAAGGCGAGATATTCAGTGGAACAGATTTGCGAGGACACACATGCATCATCTAATAAATATCAGCAAATAATATAGCCTAGAACATATTTAAAACTAATTTTTAAAGTGCGTACGTGTCGTGATATTGCATGCTTTCCCCGTCCTTGCTTTCCATGTAAACAACCAACCACCACCAGCGTCACGAGTTTGTGTTGGCTGCCACGACCCTTCCTAGCAGAGACCCCTTCAACGGAAAGAGGCGGAAGGCATGCACGGGAGTACAAGAACAGACGTCCTTGTCTCAGCAGGTGCTCTTGTAGCCAGTTATGTTTACACAGAAACCACACGCTCTCTCACACAGAAACTGCGACTGGGCACTACAAAACCGCCTCCAAAAAATTAGCTGTCGCGCGCTCGAGCAAACGAACTTTGCAGCCGTGATGAGCGGGTTGGTAACTACTTATTTCAATAGAAAAAACAAGATGCAATTTTTTTGTGTCAGTGCTCGTTTAAGTGGACCTTTGTTTCGAACTGCCATTATAGTGGCACGACCTCCGTGTCACGACTTCACGCAGCAGTTAATTTTAATGTCTAGATCTTCACCAGACATATTCATTCTTTTTTCGTACCGTGCCCAGACGCCGACAGCGCCACAATGCTGAAGCGGAGCGCCGCAACTAAAAACCAACCACAAGCGATCGGCACCCCGATGCCGATAACCGAGCTGCGAGCGATATACCACGATGCGCAGGTTTTCCCATCGAATGCACGAATGAGCAGAATTTTCGCTTCTGTATTCTTTTTTTTCTTCCTTTCAAATATCCGAGTGGGAACACAGGGGAAAAGAATCGCACTTCAATGTGGTGGCGCTGTGCTACCAAACCGGATGTGTGGGCCTGTCTGTGCTGACGACTGGACGGCGCGCACTATGCTTTTTCTAATGCTTGTGGCACGCGCTCCGCTGTTCGGTTAACATTTGACGCTGACTGTACATCAGCTAGCACTGCACTGGAAGAAAACCATCAGAAGTTATGTTTAACTTCGGCATTATTGTAATAACAGACATTCGAATACTTTTTCATCATAGTTTTTAACTCCTGCGCTATTTCTATCAGAACGGATGTGGCAACTGTCCCATTTGCTGTTTTTGGTTTTGAGGGCAAGCATGCATCTTCTGTCGGTACTTGGGAAATACCCTTCTTACGCGACAGTGAGGGCTGAAGCGACAGCTTAAGAAAAAAGTCTCAAGTACGGCACAAAATCTTCGCGCCGCAAGGAATAGAATCAAACGACTGGCATCTCGCTCTGCAGCCTTCAAAGACCAGCTTATCAACATGCAGCAGGAGAACGCTTTATAACCAGAAGTCCTGCGAGCTCAGATTGAAGCTTTGCCTCTTAAGCAGAAGGAGTGGGTTATGCACTGTTCCTCTGCTGCAAAGAAGAATAGTGCTAAAGGAAGCATGTATTCAAGACACTGGATTCTCGAATGTATCCTAATGAAGATGAAAAGCGCCAAATTGTACGTGCACCTTCGGAAACACCACATAATTTCCCTCCCAAGCAACAACACACTGAAGCGCTACCTCAGGCTCTACAAGTGTGGATTTGGAGTCAGCCACAAAGTACTTAAACAGCTCAAGCTCAGAACAAACATATGAGCAACATCAACAGACATGGCGGCTTTTTAGTGGGCGAAATTAAGCTGTCGGAGCACCTTATGGTAACTCCTTCAGGCCACATAGGAGGTTTCGTTCACATGGGCCCTTTCACATCTCAAGGGAAAAATGTAACCTGTGACCATGTTATGGTAGTAATGTGCGTGCCATTTACTGGAAAAAGAAGCCAGGTTATCGGTTCACTTGCAAGAAGTGGCAACGTGAAAGCGGAAATGCTTGCGAAGATACTGAGGCAACCATTCTTGCTGAAGCAAATACACCATTTGTAGATTTCGGCACGTGTGAAGGCGCTTCTTGGAATATAGGGATGTGCAAAATATTGGGGATTGAGTTATTGTCAGATTTTCCACATTTGCTGAACTGCCGTAGGAACACGCTCCTCAAGCATTCCCTGAATACACCTGATGGCATGGTATGTGGCGAAATTTCGTGTTAGTAACACAGTTCATAATTTCGGTTTCATTTTGTCGGAATTGCAGTGGAGAGTTAGTGATGCTTTGAATTACAACAACACATATAAAGAGGTAAATGTCTGTCTTTATCTTATGCGTCCTTTTTTAGTTGTCTATCCAGCCTTTGAGAGAAGCGTTCAGGATGGACTGCGCCAACGTAACTTTGGAAGCAATGCTCGGCCTTTCATCTGTTCACTTGCGGCCCAATAGTTTCGAACAGATACGTTTCGAACAGATACGAGTGAATTTCGCTTTTTATCTCTTCGGAGATCGTGTTATCAATGGACTGCAGTTTTATAAGGATAGACTGGAGGCCTCCTGGGGAAGCTTTGATGCTACACTGTCTTTCGGTAAACAAAACAAAAATAATATTACTATCCTGCATCGCGGAACAACCCTACAGAACTCTTAAAGAAATTGTATTTTCTGTTTATTTTCCAGTGCCTGCTTTACCTGACCTTTCATATGCTTGCTGAAAATAAGCATGTACACTCTAAAACAAAAAGATGTTAAAAGGGTGTCCCGTTCATCCTTTTGGGAACTAAAGGGGCTGCCACAACCATTAGTCCTTTTTGGTGCTAACTGCATGAGGTTCAACAGTTAGTCCCTCAGAGTTAGTCCGTCCAGTTAGCCCCCACAGATGCGCCTTATGGACCAACACTTAGTCCCCACAGATGCACCTTATGCACCACCATTTAGTCCCCACAGATGCACCTCACGGACTAACATTTAGTCCCCGCAAATGCACCATAAGGATCCACAATTAGTCCCCACAAATGTACCCTAGAGATCAACAGTTAGTCTTTACATATGCACCTCAGAGATGAACAGTTAGTCTCCACAAATGCACCTTACCGGATGAACAGTTCGTCTCCACAAATGCACCTTACCAGATGATCTGTTAATCCCCAAGATTACACCTTCTAGGACTAAATGCTCGTGTCACACGGGCACTTCGGAGGCCTTCGAACCAACGGTCCATAGACTCATAAGTCATGTTTGAGCTGCTATACGAGCGGTTTCGATAGCCGTCGAGTAGAGTCTATCGAGCTCGATAGACTCGACTCGACGGTTGAAACCACCCGTGTAGCAGCTCAAACATGACTTTTGAGTCGATGGACCGTTGGTTCGAAGGCCTCCGAAGCGCCCGTGTGACATCAGTACTCGTCCTTGGGGATGAAATGTCACGTCCACAATGTGATTTCCACATCGGAAGCAGGAAAGTACTACCGAAATTTGCAAGATGTCTTTTCTTGTAGAATTGACACAGAAAGATGCAATGCACTCTTGGCAAAAAGGAATAATGCTAATGAATCCTTTCATGCTAATGCCTTAACAAAAGGCCAAAAGTATGGCTTCAATTCTGTAGGCACCACATAGGCAAAGGGTGCAAGCCTGGCAGCAGCTGGAACTCCAAATACCTCCAGGGTGCTTTGGATGCTCTTTGCAAGCATGATGTGAAGTGGGCAGTATATGCCAGTCACATCCAGATTTTTCTTCAATTTGCAAATCCGCACGCGAGAGTGAAACACTTTAAGCAGCACAGCATTCTCCTCCTGCCAAAAAATATGCAAATAATCAGAAACATGTTAAATACGTTCACTTAGAAAAAACCATGCTCAATGTAGGTTGCTTGCAAGTGTAACAGATATATGCAATAAATGAAAGGGGTCATGGGCTCGTTTATTAGAAACAAATTAATGAACCAACTATGAAGCCTAGGAAAGCACAGGTGAAGTTATTGATGTTTCTTATTTGTAGTATTGTAATTGTGGAATAAGTGGGCAAGTTCCCACCGAAGGTTTTGTCTTTTCCTTCACTTTAATGCCTTTCTACATATACTCCACAATTACAATACTACAACTAAGAAACTTCAATAACTTCCACTGTGCTTTCCTAGGCTTCATTGTTTGTGGTTCATTGAGTTATATGTGCAATTATCAGCTCACAGCCCTGCCTATCCATGAAACAACAATCAAGCAACTACATAAGTGAGGCCAGTAATAACTAGCCATTTATGCTACTCTAGATTTACTGTCTACAAGTTTAAATTTCTGCACATGAAACCTCGATGGGCTCCTTAAACTGAAATATGATTAGAAGGTAAATCATTGCACTAAATCTACAAAGAAACTTGGTTGTTTTCCACAGTAAATTAGGTTTTCAGGAAAAGTTTCAACAGGTTATGGGCCTGACCCCCTCCCTATGTCACCATGAATCAAGAATAAGGCCTCACAGGCGCCACAACAGTGAAGAGCACTGCAGAGTACATGCAACTTGCTCAGCAACAAGTGCAACCGCAGCACTATTCAGTTGCGGGGCGTCGGCAGTAGGTGTAGTGCGCGAAACGGACACATGTTTCACTGGTGCATCATCAAATAAAAAACCTTGGAGTTATTAACTTGTTCCAGGAGCAAATATTGATGCATGAACAAAGAAGAGGTTACAGACAGAGGGGTGCTAACTACGGACTGTTTATTAATGGTCTGGTAAGCCACAAAATTGTTTTCTGAGCACGCACTGCAGCGCAACTACGATGTCAAAAATGTCAGCTTTGGTGATGACGTGTTTGATGTCGTAGTTACAGTTGCTGCCCATGCTTAGGAGATCGCTTTTTGGTGTACCTCGACCATCACTAGACACATGCTAGTTGGTGCTCCTCTGCCTCCAACCTCTCCTTCCTTCGGTCTCTGGAGCTGGAATGAAACGTTAAATGAGTACCAACACGACTTTGAGGCACTGCAAAAGTAACATTTTTCCTTTTCTTGGCATATACCGTTAACACTCTTCACACACCTAAGCCAGGAAACATTTAGGTATTTTAATTTCATCTTAATGTTTTGTCGCCCAGCATTTGCATGAGAGCCCCATCGCAATGCACAATACAATAACATGTGAACACAATGTCTAAAAATCTACGAAACCCTTTCAGAGTTGCTGAGCAACAGTGAAGTCAATGTAGTTTATGTGCACCACGTGCAACTGAGACCAGCCGACAGAGTTGTTGTGCCCAAGTGGCTCTGACCTACGTCTGATTGCGATGGCATGTCAATGTGAAACCAGTCTCAAAATCAAAATGGCTTTTCAGGTAGCTGTATTAAAAATATACTGGCTGCGTTCCAAGGCACCACAATATATTTTTAGGGTTCTCGACACCACTACTTTTATTTGGAGCAGCAATACGAAAAAGTCTATACTCTGTTTATTACGTCAGGTACAATGCTCTGGAGGGCTACACTAGAAGTTCGGCCAGCAAAATATGTAACTCCACGCACCTGATAGCTGCCTTTCGGTGTCGTAAGTGCCAATGAAAGCAAATAAAGGGCAGGCATGTCAAGTATCATGGCCTGCTACAAATGTGTTAAAATGTGAACTGCCATTGAGATCCCAGGAGATATAGATTGGCATATGCACAGCTATACCATGGAGCTCTTTATTTATAAGACATGAAACATTTAAATTTATGCTCGCATAAAACAGAAAGTAACGTTGTGGATAAGAAAAGGAAATGACCTATTTTCTGGTGCAACTGTATTTACTGCAACAAGTCTCAACACCCTCCACAGCATTGCACATGATATATGAAACAGTGTAAAATTTACGTCGGTGCCCTATTGACAAGGCCTTGTAGTTCAACAGTAAATACACCATGATCGCACTCAAGTATTAACAGGCAATTATTAAATGATGAATACAGCAAAGAGAGCTAATTGCCAATCCCTCAGGCCTCAAGTAAAAAGTATCTGTAAGCATGATTATCCCTCTTTTGTGTAGACGTGTGTTCAATCACTGCGATGAACCACAAATGGCTGAATACTGGCACACACGCTTTTTTCATGGAGACAATTTTTCACTGTCTGTTATGCGTGCTATTGCTGAGGGCAGGCCACACTTGAACTCATGCGTAACTCTACTCAACAGATGCCATGTTGTCATGACAAACTAGCAAGCGGAATCCAATCCTTAAAGAATGAACTTATGTAAGCATGTGCCAAGCAAAGCAAGCAAATCACACTGTATGACAGCGGCTAGCACAATCGTTGGTCGTCCATAAAAACAAATCATTTATGGGGCCTTATGTGGCAAAAGAAGCTATTATTATGAGGCATGCACGTTAGCGGAGTGGGCTGGGGTAATTTTCACCACATGGGGACCTTTAAAGGGCACCTAGGTATAAATATGCGGGTTAGCTGCGTTTCACCTCTATCAAAATCTGGTTGTGGTGGCTAGGATTCAGTCCTCCGCCTTGAGCTTCACAACTCAGCACCCAGCCACAAGTTAGACGATGGGTTCATAAAGTCTGATCATAGGTGAAATGCGTAGAACATTCAAGCTTCATCAGAACATTCAAGCTTCATCAGTTACACTTGCACGAGCTCTGGAATGTACTCAAACGCATTGTGCATGCAAAGTTAGTAGTAGAGTCCGCAGCATTCACGAAGCAATGCATCAATTTAAGCACGACCTGCACAAAGCGATAATGTAGCTAATAGACAGTGCAAAAGACTGCCTCTGTGAAAAAAAAAGTACATGTGTCAATACTCAGACTGCCTTTTTAAAGACATAGAAGGATGTTTCCATGGCACGAAAAGCTCCTACAACTTCATAAGAGATGTCTTATAGCAACGAAGCACAGTTTGGAAAGATAAACAGTAACGGAGAGAAGGTTAAGAGGAAGCTCAGGGACATTAGTTTGCTTTATATTCAAATAGATATAAAGGCTCTTGTAGATCTGGTGTCACTCCTTGTAGCTGAGTTGCGGGTTGTAAAGCTCAAGTCTATTATGTATGCAACTATTGATAATTGCTTTCTATGGTCTAAACAAAAATATGCTTGCTACATCAGAGGGTACGTTCTCTTGAATGCAACAAACCTGATCATGAAAAGGGCAGTGGTTGCACCGACTATCATGAAAAGCTGTTTGCCCAGCTGCTATGCATTTTAGACATAAGGCATTAAGCAAAAGATTTTCCTTAAGGTGCCCTGCAACACATCTCGAGCATAGATAACCATGAGGATCAGTGGTGATGTGTGCTGTAAACATACGAGCGAAGTATGGCTGCGCTGCACAAACCAGGAAATTAGCAAATGGGTTTTAAGTACAGCTGAAAACCACATAGTCTTTAAAATGAGATCACAAGGAGTCTAAACATCGCTTTGGACAGACTGACATTGGTGATTTCATGATCTTGAAAACATCCTCAGTAATGCTTTACTCATCCATTTTGAGTTCAACAACAAAGAAAATGTGTGAAATTGCTTTAAGAAAGCAGGAAAGAAGTTAAGCCACGCAGTCGGGGCTCCTTGTGACGTCCTTTATTAAAAGAAGAGCATGTTATTTCCAGATGTGTTTGGAATGAAACTGCAACTTCCCTGGTGTTAGCAGTGCAATGTTTGGCTTACATGTTCACAGGAGCCTGCCCAACTGGTTGGCATCATTTTATGACTGCGTTCAGAAAGTATTGCATGGGCCCTTAAGGGGACACTAAAGCGAATTTTTCCTGTATGAGTGGGTTGGCTTTTCACAATGCTAAATTGGCAGATGCAGCGAAATCATTTATTCGAAGTAAAGCTTAGAGTATCATGTAACATATCCTTGGGTTCGGTTTAAAAGCCACGGGAATTCTGCCGAGCACTGACGAACGCGATAAAACCGATAAGAGCGCATATCAGTCGCTGCACACCACTAGAAGCAATCGGTGTATAATGAAGTTTCCGAAAGTTGCGATAAGCCCACAACTCCCCCCTCCCCATCATTTCGGACTATAAGACAAGCGCAATCAGTTGGGCCAAATATCATCCCTACTTCAATGTGCGCTGAATTTCAGATCGTAGAAAGAACGCTTTAAAATATTCACAGCATATCCATGGAGTGAATGGTGATGAGTGGGCGAAGCTCCGGAGGTTCATCGTAGATCGTGCCGAGTTCCGCATTAATTTAGCTATCGCGCACGCTACGAATACTTATGGTTCAACTACGCACAAGTGAAATCTCCCACCGGCACTTCATTGCAAGTGAAGATCCAGTGCCTACATATATATATATGTGTGTGTAGGCACTGGATCTTCACTTGCAATGAAGTGCCGGTGGGAGATTTCACTTGTATGTATATATATATATATATATATATATATATATATAATAAAATCAAAGGGTCACGTTGAAAAAAACAACATTTATTACGACGTTCCGGCCACGAGACCGGCCTTTTTCAATTTTCTAATACAACCACCATTTGTATTAGAAGCTTGAAAAAGGCCGGTCTCGCGGCCGAAACGTCGTAATAAATGTTATGTTTTTTCAACGTGACCTTTCATTATATAATTGACCTGCTGCCAAGGATTTATCTTTGAAGTACATATCATCATCATCATCAGCCCGCTTAGGTCCACTGCAGAACGAAGGCCTCTCCCAACGATTTCCAATCCACCCTATCCTGAGCGAGTTGGTTCCACTTTATGCCCGCAAACTTTTTAATTTCGTCGCTCCATCTAACCTTTTGCTTACCTCTGTTGCGTTTTCCCTCTCTTGGTATCCATTCCGTCGCTCTTACTGTCCACCTATTACCCTTCCTCCTCATGACATGCCCTGCCCACATCCACTTTCTTCTTTTAATTGATTAGATAATATCGGCTACTCCTGTCTGTTCTCTGATCCATTCCGCTCGCTTTTTATCTCTTAGCGTTACCCCTATCATTCTTTTTCCATTGCACGTTGCGTGCTCCTTAGTTTCATCTCTAGTTTTTTCGTTGTTCTCGACGTGCCTGCACCGTACGTTAGTACTGGGAGAATGCAGTGATTGAATACTTTTCGCTTTAGTGAGAGCGGTAAGTTTCCAGTCATGATTTCGTAATGCCTTCCGAACACGCTCCAGCCCATCCTTATTCTACGGAAAATTTCTTTTTCCTGGGTAGGAGTTCCTGTTATTAACTGTCCCAGGTATACATATTCGTTTACACATTGTAAGGGTTCATTGTTGATTTTAAATTCGTGTTCCTTAGCTGAGTTATTGAGCATAACTTTGGACTTTTGCCTATTCATTTTTAATCCAATTTTAATACGTTCCCTGTTTAGGTCATCAATCACCATCATTGCTAAAGAGCACAATGTCGTCTGCAAATCTTAAATTGTTTAGATATTCTCCGTCTTTTCGAATGCCCTTTTCTTCCCAGTCTAGACGTTTAAAGACTTCCTCTAAACACGCAGTGAATAGCATCGGGGATATTGTATCTCCCGGTCTCACACCTCTCCTGATCGGGATTTCTCTGCTTCTCTCTTGTAGGAGTAGTGTGGCTGTGCAATCTTTGTATATGTTGTTTATGGTTTTCACGTATACGCTAGGTACCCCTTCCTTGTCGACGTAGAACTTCTAGAACTGCTTGTATTTCTATGGAGTCAAATGCTTTCTGGTAGTCGATAAACGCCATATAAAGAGGTTTGTTATATTCCGCGTACTTCTCAATTACTAGGTTGATAGCGTGGCTGTGGTCCATTGTCGAGTAACCTATCCTAAAACCAGATTACTCTCTCGGTTGGTTAAAGTCGAGTGTTTCTCTTATCCTCGTAGAAATTACCTTTGTAAATAGCTTGTATAGTACCGGTAGCAGATATATATATATATATATATATATATATATATATATATATATATATATATATATATAAGGGTGGCCGGTGAACGGTTCTCCAGCGCGAGCAGTCGGTATTTTTCAATCAAGAGACTCGCTAGAAGACGCTGCCTGCGTCAAGCTTGTCTCTCGCCGGTGAGGGCGCGTTCTCCTTCTTCGCGAGCTCGTAGCGCGTTCATCGAAGAAAGAGCGTTTCCATAGTCAACGCGCGCCTTTCGGTCTCTCTGTCTCTCTCTCTCTCACAGGACAGCAGATGGATGAGTGAGAGAGCTCGCGCGCCGGGAGGCACGCGCCGAGGGCGCGCCTCCCACACGCGCCCTCCTAGTAGCACGTTCCTAGTAGGTAACGCGCTACTACAACGGACGGTCAGACCTAAACCTTAAGGAGCTTCGCCCATAAAACACCAGTCTTGAGAGAACACCATCAGTTGGAAAACACACACAGAGAAACAAAACACAGATGCTGATGCCGCTATGACTTCCAGTACCAATGTGAAAGATGTCAAATCCTTTGCAACGCCTTCTGAGGCCTACGTAACTTTTTGTTGGGAAGGAAGACATGAATTGTATTTTGAGCAAGCCAAGGACTTAACAGAACAGAACACTTGGTGGAGTGAATTTGGCAAGCACATGAAAAGTAGTAATGGGCCTTCTGACATCATGAGGCGGAAGTTCCAGAGGAAATTTAAAAGCAAGAACATTGATTCATTTTCTTGTTTAACAATGAGCACAATATGACAAAGTCAGTGACAATGGAGCTTTAGAAATATGTTTTTATTCTAAACCGCTTCACCTCGTCTCTTTAGCGTCCCTTAAGGTTGATAGATGATACAAGTGTAAGTTCATGAGACTTACATTTGTATTCTGAAGGACTTCCGGTTGAGCTCTCGTCGGGCACGGACGCATCTCGCATGCGTTCCGCACCTTTTCGATCTTATTTCTGCAACCGGCTCGTACAGCCTCGCCAAATTTGTCAAGGACCTTCTTTGTGCGTTCCGACTTCCTTTCGGACCCGTTGGAGGAGCCGGCACGAAGATTTTGCGGCGATTTTCGCCGCTTTCTCCAGGCGCCGAGGCCTCGCCTGGGTAAGCCTACCCCAGCCCTACCGCGACAACGGAGACGCCACTGCTTGACTGGCCGACGCAGCAAGCGTCTACGCGCCAGCAGTAATGGTGTACACCGTCGAAGGCGAACAAATCGACCCCGCGGTGCTGAGGGATGGGTCGTGCCAGCACCCGAGACGCCCAGCTGACCCGCTAGACATCCAAAAGCACTTCGGCCGCAAGAAAATGGACCCCCCGAACCGCCCGCGGACCTAGGACGCACCGGGGCCTCGGCTGCCTCCAAAAGCAAGTCGCGCCCGCCACAGCTGCCGCGACGGAAGCCTATGCCTCGGCTGCCAGAAGAGTACTAGAAAATTGTGTTGCGACCAAAGTGTCCCGTAAATCTCACCAACATCGGACTCGTCGCGCTCTTGGAGGCAATCTACACGACAACCAAAGTCGACCAAGCACAAGCAGAGCAAGCAGACCAGGTGAGGGTGCACCCTATCAAAAACACCATCACTATTAGTACACCCGATAAAGCGAGGGCGAACGCTTATCGAGCTTTTACGGTCTGAAGAGTACAGCATTGACATGCCGGTGTCTGCGTACGTACCAGCTCCCGACGACTCCATTCGCGGCCTGGTATACAAGGCTTATACCAATGAAACGGACCACGATATTAATGAAGAGATATCGAGAAAGAACCCGCAACTACCTATCGTGAGCGCAAGGAGACTGGGGAATTCACGACATTTTGTCATCACCTTCGCCGGCAAGGACTTGCCGTCCTCAATACGTTACCGTTGTTTCAACCTGAACGTGTATCCTTTCAGGGATAGGCCGTAAGCTTGCTTCAATTGTCGGAAGTTGGGTCACCGCACCGACGTATGTCCACAACCCCGATCACCAACTCCGAGACGCCGAGGGTGTGGAGAACAGCACTCGCCCCCACCAGAAGGAGAGAAGCCTACGTGCGTCCCACTCTGCGTCGTTTGCCACGGGCAACACCCGACGGGTAGCCGAAGCTGCAAACGGCGCTTCATCCAACCAAAGCAAACCAAGAGAACGTGGATGACTAGCATCAATATCACCGGAGGCACTTTCGAGACCGCTCCGAGTCATTCCCTCGTCTGCAGAGCAGATAGTTAGACAAGACCATCTCAGGCGGACATAACTCCCAGCACGACGAACCTGCCAAGCATGTAGCCTGGGGCAGCGGCAAACCTCACCACCGCGAATCAACAGTACCGCAAGTGACCGCTCCTTTGGAGACGCCGTCCGAGCAAAAGCCGCGGAACGCGCGGGTATTGACCCATACAAGAGAAGAACGCTCCGGATTCAAGAGCAGCCAGGCTGTTCGCGAAGAGGGCAGCCAGGCAAGGCACCAGCAAAGCAAGCCACAACAGCAACAACAGGACCCGCAGGTGAGGGAGCTGGCAGAGCAGATAAAATTTCTAAAACAACAATTGGCTGCCGCTAACGACAAAATTCGACAGGTTGAAAACAAGTCATGTCCTAACAGTAACTCTCATAATCTAAGTGTAGCTGAAGTAGAAATCGCAATCGAGAAAATTCTAAATAACATAGGCAATTTAACTGCTCAAATTCAACAACAATGTGAAAGCATCGCTACACTTAGCACGGCCGTGCAAGCGCTGACCAACCATACAGGCTTAGCCATGGCACGTAAGTCACCGGCAACTCCCTCGCAACCGTCAGGAGACAACGTGTCATCCGAGGCGTCGACTTCAGATACTCGACAGCCAGCTGGGGGACCAATCAGGTCACATAGCGCAGGTTCAGCGCGCGTGGAGCCACATAAGCATTCATGATGGCTGGAGCACCTATAGTTATCTGGCAATGGAACTGCAGAGGGTTTAAACGGAAACGTCGCACCCTAGAATTAACAATTCAAGATTCGCAAGAAAAGCCCGACATTTTGGCACTCAAAGAAACAGGCACAGCAGCCAAACTAACAGGTTGTGCAACCTACACTGAAATTGTTAAATGCAGCCGCCCTCCGGCCACGGCGCTCATGGTACAGCGAAATCTGACAGCAATTCAAATAGACTTAGAATGCGCGGAAGTGGCGTACTCGTTCATTGAAATTCTGCCTAATAAGCGTGCAGATCAATCTTTGTTCGTTCTAAATTTGTACAGTCCTCCTAAAGACAAGAAAGAGTCCATCTGCATCCAAACTGATGATCAAAGCATACAAGCACGCGGATAAGGCACCCTTCATAGTCGTCGGAGATTTTAACGCCCGACATTCAGCCTGGGGCTACCCAAACTGTTAGGTGCCTATGTGAATAATTATTCGCCATGAAGCTCTTACGGCATTGTGAAGACAAGGTACTTAACCTTGGCCCTAGAAATACTAAGAGAAATACTGGATGCTATTGCTAAGTTTCTGAGTAAAACTGAGTCAACTGACTGCAGCCATAATGAAGTCAGGCATTGAAACTCTTGGTGACAGAGAAAAAACGAGACCTTAGCACAAACTGTTGTTGCCTGAACAGTGAGATATTTTGTGTTCGAACCATTTCACAGCCCTGCAATTGTCAGTGATGCATCATTGTAATTGGTGAAGCTGTCAGCATGGAAGTCCAGAAACACAGTTCCTCAATGAATGATTTAGAAGACAGAACATATTGCTCTTTGAAATATTACAGAGCCTAAATGAAACATGGGCTCATTTGGAAGGCGTTGTTCATAATGCCTTCTGTAGTCACCGTAGACTACAAATTTCTGACCAGGAAGTTTCTCAAACGCACAGGTTAGGATTGCTCATGGGCAAAAGAGACTTGACCAGTTATGATCAAATATCCATAATCTAAATGCAGGTGTCTCGGCAGAGAAACATATTTAAGCTTGAGGGGACTGCACAAGCAGCTAGCGGGTATTAAGCAGAGCTATAAAAAGCTTGAGGAGGAGAATAAAAGTATTTACAAAGATAGCTGGGAAGGCATACTCACTTTAAATGAATGAACTTTAATAAAAGGCCTACTGTAAAGGATTAAGAGGACGTTAGTCACGAATGCTTGTGTATTCTTGTCCATTCACTACACTTACATTTATTGTCCAGTAATAAACCAACAAGCTGTTTATGTGCAAAACTGAATTAACGTGAACAGCCAATATGCAGGATAGCATGGTCACTGTATATGCGCATGCTGGGCAATATCATAGCTATGCCCGTCTGCATTGTTAGCAAGAAATGCCCCTTCTGTTTTCCTTTCCAAATAAGTGCGTTATGTCTTCTGCTATGCATTCCTTCGCCACTGATGCTGTTAGCTTCATGCAGACTCAGTTTCCAGCAAATGTTACAACTGAAGAATTTGTGGACTTTGAAACAGCCTACGATTTTAATCGTAACTATAGTTACCAATCTAGTAATGGTGCTGGCAGTAGCTTATGCCCTTGCTTCCCATCTTGTTCGATTTGTGTCCTCACTTGAGCGTGTATGCATACGTAGTGCTAGTATTATTAGCAGCATGTTTAGATCCCAAGGAAAGAACCCATGGTCCTGACAAAGGCATATCCACTTGTTGAAACATTGGCTGTAACAACATTTCCTGTTCAACTACTTTTTTTATTCAATATGAGCCTTCATTGTCCCTTAAACTTCGCTTGTTCTTTCTATTTATTTTCCATTTATTTTTCAATAATTTTTTCATCACTTCTCTCTGAACATCTGGCTTGTTTGTGTTATACCTTGCCGCATTTCAGGTTAGGTGAAGCCATAACATAATGAAAAGGGTAAAGAGGGAAAGCTCATGATGCTGTCAACCTTGATTGTCTTGCTTCCCTCGTCAGACACAGGCTCGCATCAAGCACGCTTGCATAACACAAACACTTTGGTCAATCTGGTAACCCTTCCAGCACTCCTAGAGACCTTTCCACTGGAGCCCTCCTGGGCACTTCCATGAAGTGCCACTAGCAACGTCTAGCGGAGGCACGTGCACTTCTTGTGTGTGTGTCAGCGACATCTTGGTTTTGTACTTTGTAAACAATTGCGGAACCCTTATGTAAGTTCATTTGTGAGTGTGTGGGGCTTGGTTTATTGGCAGAACAGTTGCAAATGGCATCGTTTTGCATGCTCTTGCATGGGCGGAATCGGAACCAGCGGGGCTGGCTGGTAGCAGCAAAACGGCAAAACTGCAGACCATGTCTCCTCTATTTCGTTTGAGTTACTGTTTTAAGATGACTCACCTCATAATAGGAATACTTTTGATTTTGCTAACAATGGTACCTCTCATTAAGATGGGAGCCTTAATGCAATTAAAGCTAGCTGAAACGAGGAGAGTTCCAAAATTATGGTAAATCATCAGAAAAAAAAGGTACCTTGAGAAATCAGTGACCAATCATGTATCGTGATATGTCAAACGATCCCTAAATTCAATGCAGACATGACTAATGTATAATTAGCATGATAGCCAAGCATTAAATCATGCTCATGACCATGACTATGAAAGTCGGTTGCCGGTCAAGAAATCAAAGGTTGAAAATTAAATAATGATGGTGCACCATAATAATGAACCACTAATGATTAAAGAATGCTTCCATTTGTCGCGTGACAATGACGCACAATAAAAAGAAAATTTTCAAACTGCAGAAAGGCGGTCGAGATGGGTGTCATTTGAAAGGTGCATATCGAACGATGTGATATTGACCATAGTCACGTTCATGGCATGGCATGAGCACGACTCTGCGAAATAAAGGTAGTGAAACGGGGTCGAGATGGGTGTCAAAAGAAAGGCGCTTCCCAAAGAATGTGGTATTTGCCGTAGTCATGTTCATGATGGCACAACATGCTCATGTCATTATGATGACTCTGCAAAAATAAAACTACCGGAAGGGTCGAGATGGGTGTCAAGTGAAAGATATAGGTCAAGAGATTTGATATCAATTAGTTGTGTTCTTGGCAAGCACGACATGATATGACATGAGCATGACAAAGCATAAAACTAACAGAAGGGGGTCAAGATTGGTGTCAAATGAAAGGTAAAGTTCAAGGATTGTGATAAGAGTTATAGTCATGTTCATGACGTATGACATAAATGTCATTAAACGAAAGAAGAGAAGCTCAGGGGAAGATGGATGCTTGAATCGATGAACAAATAGCAAGGTACGATTTAAAACAGGGAATGGCGCGGGAGCCAACGTTTCGACAAGCGGACTTGTCTTCGTCAGGGCGGCAGCTGCCTCCTCCAGCGTTCGTTTATGTACGCCTATGCACACTCTCCCCCGTCCTCAGAAAGAGAGGAGGAGAAGAACAGCACGTGCGAACGCACCACACACACACACACACAAAAGAAAACAAAAGGGGGGGGGGGCGGTTTGGGTGCAGGGGTATTTGGGTGACAGGTGTTAGCGTGACTAATATAAATGGCAAGAGCCAGAGCTTCCAAAGAATCTGCTCCTTGTACGTATCTTGCAAATGCATTGTGTGCACAGGGCTAGAAAGTAGGATGAAAAAAGGAACACACGCTCGGAACAGAAGTTGCTCCTATGGCATGTGTCCCCCCTTCCACCCCGCACCACCTGCCCCGCACGAACAATGCATTTCACCAATAGCTTGGGGCTAAAAAAAAGGTAACTACACTGTTTAACGTCCTTGTTCTCCTGGAACTGGATGGGGGCTCAGCACCTGAAAGTAGACTTTCTGAGAGAAACATTGTTAGCTTGTGCACACCTCAACCTTTTGTTGTCTTTGTTAACACTCTACCGTATCTAATAGACTCAAGACTTCCCTTTGAAAGGTTTATGCCTGTAGGCTGGAGAGTACTGAACCTGTATATGAGATACGATTCCCTGTATTTTCTGTCCCTCGACGAGCGGAAGTTTCCTTGGAGTATGTAGAGTTTCAGTTCATCAAAATTATGACCTGTCATATTAAAATGCTGCGCCACTGCCTTCGGCAGGTTATTCGCGGTGTCCGCGCGGTGCCCGTTTAATCTAACATTAATTGGTTGACCAGTTTCGCCGACGTACTGCTTGTGACAGAGTGAACATTCCAACATGTAAATAACGTTCGAACTAGTGCAAGTGAAACTTGATTTCACATGATGGACATAGTCACTTCCGGTGCTTTTAACTGTAAGATCATTTTGAATGTGCTTGCAAGTCTTACATCTGGGACGGGAGCAAGTTATTACGCAGGCGGTGCCAACAAGAGTTGCGATGCGGGCTTGCTGGTGGTTCATATTAAACTCATTTGAAAACAAGACACGGACACAAGAAGGCACATATGGACACCACACAGCGCTACTAGCAACAACAAGTCTATTTTCAAAATCAGACCGCTTATAAACCATAATCGCCAAGCAGAAAGGTCAGCACGTGGGGTCACTCAGATAAAAGCAACAAGAGTGCCACACATCAAAAACGAAATCAGAACATAGAACACCATCTATCACTGCTTACGCAGAAAACCCAGCTCCTTATGTGCACATGCACGTTCATGCATGTGGTTGCCGGCCTCTGTTCCAGAACACTGTCATCGTTGGTCGACATAAGGATGAGATCACGCGTCTACTCGTGGAAGCGGAACGTATTGATGCACTTGGTGAATTGTGCATTAGTAAGCCTTCGATAGCTTTGTCACATAAGGAGCTGGGTTTTCTGCGTAAGCGGTGATAGATCATGTTCTATGTTCTGATTTCGTTTTTGATGTGTGGCACTGTTGTTGCTTTTATCTGAGTGATCCCACGTGCTGACCTTTCTGCTTGGCGATTATGGTTTATAAGCGGTCTGATTTTGAAAATGAACTTGTTGTTGCTGGCAGGCGGTGCGCTGAGGGTTTACTTTGGCATGTACTAGCAGGTCCTTAAAGTTTCTATTACGGCGTTAGGTGACTCTTGGTATTTCCTGAAACGCTTTTATAAGGCGATCGTTGCTTGTTAGTATTGGATAGTATTTCCGAAGAATATTATTTATGTTTGGAAGCGCATTGGAGTATTTCGTTATGAATGCTAGCGGCTGGTTGGCCTGCGCTTTAGGGGCTCTTTTTTCTAGTGCTGGTGTCCTATCTAGTTTAAGCGCGTCATTGTATGCCTTGTTGAGAGCGTCGTGCGGGTGATTTCGTTCAGCTAAGGTTGCCTTTAGATTGCTTAAGTGGTGAACGTAATCAGCGTCGTTGCTACAAATTCTTCTTATGCGCCTTGCCTGTCCTATAAATATGCCCTGTTTGCAGTGTCGCGGGTGATGGCTACTATAATCTAGATATTGCTGGCTATCCGCTGGCTTTCTGTAAAGTGTCGTCTTTAGTTTTCCTTTTTCGATGGATACTGTCGTGTAGAGAAAATCAATTTTACTAGAAGAGTGCGGCATGGAAAACTTAATGCTGGGATGAAAGTTGTTAAAATGCTCAAAAAATGTGCTTAGTGCACTTAAAAGATGTTCCCAAATAATAAAGGTATCGTCTATGTAACGGAGGTAGTTGCGAGGTTTTAGTGGCGACAATTCCAAAAGCTGTGCTTCTAGTTGCCCCATGAAGATATTGGCGTAGGTCGGCGCGAAAGGAGTTCCCATGCTGGTGCCAAAAATTTGCAGGCAGTTGGTCGCGTCAAATTCAAAGTCATTAAGTGTAAGTACTAATTTTAGTAACGTGATGTAAACTTCAGCGGCGTGTGCACGTTTGCTATTCTGTATTGCTTTCGAGAGCGCTTCGATTCCCTCTGTCATAGGTATATTCGTGTATAGGGAAGTGACATGTAGCGTTACCAGAATAGCCTGATCTAAAAGTGTTTGTGTTTCGTTAATAGACTCTACAATCTGCAGAAAGTGAGGCGTATCCTGAATAAAGGACGGAAGGTTGGGCGGTATGTCAGATAGATGGTGATTCAGAAACTTCGGTAATGGCTCTGTCGGGGTGTTGTTGTTAGACACTATGGGTCTTACCGGTATTTCACCAGTAAGTAGGTCATCTGTGCTAACCTTATGGATCTTAGGAAGGAGGTAGAAACGGCCCGCTTGTTTGTTATCAGGCATTAGGAACCGGTACTCGGATTGTGTGATTAATTCGCTGGCTAAAAGATCTGTTATCGTACGCCGTATCCTGTTGCTGTATTCTACAGTTGGGTCGGAATCTAATTTTTGGTAATGTGCATTGTTAGAGAGCTGCTTGATTGCTTCGTTCTTGTGCAGGGAAATACAGGGAATCGTATCTCATATACAGGTTCAATACTCTCCAACCTACGGGCATAAACCTTTCAAAGGGAACTCTTGAGTCTATTAGATACGGTAGAGTGTTAACAAAGACAACAAAAGGCTGAGGTATGCACAAGCTAACAATATTTCTCCCAGAAAGTCTACTTTCAGGTGCTGAGCCCCCATCCAGTTCCAGGAGAAAAAGGACGTTAAACAGTGTAGTTTTTTTTTTTTTTTAGCCCCAAGCTATTGGTGAAATGCATTGTTCTTGCGGGGCAGGTGGTGCGGGGTGGAAGGGGGGACACATGCCATAGGAGCAACTTCTGTTCCGAGCGTGTGTTCCTTTTTTCATCCTACTTTCTAGCCCTGTGCACACAATGCATTTGCAAGATACGTACAAGGAGCAGATTCTTTGGAAGCTCTCGCTCTTGCCATTTATATTAGTCACACTAACACCTGTCACCCAAATACCCCTGCACCCAAACCGCCCCCCCCCCCCTTTTGTTTTCTTTTGTGTGTGTGTGTGTGTGTGCGTTCGCACGTGCTGTTCTTCTCCTCCTCTCTTTCTGAGGACGGGGGAGAGTGTGCATAGGCGTACATAAACGAACGCTGGAGAACGCAGTTGCCGCCCTGACGAAGACAAGTCCGCTTGTCGAAACGTTGGCTCCCGCGACATTCCCTGTTTTAAATCGTACCTTGCGATTTGTTCATCGATTAAACAAAAGAGAAATAATGGAAGGGGGTCGAAATTGGTGTGGTACGAGTTACAGGGATGTTCATGACATGTCATGGTCAAATTAACACTGCATGAGATGAGTATTTCATGCAAATGAAACATATTTCATGACATCAATATCACTGCATGTAGGTCTCTACTTGATGATACCTCATCATGTATATTTCATAGTGCCTTCATGATGCCATGGGTATGGCTTCACTATTTTTCTCTTAAAGTAATCTGTATCACATGACGTCAGCTTATAGCAAACATGACAGAGAGAGCTTTATTTAAAGGAAAAAAATTCACTGAGGCATAGCAGTCACGCAGTGCCTGGCCGCCACCTTCTTTGTTCGTTTAATGGCCTGAAGTTGTTTCTCGAGGCATGAGTCGCAGAGAACGGTGGCCACGCTCCAGGCGAAGGTGTGTTGAGGAGCTGAACTTGAAGTCATGGCACAAATGGTTAGACAGGACCGAAGAAGACACGTAAGACACAGACAAGCGCACACTCGCAACTAAATTTTATTCCTCCGAACGCTTAGTTAAGTACCCTCAAGCATGCGCAACACCACAGAGGCAAAATAACAATCTCTGAACACACTGCCTGATCAAAACCTATAAGAACCGATACTCATTCTGATACAGAGTTACAGAAGGAACGCTGACACACACATATCGCCTGCATTCTGTATGTACATAGCCTCAGCCAATTGCCGTGCCACCTTATCCTTGCTCTTTCGCAAAATGCATGTGTTGCGCAGCAGTGGTTTACACGTACAAGCCCTGCAATGATATGGCAAATGAGATACGGTACCATTCCCTATCAACAGGGCGTGCTCTGCCAGCCGATCATTAATACACCGTCCAGTCTGGCCGATATACACCCGGCAGCAACTGAACGGAATTTTATAAACAACACCAATTGAACATTTCTTAATATAATGCGTTTTCTTCGTGTGTTCCTTCCCACACTCAGGACTCTTAACAGACGACACTCGAGCACAAATACGAGACAGTTTTTTCGGGGCCGAAAACACTACCGGTACGTTATATCTAGCAGCCACATTTTTCAACGAATGAGATACCTTGTGTACGTAGGGAATGACGACAGGACGTTTATCCACATTATTACCTGGCGAAGCACCACTAACATCACGCCGAGCTTTTTTCACTAAAGCCTCGCAAACAGAACCTAAAAGGACTGACGGGAAACCCGCAGAAACAAGTCTAAGACTTGCAGTTCAAAGCTTTCTTTAACTGCATGTGAGCAGGACCTGTCTAAAGCCATCTGCAAGCTAGAAGTTGCTATCGCTCTCTTGACATTCTTGGAATGGGCGGAATGAAATGGCAAAAATTCTTTCTGAACACGAGGGTGATACATCCAACAGATATGGTCTTCGTTAATCGTGAGAAGAATATCTAAAAATTGAAGTTTGTCACCAGTAGGGAGCTCATGAGTAAACCTGAGCCCTAGTCCTAGCGCCTTAAAAGTGTCTAAGACTTCAGCCACACAGTCAGAATACGCGCAACTTGGTTGTTTTGTCAAAACAATTAAAAAATCATCAACATAACGAAACACCTTCAGAACCTTGTCACATTGAAGAGCGGTTCCTAGGTGTCGGTCCATGCTAGAAAGGAAAATGTTGCACAGCACTGGAGCGACACACGATCCTATACAGATGCCTTTCTTCTGCAAAAACAGTTGATCATGAAACGATATGAACGTTGCTTCAAGGTAAAATTCCAACAATGCTAAAAAACTTTCAACTGGGACTGCAGCGCTGTTCATAAAAGGTATCTCCCCATTTTTATCAATGCACGCCCGAACAGCCTTAAATAGTTCTGCATGGGGTACCGAATAAAACAACTCTTCCACGTCGATCGAGAAGAAAAATCCAGCGGAGCGGTTATCTTCAAAAAACTTAATAACTACGTCTGAATTCTTAACCATGAAGGGATCGTCAAAAGCAAGACCGTTCAGCTGATTTAACAAATATCGACTGACCAACACTTGCCGTGTACTGTTCTCGCTGACGATAGCCCTAAACGGCATGCCAGGTTTGTGAGTTTTCACGTTAAAAAACACCGAAAGCTTGTCTCCTTTGCACTTACTAATGTTCTTTGCCAACTTGGAAAAGCCATGGTCGTTACACAAGGCAACAGCCCGAGCCTTCACCTTGGACGCACACACCTGCACACGTCTGAAGTTCTCATCCACAGCCTCCGCCGCCTTGAGGTCGAAGTGTCCTTTTATCCTCAAGGCGGCGGAAGCTGTGGAAAAGAACTTCAGACGTGTGCAGGTGTGTGCGTCCAAGGTAAAGGCTCGGGCTGTTGCCTTGTGTGCCTTGCTTTTACCTTGGACGCACACACCTGCACACGTCTGAAGTTCTTTTCCACAGCTTCCGCCGCCTTGAGGACAAAAGGACACTTCAACCTCAAGGCGGCGGAAGCTGTGGAAAAGAACTTCAGACGTGTGCAGATGTGTGCGTCCAAGGTAAAGGCAAGGCACACAAGGCAACAGCCCGAGCCTTTACCTTGGACGCACACACCTGCACACGTCTGAAGTTCTTTTCCACAGCTTCCGCCGCCTTGAGGACAAAAGGACACTTCGACCTCAAGGCGGCGGAGGCTGTGGAAAAGAACTTCAGACGTGTGCAGGTGTGTGCGTCCAAGGTAAAGGCTCGGGCTGTTGCCTTGTGTAACGACCATGGCTTTTCCAAGTTGGCAAAGAACATTAGTAAGTGCAAAGGAGACAAGCTTTCGGTGTTTTTTAACGGGAAAACTCACAAACCTGGCATGCCGTTTAGGGCTCTTGTCAGCGAGAACAGTAAATGGCAAGTGTTGGTCAGTCGATATTTGTTAAACCAGCTGAACGGTCTTGCTTTTGACGATCCCTTCATGGTTACGAATTCAGACGTAGTTATTAAGTTTTTTGAAGATAACCGCTCCGCTGGGTTTTTCTTCTCGATCGACGTGGAAGAGTTGTTTTATTCGGTACCCCATGCAGAACTATTTAAGGCTGTTCGGGCGTGCATTGATAAAAATGGGGAGATACCTTTTATGAACAACGCTGCAGTCCCAGTTGAAAGTTTTTAGCACTGTTGGAATTTTACCTTGAAGCAACGTTCATATCGTTTCATGATCAACTGTTTTTTGCAGAAGAAAGGCATCTGTATAGGATCGTGTGTAGCTCCAGTGCTGTGCAACATTTTCCTTTCTAGCATGGACCGACACCTAGGAACCGCTCTGCAATGTGACAAGGTTCTGAAGGTGTTTCGTTATGTTGATGATTTTTTAATTGTTTTGACAAAACAACCAAGTTGCGCTTATTCTGACTGTGTGGCTGAAGTCCTAGACACTTTTAAGGCGCTAGGACTAGGGCTCAGGTCTACTCATGAGCTCCCTACTGGTGACAAACTTCAATTTTTAGATATTCTTCACACGATTAACCAAGGCCGTATCTGTTGGATGTATCACCCTCGTGTTCAGAAAGAATTTTTGCCATTTCATTCCGCCCATTCGAAGAATGTCAAGAGAGCGATAGCAACTTCTAGCTTGGAGATGGCTTTAGACAGGTCCTGCTCACATGCAGTTAAAGAAAGCTTTGAACTGCAAGTCTCTAGACTTGTTTCTGCGGGTTTCCCGTCAGTCCTTTTAGGTTCTGTTTGCGAGGCTTTAGTGAAAAAAGCTCGGCGTGATGTTAGTGGTGCTTCGCCAGGTAATAATGTGGATAAACGTCCTGTCATCATTCCCTACGTACACAAGGTATCTCATTCGTTGAAAAATGTGGCTGCTAGATATAACGTACCGGTAGTGTTTTCGGCCCCGAAAAAACTGTCTCGGATTTGTGCTCGAGTGTCGTCTGTTAAGAGTCCTGAGTGTGGGAAGAAACACACGAAGAAAACGCATTATATTAAGAAATGTTCAATTGGTGTTGTTTATAAAATTCCGTTCAGTTGCGGCCGGGTGTATATCGGCCAGACTGGACGGTGTATTAATGATCGGCTGGCAGAGCACGCCCTGTCGATAGGGAATGGTACCGGATCTCATTTGCCATATCATTGCAGGGCTTGTACGTGCAAACCACTGCTGCGCAACACATGCATTTTGCGAAAGAGCAAGGATAAGGTGGCACGGGAATTGGCTGAGGCTATGTACATACAGAATGCTGGCGATATGTGTGTCAGCGTTCCTTCTGTAACTCTGTATCAGAATGAGTATCGGTTCTTAGTTGATAGGTTTTGACCAGGCAGTGTGTTCAGAGATTGTTATTTTGCCTCTGTGGTGTTGCGCATGCTTGAGGGTACTTAACTAAGCGTTCGGAGGAATAAAATTTATTTGCGAGTGTGCGCTTGTCTGTGTCTTACGTGTCTTCTTCGGTCCTGTCTAACCATTTGCGCCATGACTTCAAGTTCAGCTATGCACCAACTAGCCCGACAGCAAACGTTATTAAGCTATATGTGTTCAGGAGATCGGAAAGGGATGGGTCCTCGCAGCAGCCCCAGAATATGCGCGCAAGGGTGTCGACTAGACCCATACTGTGTGCAGTGCAGGCTAAACAGTTCAGGGTACACGTGACTGAGTAATTGGTGGCATAGGAAAGAGTGGGTTTGGAGGTGGCACCACACGATTTCCCGAGATATTGTTAGTTTGGGGTGCGGAAGCGTTTACTTGATGAGCGAGGTGACAATGCTGAGTGATGATAGGTCACGACATTATTATTCATGACAAGCATGTCTTAAAGCCATAAAATGACTGACTCAGCTCATACGATATATATGTTGTGAAGCTGTCATGATCGTTTAATTAACATAGTTACAGTGTGCATACATTAGAAGCATATGATAAGACATGGCATGCCATGATTGCAATGACATGTCATTACAGGCACTTCTTAAGCTGATACATATATCAAAATGCATGGCATCATATAGATGTTGTGGCGTGATATATAAGCCATGGCATATGAGGCATTTTCTCATTCAACATCCACCACGGTAGCTACTTTGGCTGGAGTTCCCTCATCTTGCTTAATCATCGGCTATTGTGTGCTAACCTTCTCTGTGATGGTTAATTTTGGCTAACACATAGGAATCATGCTGGCATTTTTGCATAACATCAGCTCCTGCAGCGCATATAACCTGCTAGAATTTTTTTGGTTCTAATCGGTTTTAACTTTTATTACATTTATTGCAGTCATGAATCATAAGCATTTATCTGGGTGGGTCTGCTTAACGGGGTTCATTATCGACTTTAGTTTTGTAACTGCGTGCTAAGATTTCCACATTTTTTCTTCTTTATGAGAAACGTTCTTAGCACAAAAAGTGCTCAACCAGATGTGCCGTTCAAGTTCAGCTTTTTAGCTGCACTCCTGCCTAGTTTGCTCGGTTCAGGACGGCATGCTTGTTCAGCATGCTTTATCCATTAGCTGGGTGGCCGGCTTTCAAATGCTGGGAGTGAATATAAATGCTTTATCCCTGAAATGCAAATAAAAAATACTAATACGTACTAGAGTGCTGACAGCACTGAAGCGTACCGGGGTGGGGTTCCGAGCACTGCTTCCTGTCCACAATATTCGCGGTACATGCACGTGATCACGATGAAGGAAAAAAAACCTTTCTGCTAACCACAGTGATCCACTGTCCCTTCAAGTCCGCATCAGCCGGAAATCTAAGCGACAAATAGACTTCGCAGCCACACTCCTCTTGCGCAAAGTTGTGCACATGCTGCACAGTTGTTTATAAGCAGAATTTCTTTTCTTTTTTTATGTAACTGTAAACACAGTGATGCCCTGTCAATAGACTTTTAAAGCGCACCAGTGAGCGAAAAACAGCGCATGCATCATACAAACACAGCAACGTGTGCAGGCTGCTCCACGGCCACAAACAGCCCAAAGAAGGGAGGTGTGGCCCAGATGGCTCAGAGACCTGTCTCCCGTGCTATAGCAGACGACAAGTTGGCTCCTGGCTCGGCGGTCCGAGAGTGCTGCTGGAAATTTCTATACTGCTATGTTGATGTTGAGTATTCCTATGCTGAGAAGCCAGCTGCCTACAAGATGCTTCATAATAGTAATAATAATGACAATAATAATAATAATAATAATTTATAAATAACTTGAAAGTACATCAAAGCCACTGAATCGAGCTATGCTTGGGAGATGAATAATTTTTATACTGAGGTCGTATTTTGTATGAATGCAACCAGGCTCCTCAGCTAAAGAGATTATTGGCTCATACAAATCATGAGGACAAAAAAAGTTAAAGGTGGAGTACATTTTGTAGTCCTTGTGTTTTACTTGTGCTGTTAATATATTAATTGCTGAAGAGATACCAACTACGAAAAAAAATCACAGCATATCCACGGGGTGAATGATGATGAGTGGACGAAGCTCCGGAGGGAATCATCGGTAAACCGTGAATCTCTCGCGTAAATCGCCCAGTCGATCATCATGTAAAGGCGGGAGAAACACTGCATTCGTACGCTGGGATCTCGCGTTTAAGGGGGATATGCTGTGCTAGAGCCAGGCCTGCGCGGAGCTGCAGGACAGTGACAGCGTAAGCAGGAGGAGCTACTTTCTTAGAGGCCACTTTAAACGCTTGAGGAAACTAGTGCAAGTAGAAGTGGTAGGTATCTCCTGCGCCATAAGTTATCATTTCGCCAAGTAGGGAAGTGCCCACTACGCCATAATTACCAGTGCCTCCGTAATGGGTTCAAAGCTACAAAGCACGCAGCTCTGTGTTCTTTCAAATGATGTCTCGACCTCGTTATACAATCCATTTTGGCGTCGTGTAGCGGTGTATTACTATTTTTCAACGTAACATTACGTTTGTTAATGCGATTCCGCGGGAGACATTATACCTGTTTAGGTCTTCTAGCGATAATTTTTCAACCACAGGCGATAATTTTTCAACCTCAGTGGTAGAACACTCGACTGCCACGCCGAGAGCCTGGGTTCGAATCCAGGCAGAGGACACAACTTTCGGAATTTTTTTTTTCATAAAAAGTTGACGTGGCTACGTACATCAACAACGAACACCATGGGATGTACAGACCCACGCCCTAAGGAGCTTCGCCCCTAAAAATAAACACTGTGATTCTTGTATACATTTTGGTTAGATAGATGAATAGCTATACGGCAGTGCTTGAACAGTGCAATGACAGCTGCTATGCACTGTCTGGATAGTATTAGGCCTCTATATCCTCGTTTCCCTCTAGTTGTTCTGCATTTACAGAGCATATCATTTACATAAAATAAAATAAATGTAAAGGTGCTTTCAGGAGCTTCATACAATTACCCAATTACTCAAGGTAGCATTACCTTGACATTGTTTTGCAGTGCAAAGAAAAAAATTAGGCAAAGAGCTCGCTATTGTTTGGTGCCCAAGGAAAGAGCAAACGAAAAAATTTCACATTTGCAGGATGGTAGATGACTAAATGCGACTTTATGCTCAGATATATAACCTGCTTACTACATATGTGTTTGTATTTATAATGAAGACATACTGGTGGTGAAGTTTCATACAGTCGCATATGATGACCTAAACAGCTCTATTTACAATTCCTTCTATGAAGCACTACCTACTTGCCATAGCCTTGTAAAAGTAAGGTTCAGGGAAATAAAGAAATGAAGGGCAGAGGCAACATGATCAGCGAAGTAATGCTTGTTTATAAAAGGGTAATAACAGATAAGGTATAGGGAAGAAAAAGAATGGAAGAAATCAAGGAAGGTAAAGTTAATGTGAATAAAAAAAGAACACAAAGCTGACTATTTACAAATGTTCCAGAAGCCCATTTGACTTCAGGAGACATAATTTGGCTTTTGGGGCCTGCTCATGGAACACTGCTTAGGTTAAGGTTCCAAGAACGTTTTTTTTTTCTGAAACTGATCTTATCAAGGCACCCGTATTTGGCTCCTAGAGCATACCTTTGAATTTTGGGGGATGGGCAGCTGCGAAAAAGGCACTTGTCTCTGTCTCGTCACAACCACAGTACGTGCGTGCTAAACGTATCGCTGGCTGCACAACAAACCACACGCAACACATAAAGGCTGTGTCATGATCGGTAGAGTCATGGTGGCAAATGTAGTGTAAATTAGGGTCAAAATATTATGAATATAAGCGGGTCTTCAGGAGACCCTGTGAATTACATCGTAGAAGTGTGGTGTGGAAAGTGAGTGATTGAACTGGCCCTGCACAATCCATTGTAAAAAGCAGTATAGGCCCTGGATCTTGATGAGTTGAGCACGCACAGCTTCATTAACACTGTGGTGCTGACTAAACTGTAAATCGATGGCAACCACTGAACCAAGATATTGTGTCAGTTATGGAGTGCTTGGTTGAAATACAGTGCTTTATTTCATATCACCAGCTGTTCATGCAATCCATGACATAAGGCAAACTTTAGTGTTGTAAGGCTAGCTGCGAGTCGAAGATAATGGAAGAATGGTTAAGCAGCTTTTGTAAATATGTACTTGAGTACACCTTAAAGCACTGCAAGTTCTACGGCTGTTAACACTGTAGCGCGAGACATTGCGCGTTTCGACTGTAGAGATATGGCATGAGATGGCATAACCACTGCTGTCTTCGAGTCAACCATATAAAATTTGCATGTGGTCATGTTGTTTAAAAAGAGAAAAAGAAGCAATCCCTTATTGTGAACTGAAGCTGCAGCTGGGAGGACATGCTATAAAAGATATTGAAATGTGCTTGAGTTGTTAAAAAATGCATGTATGAAGTGCATACATGCATATATTAAGGCACGTACTACATTGTGCCCCCAGGGGAGGACCCTGCCAATGTACAATTTTGGAAGTAGCTGTACGTGCGTGCGTGTAATGTGCACCGCTCACCGACAAACTCATTCGTGCGAATGCACGAGTGTGCGTACACGCGTACATGCTCGCGTGTCGATCACAATACGCATCTGACAGTCAAGTGGTTGGCGCCTGTCACAGCGCTACAAAAAAGTAACATGCACTCGCGTTCAGCCTTCGGCGCTGTATCTGTTTTGCTCGTGAGTCAGGGTGGATCGCTGACGGGCTGGCTGTTGCGCCCGTCGCCGTCGCCAATAAATATATTACTTCGGCGTCGAAGCGGTAACATGATCACTGCTAAAAAATAACAGCTGGAAAAAAGGAAGAAATAAAAAAATAACGCTACACAGGAATGAGACACTGCTGCTTTGAACAACCACTGCGCGCACTGAATCACTACGCCACTTCAGCCGTCTCGAAAATCCATATTTATTTCTGCAGACGTTGAAGTATGATAAAACGCAGCGCTAACACTCCCGCATACGCGCATGCGAATGGACATACCAACGCGCACTCGCGCTGTCGCGCACAGTACATAAGTAGGCACTGGCATGAGTGCCTGCATGACGGGCGCGACAGGGCAGGCGGCCGCCAACGCTTAATTTCAAAAAAAAAAGAACTCTGTAGTCGGTAAACTTCGTTGTTGTGATTACCCGACGTGACATCAGTTGCGAGACGCTCAGTGCAATTGGCAGAACTGCATGCACATCTCTATTTTTCTGTATAAATGGAAATGCACATCGTTTCTTCTCGGAGCACACAGCTGTCTCACTCTAGCGAGGTTTATTAAATGCGAAGCATTTCTTAGCGAACTTCGGCGAGTTTGAGCGTATCTATCTATCTATCTATCTATCTATCTATCTATCTATCTATCTATCTATCTATCTATCTATCTATCTATCTATCTATCTATCTATCTATCTATCTAGCCGCCTACGATTTTGTGCTCTCCTGGCCGTTTCGCTAATCGGATGTTTACGAAAATTGGTATGCCACACCATGACTACATGACGAAAATATATGACAGGTCATAACATGAAAATCATGATATACATATCATTAGTGGCATGATTTACATGCCTTGGTCATAGTGCTCTCCTGGCCGTTTCGCTAATGGGATGTATGCGAAAATTGGTGTGGCACAACATGACTACCTGACGAACATAAATGACAGGTCATAACATGAAACTCTTGACATGCGTGTCATGACCGGCATGATTTACATGTCACGGTCATAGTGCTCTCCTGGTCGTCTCGTTAATGGGATGTATACAACAATTGGTATGCCACAATATGACTGCATGGCGAACATAAATGACAGGTCATAACATGAAAATCATGACATGCATGTCATGAATGACATGATTTACATCCCACGCGTTTCGTTAACGGGACGTATACGCAAATTGGCACGCCACAACATGACTGCATCACAAACATAAATGACAGGTCATAACACGAAAATCATGACATGCATGTCATGAGTGCCATGATTTACATGCCACGGTCTTAGCGCTCTCCTGGCCGTTTCGCTAAAGGGATGTATGCGAAAATTGGTATGCCACGACATGACTGCATGGCGAACATGACTGACAGGTCACAACATGAAAATCATGATATGCATGTCATGGGCGACATGATTTACATGCCACGCGTTTCGTTAACGGGATGCATAGGAAAATTAGCATGCCTCAAGATGACTGCATCATGAACGTAAATGACAGGTCATAACATGAAAATCATGACATGCATGTCATGAACCACATGATTTACATGCCACGGTCTTGGTGCTCTCTTGGCCGTTTCGTTAGTGGGATGTGTAAGAAAATTGGTATGCAACAATATGACTGCATGACGAACATAAATGACAGGTCATAACATGAAAAGCATAACATGCATGTCATGGGCAGCGTGATTTACATTCCAGGCGTTTCGTTAATGGGATGTATACCAAAATTGCTATGGCAGAACACGACAGCATGACGAACGTAAATGACAGGTCATAACATTAGAATCATGACACGCGTGTCATGACCGGCATGATTTACATGCCATGGGCCTGGCGCTATACTGCCGTTTCGTTAATGGGATGTATGGGCTCCGTCTACTGACCAGAGGGCGCTATGTAGCTCTCGTCGGACGGCTCAGTCGCGCACGGTGGAAACCGAGGCGACAGCGACGCGCGCGTTTCTTCGCTGCTTTCCGGGCGTGCTGCGAACCACACGAACTGTCGCGGCGTCGCCCTTTGGAACAGTTTGCCGCAGGTTTGGAGCGCGCGTCTCAAAGGAAATAAAACGAAAAAAGGTGGGACGGGCGGTCGCTGCTTCTATAGAGTTTGAGACGCGCATCGCGTGCGCGTGTTTCCCTGCCACAGTCTGCCCAATTTTGCTTCTTCTTCCCGCCAGGCAGTGCATTCTGGCGCTGATGTCGCACATGGAAAACTCGACTGCACGGAGCCAATACGACAATTAGTTTGACACAACATGACTGCACGACGATCATAAATGACAGGTCATAATATGAGTATCGTGACGTGCATGTGATTAGCGGCATGATCTACATGCCACTCGTTTCCTTAAAGGGATGTATACGAAAAATGCTATGGCACAACACGACTGCATGACGAACGTAAATGACAAGTCATAACGTTAGAATCATGACATGCGTGCATGAGCGGCATGGTGGCCGTTTCGTTAACTTCATATATACCAAACTCGGTGTAGCGAGACAACAATGTAAATCCATTTTACGTTCCTTATGCGTGCTTCGCATTTCCTTGATTCCTACTGCACGTGGGATCTGCCAATTTTTTACGTCATTATGGTGTTAAGCGGGCACTCATATCTAGTAAATATACGTACGGTGCGGTGTACACACGAACGGCACGACAAACGAACATCGCGAACAGTCAGACTAAATGCTGTCGTTCGTCCCTTCAACATGCGTCAACCGAAGCGTGGCGTAAACATTTAGTCCTCGAAGTTTGCACACGGCACGCACTTCCCCAAAGTTGCTCCCTTGCGGAATAACTTTTAGTCAAAGTGGCCTATCGGTCTCCGTTAGTCCAGTTTTGGGTAAATTTGCCTTAGAGTGTACACTTACTTTCTTAAGGGTTCACATCAATTACAAAAATGGCGAAGTGGTAACCCTTATTCCGAAAGAAATAACATTGCTCTATCTTCCAGGAGCATCAACTACCTCATCAAGACGATGACATCTCGCTTTACAGCAAAAGCTTTGCGTACCTGCTCCAAGAACGAACAGACACTGATTCTTAGCAGTTTCATGCTGCAGGAGTAGGTGGATTTCTGTGATTCAGCTGCAGATGACATAAGGGCGATGATATCCAGTACGTTATAACTGCTGAATTATCTTGTCAGCCAGGGATTTCAGTACGTTATGACATCTCTGTTAAGTGAGGATCCGCTGGAAAACCGTTTTGGTATAATCAGGCAATCATGTGGCTCAAATGACCAGCCTACACCTACGCAGTTCCTAATTGTCATTAATTGCCTGGCATTTTATAATCTTGCAAGAACCTACGCTCAGGCAATGCTGACTTTAACGGAGCTAGAGCTGAAATAAGTTCTCTCCTGAGTAGTACGCAAGAGGCTCCAGCACAAGAAGCTGGGGTTGCTGCAATTGACCATTTGACTGAGGAATGGAGCCTAGTATCAGCTGACCGCATGCTTCGGAGTATTTCTGCATAGCACAGACAGTTGGTTGAGCGGAAGAGCGGTGACTGTATAATACATTAGGTGGCAGGTTATGTTTCTCGACAGTCTCTGAAGCGTAATGACTGCATGCCCTGCACAATCTTTCTTTTGGAAACCCCCAACACAGAAAGCAGAATCTCTGAGTTCAGTGTGGTATGCGACAAGGGAGGATTGTTATATACCTCACAGGAACTTTTCAGGGCAGTGAAGAAGTTGGAGGACATCTTCACTGTGTTCTTCGGCCGGGAGAAACTGTGCAGTGACAGCATAGCAGATGTAATGTAGCTGGTGATGCGGAACCTTGTTTATGCCCTATAGGTTGCAGCCAGCATTCAGATGAGCCCACGACAGAGTTGGCCAAGTTCTATGCGCTGACCAGGCCGCACATTTATGTAAAAATGCTTAACTAATCGCGAGAGGAATGGCGCAAAAACACATTGCATGCGAAGATGAGCCGTTGCTCATTGTGCCTCTCTCCTTGCAGCCATATACGTACATTGAGAATACCGAGGCTGCCAATCTTTTGTGTCAATAAAGTGTTTTTGGTTGCCACCACGAGATTTTTTCTTTACTGTGTCATCAAATTTCGCTATCTCGGGTAACTACAACGACCGTGCCATAGCGGCATCGTCATAGGAATAATTGTCTCTCAATCTTTCAGTGCATATGTACTTTTGTAAATGAAGCCGCTCGTAATGAAATAAAAGCTCATGATATAGGGCATACGTTCTGAATGTGTTAGTACATCCGCCGCAATTGCTTGGCGAACTCGAACTTGGCAATGCGATTGCTACCTTTGAAACTTGGTAATGACAAATCAATTAGGCAAGTTACAAATTCACGTTTTTACGCCTCTGGTGCTCGCGAGTGTTTAAGAATCGATCGCATCGTCGTGCGTCTGCACTCCTTGGTTCGGCTTTATATTCACGCGAGCTTAAAACGCCCGCCCCCTATCTGCGCTTGTCTTAATTGCGAGGAAGTTTCAAGAAAACGTGCTAAGGACCTGCGCGCTTCCATTTTCCTGTGAAACACCAAGCGCACACGGCATTCTCGCCGTAGCCAAGGCTCTGCGTTTCGCGTTCAGTACAGCCCACGCGCTGGTACAGCCCTTCTAGAACACTGTGCCGCACATAGGCATTACATAGAAGAGGTGCACGCAAACTCATGAGTACCAGAAATAAATATGGTGATAATTATGACGCCGCACACTTTGGGGGAGCAACAAATGGTTCGCATTTAAAACGTTGTGAATTCTTGCCTTCAGGTGGGGCTGATGCAGCGAGTACAAAAGTGTGCGATGCTCGCTTGCAGTTCACGGGAGAAGGCGGCCGTAACCATTTGACCGTGTGCGGTAGTGACCTGCGCTCGTACGAGACGACTGTGCCCTTCAACGTCCAGATGTACATCAATCCAACGCAGTACTACGAACCGGGAGAGCTAGTGGCCTTCGTCATTACCGGCTACAACAAGAGTACGTGAAACACCGCACTCCACCATCCAATGTGCTTTAACGCCAGATTTGATGCCAGATTTAACTTTAACGCCAGATTTAATGCCACACTTGACAGGTCCGTTAAGAATGCCTTAGACGCAATGCAGGCCGTTAAAGTCTTTAGGTATGTGGACGATTTATTGAGTTTTATTGGCTGTGACCAGGATTCTTTTGAATCCCAGGCTTTTAGCATACTCAGTGTTCTTAGACAAAGGTTTAACCCGCTCGTTTTAACTTCGGAAATGCCCACCGATAATAAGCTGAGAATCCTCGACGTCAGGCTCATCTTTCACCCCAATCATACTTGTTGGATATACGACCCACGCAGCAACAAGCCCCTCCTGCCCTTCAATTCTGCCCACTCCAAACTGGTAAAAAGAGCCATCGCCAACCTATGTTTCCATAATGCCCTGCACAAATCATGTCCCCATTTGATGTATGCAAGTTTTCAGCAGCGATGTAATAGGCTTTCGCTTTCTGGATATCCTGGTCATCTTAAGGTCTCAGTTGCTGAAGTGCTGTTAAAGAACTTAAAACCCGACAACCACGTGTGTTCTAAACAAACAACTGGTTGTCATACCGTATTTTCACACTCTGTCCCATAATCTCAAACGCATTGCGAGAAGATTAGATGTAACAGTTATGTTTTCAGTCCCTGAGAAGCTTGGTAAACTCTAAAGTGAACAAAGATGACAGGCCTGTGATGTATGACTGTAGGAAAAAGCACCAAACTCCGTTGAGTAATTGCAAAGAAGGTGTCGTGTACCAACTTCCTCTTTCATGTGGACGACAGTATGTAGGCCAGACTGGTCGCTGCCTTAATGTTCGCCTTCAAGAGCACAAGCGCAATGTAAAAAATAAAAAAGATGAAGACGGGGAACTTGTAAAGCATTGCAATAGGTGTACAGATTGCAGACCACTCTTTGATAAATGTGTCCTAATAGGTAAAAGCAAAGACAAGCGCACGAGGGAGATTATAAAAGCGGCGAACATTGCTAGATTAGGAAGTTACTGTGTCAGCACCCCTTCTATACTTCTGTCAGAAAAAGAGATTGCATATCTGCGTCTGCGCTGAACCTGCATGGTAGTGACGTCACGGTTTTTGTATATATGGAGTGTAAATGTTTCACAATAAAGTTGTTGGAAGTTAGCGCTGTGTGTGTCCACTCGTCCCTGTCCTTGTCCTTTTGCGCTTCAAGTGTCTGATATGAACCAACAAGCCCAACTTCATACGCCTTTAAATTATCATCGACTAAAATAATTAGCTGTGGCGTTCCCCAAGGCTCTATATTAGGCCCTTTGTTGTTTTTCCTATTCACAAATGACTTACCTAATACGCCTACTTCCAAGTGTTCGTTTTATGCTGATGACACCACCATTTATCCACCACATAAAACGCTTACCGTACTTGAAGACACGCTTAACAGAGATCTTAAAAAAGTATATTCATGGTGTAGAAATAATCGAATTAAATTTAATCCGAGTAAAACAACATTTGTGCTATTTCATAGCCCACAAACTGTAATTGCTTCATCCATAAGGGTCTCATTAAATAGTTATGTTATAAGGGCATCTGGTAATGCTAAAGTCCTGGGTGTTACCCTTGACAAACATCTTACTTACAACAGTCATGTCAACTCCCTAATAAAAAAGGTCTCATTTGGTATCCGCTTTATCATTAAAGCATGCCCATTCTTGGAACCTCATGTTCTCATCTCACTTAAACTTGCATATTTTAACAGCCATTTATCATACTGCGTGTCATTTTGCGGTAACACAGATGCCATTGATCTCAAACCACTTCAAGTTCTTCAAAACCTGGCGATAAAATTAGTAACCTTTAGCCCTTCTCATTCTCTACCTATCTATCAACATGTTGGCATCTTGCCCATTCCTTTATCATAGATTGTCGCTGATCACATACCGTCTCAGTCATCATGAAATATCATTAGACTATACCCTTGTAAACAACAGTAATACCAGACTTTCAGAGCATAATAATCTTCTCTTACCTAAAATCAGATCGAACTATGGCAGGTTTACAGCACGCTACTATGGTATTTATATTTGGAATCGTATACCTCTTGCTGCTAAGCAATCTCGTTCATTGCCATCCCTTAAATGCAACATTAAAAACATCCTCTGAAGGAAACTTTTGTTCTTTTCCAATATTTTTTCATCACTTATTTTTTTGTATCCGTTCTTATGTGCATTTTTGTTTTAGTATTCTGTAATGCTGCCATGGTAAATATGTAAGTTTTTTATTTTACTCTACATTTTTATGTAATAAATGCATTTTTTGTTTTTTCGCACTCTTTAGCGTTTGCTGCTGTTGCTTACCTTTCATATGCCCCACTAATGATAGCAGGTCCCCTGGACAGTTTCTCACTTTGGGACCTGCTATTACAAATAAACTTGAACTTGAAATGAAATTCTCGCCGTAATATAGGGAATTATGCAATCAGGTTACGTTGCTCAGTTTTTTTTTATATCAAGCATGGGTGGCTATTACGGGCGCCGATGACTGTTTCGCGCCTCCACTATTCGAGCTCCGCTCCATCTACATTATGATGCTCAACATGAGTACACGAAACAGCGCGCACCACCATCCCTCACGCTATGCGTCTGATTTGGTTTTGCTTTATTTGAATGGCTTCACTATGTTCCTGAAATGCAATTCTCTCCGTAATATGAGCGATTATACAGCCAGGTTACGTAACCCTAATCGTTTCGATATCAAGCAGGGGTGGCAGTTACGAGGCGGCAAACACTGTATCGCAGCTCCACTACCCCTCAAGCTCCGTTGCCTCGAAATTAAGATGCTCAACAAAAGTACACGAAACAGCGCGCACCAATATCCATCACGCTATGTGTCTGAGTTGGATTTGCTTAATTTGAAAGGCGTCTCTATGTTTCTGAAATGAAATTCCCTACGTAATATAAGCAATTATACAGCCAGGTGATTCTTTCTGATATCAAGCATGGGTGGCTCTTAGCGGGCGGCGAGGACACTTTAGCGCCTCCACTACCCGAGCTCCGTTCCCTCGATATTATGACGCTCAACCAGAACACACGACACAACGCAAACCAATATCCACAACGCTATGCATCTGATTTCTTGTTGATTTATTTGAAAGGCGTCCCTATGTTCCTGAAATGAAATTATCTCCGTGATATAAGCGATTATACAGCCAGAGTACGTGGCTCTATTCTTTTTGACATCGAGCAGGGGCGGCTGTTACGGGGCGGCAAACATTGTGATGAAAAGACGTATTCCAGCGTAGGAAAACAGACGAACACAGGAGAAAACACAAGACAGGAAAGCGGCTTTCAAGCCACTTTCCTGTCTTCCTTGTGTTTTCTCCTGTGTTCGTCTGTTTTCCTAGGCTGGAATACGTCTTTTCATCACAACATGAACCAACTAGCCCTACAACGTGTTTTTCGGCAAACATTGTTTCGCGGCAGAACTTCCCCACCTACCTTCCCGTAAATTGTCATGCATAAAATACACGAAGCAGCGCACCCATCATCCACCACGCTCCGTCTGCTGATTTCATCTTGGTTGCTGTGAAAGGCTTCACTTTTTCCTTAATTTAAATTTTCTCTGAAGCATAAGAAATTACGCGGTCTGGTTAGCTGTATTATTTTCGATATCGAGCCGGGGTAGCTGTTACGTGGCGGCCAACATGATTTCGCGGCTCGACTCCCCTAACTCCGTTAACTCAAAACTATGATTCTAAAAAATATTACACGAAATTGCACACACCAACATCGACCACGTGATGTGTATGATTTCGTTTGGCTTTATTTGAAAGGCGTCCCTATGTTCCAGAAAGATATTCTCTACTTTATATAAGCAAATCACAGTGAGATTACGTAGCTGTATTCTTTTCGATATCGACCAGGGGTGGCTGTTACGGGGAGGCGAAGAGTGTTTCGCGGCACAACTACCGAAGCTCCGTTCCCTCGAAATTATGATGCTCAACAAGACTGCACAAAACAGCGCACACCAACATACACCACGCTATGCATCGGATTTCGTTATGCTATATTTGGAAGGCGTCGCTATGTTCCTTAAATGAAATCGTCTACGTAATATAAGAAATTATACAATCAGGTTATGTAGCTGCATTATTTTCGATATTGAGTACGGGTGGCTGTTACATGGCGGCGAATAATGTTTCGCTGCTCTACTACCCGAGCTCCGTTCTGTCACTCGTAGCCGCCATGGCTACGAGTGGCGCTGCCTAACACTCCCAGGATAACGTGTACATAAATACCCAATAAAGTGGACGGGGGAACGACCGCCTTCGTAGCTCAGTGGTAGAGCATCGGACGCGTCGTCCGAAGGTCGTGGGTTCGGGACCCACCGAAGGCAGGTTTGTCTTTCCGTCTACTTTAATTCAATTCTACTTACTCCACATTTACAATACTACAACCCCGCAGGGGCGTCTGCGTGAGCCGGCGTTTGGTGTGTGGCGACAGCACGCACCCGAGCCAAAGGGGGGGTTTCGACCCCCTCCCACATGTCACCGTGCGTGGCCACGGCGGGGCTCGACTCTCCTCTCCTCCGCGTTCCTTACGGCCGTTGCAATGATGGATGCCGCCGCCTGGCGCCGCAACTCTGTGGTGGCGTTGTTAGCTCACCGCTGCTAGAGTTACTGTATATTTATGCTAGCATAAAGAGTTGCGCGTCTGTTTTCCAAACGCCGCCAGCTGCGAAGCAACCGAGCATTGCAGAGAAGGCCAACCGTTGTGCTTCTCGGCGCCGCCGCAGCGGAACTTTTGTCTGCGTTGGAGCGCGTTCCGAGCATGGATTTCAAGACGCGCATGTTGCGGGACAACTCGAAGCGCTGAGAAAGTGGTATTCTTATTTTACGTTTTCACAGTGGCCAGAGATTAGCCCTCCAGAATTCCTGTCGATCGAAACGCAAAATGACCGGTTCCTGTGCTCCCAACTGCACCAACCATTCGAAAAACGGCAAAGCTTTTTATTCGAAAGCATGGTTGTGGGAGATCGGTTATCGTACGTCGACTGCAGTGGTTACTCCGCATGAAACGAGAAGCACCTCTATGTAAGTGCGCTTCTATGGCAACCGGCACGACATCTCTTACGCACAACATGAACGGGCTTGTTACGGCTGGATTTCGCTTGTATGACAAGCGATCATTTCTAGATTTCCAATAACTGAGTGACTGACCATGTGACCCATCGCGCGACGGCCCATTTCGCATCGCATCGCATTCGCGCGGAAAATCGTACAGATGCGGTTTCGGCTTAAAAACTGCTCAGTGCGATACTAACCACTAAGGAAAATGAATGCTGCATTTGGCCGGTGCGTCTGGAATAACCAATGTGTACATTACGCTGTCAAGTCAAAAGTTGCGAGGAGTGAAGCACACACACACCTGACAAAATTCTATCGTTGTGCATCTCGCACCGCGTGTTAAAAAGAGCAACGCTTTTAATTTGTGTCTTCACTAAACTGTCGCTGTGTTTCATTTGCTGTTAGGCTTCAAAGCGGTCTACGAGCTTTGGAAAACTGCCCATGGTCGGTCGGGAATGCCGCCTGCAAAAACTGATCGTGGCTTCACCGCATAGCTTTGGTTGCTTGCTGGCCAAGATGGCGGACCTACGCGCAACTCTGCTACCTACGGTAGCATATAGAGTAACTCTAACCGCTGCCGCCTCCGCAAAGCGCGTACACAGATGCGCCCCGGCAGGCAGCATACGAGCAACATCTGTGTAACTCCGGCTGTCGAACGCAAGTTATCTCGAATTTTAAAGCCTAATATTTATTTTCAGCGTCGGTAGTCAACATCCTAGCCTCATGCGATGGGGATGAAACGGCTTACAGCCTCTGCTTGAAGCCGCTAGCTTGTAGCAGACGACTCTGGAAAGATTAAAGGGGAAGGTTAAGCCAATAACACCCACAATTATTGAATAAACATGTGCTTCCTCAGGGAAATGATTATCTGAGTACATGCACTTCAATTTATAAGAAAGGTACAGATACTGGGAGGCTACCACAAAGATAAAAATTTTACAGGTACAAACTATTTATTTCCTGATCAGTAGAGTGCACCTTGGTACATTTGGTGCCAACAACCTTCACATTATGTACATTAAATCCTAGAATATTTTCTGGGTGGCTTATGCAGGGTCCTTACGCGGTCTCCTTGCAGCTGGAACCATGTAGGACGGATAGAATTCGAAGATGGTTGGTGCAGCTCCCGCAACCAACTTCCGTATTCGGCATCCGAGAACATAATCACTCTTATTGAAGTGTTTGCTACACACTACAGTTGATGCGGACTTATCGTTGATGACGAGATTCGTTATGAAATTGGTAAAAGGAAACACCCGGCGTCTTCCCCTGTTGAGGTTTCCAAAATAGCACACAACAGTACACCATCGCTACAGTGATCGCGTTTGAGGCAGAAGGAACAAACGACGTTTACGCGCTTGCAACGATCCCAAGGAGAAAGCTCACACATTCTGCTGCAAAAGCTGGCACACAGTAGGTGGCACACGAGGGATCGGCGTCACAGGGCTCACAGTGGTGCGGGAATTGCGCCCACAAAAGCAGACCAAGGTTGCAGGGAGCAAGTCCACACTCATGCCGTGGACATCAGCGGGCAAGTCTGATGAAAGTTGTGCGCACAAGAATTTCACCAGTCGGGACCGCAGCACCGAACAAGGAACCAACTTGACAGCAACTACTGAAGAAAATGGCAGCAACAATACCAAGCCCGCGCGGACCCTTCGCTCCCGCGAACACGGTGAGGTCGTAGCGACCTCTTGCGGCGAGCCACCGCGCTACTCCTCAGAAAAAATTCCATTGACTCCCGTCGCGTTGCAAAGGCCGTAAAGGCCCAACCACAGGCACGCGTCAGCACGCGCCTACGCGTCAAAAGCGTCGCCGCGCGTCACCCTCGGAGGGGGCTGACGGACGGAGACGCGTCGACGCGAGGGTATCTAGCAGTGTCAGATATTTTCGCCTCGCGCACGGCTCGCGTCTACGCGCCTGCCACGCGCCAACCAATCAGAGGCCGCGGAACCACCCACGGCTAGGCCTAGCATGACGGCCGCCGCAGTGCAGCCGCGAAGACACGGCGGAGTTCTGGTTCTGGGGAAGCGCGGAAGCGTTTCGGAATTAACGCGTCGTCAACCGTAGCCCACAGCGATACGACCAAGGACCGCGATTGTCGCAGGGTGATATGATATCGTGCCCACCGTGATTTTGCCAACAGTTCCAGCTGACCTTCCACCGGCGTGAGTGCGATCGCTGCCGAGTCAAAACATCGTCGACATCGTACTGGAGACTGCTGCTGCGCCTGTGCTTGTGTCTGTGTTTACTTGTGCTTGAAACGAGTGGAGACATGCTTTCGAATTTCGAAGGCTGGACCGTCACCTGTTGCTAATTCAATTGTGAGCGATGTCAGTAACTAGCGAAGGCCTCTGGCGCGGCCCGTCGACTTCGCCCGAAGGGGCACAGTTGAGAAACTCGGGTGACGGATGTTGATGTTTCTTTGTTTACGTCGCAACGTAAACGTTATAACAACGCCCCTGATCGTGACCGTGTGTGGTGCTTACGCAAGAATGTTGAACCGCTGCATGTTTGTTTTCAACATCGGCACCTACCACCATCGCTGCCAAAGGTGGACCGCGCCCTCGCCAGCACTTTCCGGTGATATCTTGCCACGAACATGAGTGTATTGCGCACTCTACGACACTCAAACATTTGTTGATTTGAGACAAATTGTTTAGGTGTAGTGTCGAGCCAGCAACAACGGACCATCACTTACGGCTGCGATCAGCTGTTACCGGTGTCGTTGCTGTGTTTAGAATTCAAGCTCGAACGTACACGAAAGTGGTGTTTGAAAAAGAAAATTGCATGCACGAAGAAATGCTGCTTTTGCTTGTGTTCTGCTTTCCTACAGTGCACTGCACATTGGCACATGCGTAGTACAAAGCAAGGTATGTGCAGTACCTTGCTTTGTACGCTGTCTGCTCTGACAAACACACGGACAGAGGTGTAATGCAAGAGCAGGTATCATTCATCAAGTAACGAGGATCTAAAGAAGATTGCTTTTTGAGGGTTGTTTACATAGCGTGTTTTTTAGCACTTGCCGCTTGTGAATGAGATGTGCCTTTTTAATTATCAAATGCATGACAATTTAAAAATGTGAGGACAGCATGGCACCAAATGTACTCGCATTGTTCGCTGAATAAGCAGTGTGCAAAATTAGAGTACAGGGCATCATTGAAGAGACACGTAGGGCAGTGGGCAGCAATGGTAGCTGATATAAACATTGGTCTGTGTAAATTAGGAACAAAATTCTAATAAGGGCTATGTAAATGACAGCTGGTTTGCCCGAATGACCTTACACTATTGCACAGATCTATCCCGTGATTCCTATCATGAAGTGCCATATCTATAACCATCAACACCTATCTGCCCATTCATTGTTTCTTTTTTTTTCTCAGCACCGTGATTTGAAACAGAATTATTTTTTGACAATTTCAAATAACAAGATCAGATGGTAACAATATATAAGGAATAACATGGCAAGGATTATTCAATTTTAAAAGTTTGTGCGTTTTCCCACATATGCTAGTACTCATGCACTTTTAACGTGTCCGAAATGCCAAGAATTTCAGTAACAACTTGCAAACCTGTCTGGACAGGTACTGTATTGCATGTTTTCAAGTGACATAAGTCGCATCATATGGTTATGAACACATGTTGTGTCAATAAAGGCCTCTCAACCAAAAATTGCTCCTAAAGGCGTCCTACAGCTGCGCTTGGTCAGAATTATAGAGGCGATAGCACTCACATCACACAATTAAGCGCGTCTTGTGTTTACAAAAGACGTCTGGCCACAAATAATGCTCAAAAGTATGACAGAACAGTACTGTCTTAGGATTTTGCTTGTAATAGAAGCCACATCGCAATGTTTCAAGCACACCTTTTTGTAATCACTAATCTCTCTTTGAATTGCTGTCAAATGTCCTAAAAGAGTGCTTTGTTAGTATTTTGCAAGTAATAGTAGTCATCGTGCACACCTTTTGGCAATAAACGACTTCTCATTCATGAATTTCTCTTACAGCACTACAGAACAGTGCTTTGTTAGCACTTAAGGAGCAACAGTACTCGCATCATACAATTATGAGCACATTTTATGTTAATGAAAGACCCCTCATCCACACATAGCCCCCAAAAGCATGCTAATGGAGCGTTTACGTAGAATTTTAAGAGTGGACAGTAGTCACACAATAAATTACAAACATGCCTTGTGTTAATAAACAATTAGTGAATCACAAGTAGCCGTCCAAAGCATTCTAAGTTGCATTTGGTTAGAATTTTGTGAGTGATGGTAGTTGCATCACACGATTGTAAGCATGCCTTTGTTTATAAATGACCCCTTAACCATGAATTTCTCTTGAAGCATTTTAAAACAGTGCTTGGTTAGAATTTTAGGAATGACCGGAATGATAATTATCATGTCAGGCAATGATAGGCTTGTTTTATGTTGTTAGAGGACACTGACCACAAACAAACTACCAGACAGGACTTTACAAATGAGGGCTGCCCATGATTTTCTACCTATACTGTGTGGATAGGCAGTGACCCACAGTATGTGTATAGTTGGTAACAGCCTCAGCAAAACCCCCGCCACGGTGGTCTAGTGGCTATGGTACTCGGCTGCAGATCCGAGGGTCGCGGTATCGAATCCCGGCTGCGGCGGCTGCATTTCGATGGAGGCGAAATGTTGAGGCCCGTGTACTGTGCGATGTCAGTGCACGTTAAAGAACCCCAGGTGGTCGAAATTTCCGGAGCCCTCCACTACGGCGTCTCTCATAATCAGAACTGGTTTTGGGATGTTAAACCCCACAAATCAATCACAAATCCAATCAGCAAAACCTAAAGATGTTGGCATATGCCTAATGGATATTTAATATATATATAAACGAGGCTGTAGTTTACATAGGACTTCAGTGGTCAGAATATAGCAAGAGATATTTGGAAGTGACATGCTTTGATACTATTTAAAATTGTGTAGAAACCGCACCCTCTTGCGCCTTAACTAGGTTTGGCCCTCGGATAGTGGCGGATCATCACAGTCCAGTTATTTCGGCCATGCTTACATTATCCCCAATATTGTACTGTATTAAAATTGAATACTAAGGCTTCTATAATGTCTATTTGCTATGCAAGCACACAATGTACGTTGTGCTTGCCATCTTTCATTGCTGTTGTGGTAGGACCCTTGTCGACATTAAAGCTTTTTTTCATGATAATGACAGAGATACTGTGCAAACTTGTTTGAATCAAGGTGTGCACTTCCTTTTTCAGCTTAACTGTCTCTGCATGAGTGCACCTTGGCAGGACATGGTCATCTTGAAGCTGACCGCAACAGTAGCTCATTATCAGCAATCTGTATCGGTGCTGCTTATCTCATTAGCAGGTGAAAATCTACTGTTGTGTGAAAGGTCAAGGCAGGATCCTATAAATAAACAATGAAAATTGTTGACCACATTCATTCAAAGTAAGGTGAGGAAGGAGCAAAATAATGTGCCTGGTTGATGATTGGAGCTTCTCAAAGGTAGCACATATAAGAACCTGTTACGCATATTTTGAGGCATGAATATTATGTTGATGACCGTAATATACAGAAATGCCACCTCTTCGCCTATGTGAAATCCATTAGGTACTATGCCTAATATGTAGGGAACCTTAATTTTTACTGCTTACAGCAAACGTCTAACTTTAAAAAAAAATATTTTTCTGTCAGTAGCCACAAGTCAGTGTACTGGTCTCGCATATTTGACCAGTACATACAAAAATTTGGATTGAACATTATGAATGTGTGAATAACGTGACTGATAGGACATGACATCAATAACATGACATGGATTAATTCAGGATTAATGATAATGAAATTGTATGGTGGTACACGATTAGAGGGCACTGAAGCAACAGACGCAAAGGACAAATGCATAGAAACACACTGGGACACTGTGTGTCTGCGCATTTCTCCCTTACATCTGTGCTTCAGTGCCCTGTGGTCATGTGTGATTTGCGCCAACTGCCCGGAAGTCTTAAGATGTGTAGCGTTTACCTTGCACTCCTTGGCCAGGGACAAGAGGTGGGCGAAGAATATAATACCCTTATAAAAGAGCGAAAAGTGTGGAAATTGTACTTGACGGTTGTCTATGATTGAGGGTATCAAGTTGACATTAAAAATGTTCAGTTACCTCAGTAATGATGACTAATTAATTAAAATGCTCATTGTACTCTGGGCCATAAAATTAATCGTAGCCCCGCTGTGAATGGTGCTAGAAAGATGCCATTTCGGGTTCAAGTATTTGCTATGTATAACTTCATGAGTGGTCGGAATCGAACCCACGACCTTTCCCAGATATTGGGAAGTCTGGTCATTGCTCCACTGTAAATATGGAGTGTTTTCGGATTGAATTGTATTTAACGTTTAAATGATTAATTTGATAATCGGCTGGACTGGAACCCGCGACATTGCCAAATGGAGAGGGGGCGGGGGAAGGGGGGCTGAGTGGCCGTAGATCCGCTGTAAATAAAGGTAGAAAGATGCCGTTTGGGATTTAAGTGAATCTTGGATTTAGGCATTCAATTTCATTAATGGTGAGACGCTCACACGTGGCCTTACTAAAATACAGTGGTGTGCGTGCTCGTTCGTGGGGAAAGGGGGAGGGGGTGTACCTTTGAGTCAGTGACAAATTAATAATGTAGCTCCGCTTCAAAACGATCTAGGAGAGTGCTGCTTGTAACATACGGTCCTGGCGCTCATGGAAATCGAAGCCGCAACCTTCGAGGGGTCGATCATTTCGCTGACACAGAGCGAAGGCGTTGACAGCAAAGGGAGCAAGCGCTGATATAAATGACTTGTGTATACGTTGTTGCTGTAGGTATTGCGATTGCAATTATTACTTAAACAGTCAAAACAATTGTGCGAGGTGCACATTTTGTACCTAAACGTATTCTATATATCTAGGAAAGCACGCGGACAGCACGGAATGAAGTTCAAGCATCAGTGCGCCTCAAGCAAGACTCAGGAGCTAGCGCCGCCGCGCTGACGCGTCGCCGCGTCTGCTCTGTGGTTGCGCGCCCTTCCCCTCCACCGACGCGAGGCGACGCGCCTGACGCGTAGGCGCTTGCGTACGCGTAGCGACGCGTGCCTGTGGTTGGGCCTTAAGGAACGCGGAGGAGAGGAGAGTCGAGTCCGGCCGTGGCGTGGATTAGCGCGTCCGGGGAAAAGGGGATCCTGGGGGTCGAGCCGACTCCGGATGATTGGACCTTTAAGGCCTCCCGGAAGAGGCAACACACCCCTTTGGCCCTGGCTTCACGTGGACGGCACCTCCGGACTGACCCGCTCGGGGGAAACCGGCAGCTCCCTTTTCCTTTCTGTTTCTCGACACCTTCGTCTTTTCCTCTCACTCTAAACCTGTCCTGTCTTCTACTCTCTTCCATTTTTCCGTTTTTCCTGTGCGGCGAGGGTTAACCTTATGCGCGTAGCCAACCTTGGTTATGTCATGTTTGGTTATAGTAGCAGCATACAACCGGCTCCTTAGTTTCATCTCTAGTTCTTTCGTTATCCTCCACGTTTCTGCACCGTACGTTAGTACTGGGAGAATGCAGTGATTGAATACTTTTGCTTTAGTGATAGCAGTAAGTTTCCAGTCACGATTTCGTAATGCCTTCAGAATGTGCTCCAGCCCATCTTTATTCTACGGAGAATTTCTCTTTCATGGTTAGGAGTTCCTGTTACTAACTGTGCCAGGTATACGTATTCGTTTAGACATTGTAAGTGTTGATTGTTGATTGTAAATTCCTGTTCCTTAGCTAGGCTATTGAGCATGACTTTGGTCTTTTGCCTATTCATTTTTAATTCAATTTTAATACTTTTCCTGTTTAGGTGATCAATCATGTTTTGTAGCTCGTCTCCATCATTGCTAAAGAGCACAATGTCGTCAGCAAATCTCAAATTGCTTAGATATTCTCCGTCTATTCGAATTCCATTTTCCTCCCAGTCTAGACTTTTAAAGACTTCTTCTAAACATGCAGTGAATAGCATCGGGGATATCGTATCTTCCGGTCTCACACCTCTCCCGATCGGGATTTCTCTGCTTTTCTCATGTAGGAGTAGTGTGGCTGTGCAATCTTTGTATATGTTGTTTATGGTTTTCGCGTATACGCCAGGTACCCCTTCTCGACGTAGAGCATCTAGAACTGCTTCTATTTCTATGGAGTCAAATGCTTTCTCGTAGTCCATAAACGCCATATAAAGAGGATTGTTATATTCCGCGTACTTCTCAATTACTAGGTTGATAGCGTGGCTGTGGTCCATTGTCTTGTAACCTTTCCCAAAACCAGCTTGTTCTCTCGGTTGGTTAAAGTCTAGTGTTTCTCTGATCCTCGTAGAAATTATTGTAAAGGCTTGTATATTACTCGGAGTAGGCTAATTGGTCTGTAATTCTTTAACTTCTTTATGTCACCTTTCTTGTGGATAAGGATTATATTAGCATTTTTCCAACTGCGCGGTACACTACGTCTTGACACATTTCGTGAAGAGCGATGCAAGTTTTTCAAGTACAATATCTCCTCCGTCTTTGATCAAGTCGGCTGTTATACCATCTTCACCAGCTGCTTTACCGCGGGACATGCCTTTGGCAGCTTTTTTGACTTCGTCAGCGGTTATACATGGAATTTCAGTGTCCTCCTCTTGTTCTATTTCTATTAAGGTTGCATGGTCTGTCTGAGAACTGTACAGTTCAGAGTAGAAATCTTCTGCTACCTTTACTATTTCGTTGAAACTGTTGATAACGTTACCTTGTTTATCTTTTAGCGCATCCGTTTTGTTTTGCCCTAAGTGCAGTTTCTTCTCGACCGATTTAATGCTGGTGCCTTTTTCTGCTGCTTCCTCTATTTTTCTCGTGTTATAGTTTATGACATCTCTTTGCCTGGCTTTACTGATCAATTTTGATAGTTCTGCGAATTCAATCTTATCTTTTAGCGAAGTTACTTTCATTTGTTGGCGTTTTTTTTTATTAAGTCCTTGGTAGATTGTGACAACTTGTTTGCTTTGCTGTTTCACCCCCGACTTCTATCGCGGTTTCAAGGATTGTTTTCGTTATGGTTTTGTTTATTTCTTCTACGTCGTCACCGTTCTACGTCGTCATCGTCAACGTGCAATGGAAAGAAAAATGTTGGGGGTAACGCTAAGAGATAAAAAACGAGCGGAATGGATCAGGGAACAGAGAGGAGTGGCCGATATTATTATATCAATTAAAAGAAAGAAGTGGACCTGGGCAGGACATGTTATGAGAAGGAAAGATAACAGATGGACAGTAAGAGCGACGGAATGGATACCAAGAGAGGGAAAACGCAACAGAGGCAGGCAAAAGGTTAGATGGAGCGATGAAATTAAAAAGTTTGCGGGCATAAAGTGGAACCAACTCGCTCAGGATAGGGTGGATTGGAAATCCTTGGGAGAGGCCTTCGTCCTGCAGTGGACCTAAACAGGCTGATGATGTAGATGATACAATCATACAGCTGGCGCCAGCAGGACCCAAATTTTATGGCTCCTGTAGCATCCCCTCGTTGGGCTCCATGGTGGGTGGTTGGTGCTGCTGCTGAATATATCTTTGTATTTATGGCAAGTGCTTTTCCTCCACATTCTGATCGTCACCTACTTAAAGGGCCCCTAAACCACCAAGAGGTCGAAATTTAGTTGTAGTGTTGCTTTTGTGCCGGTGTCCGAAACGAACACGTAGCCGAAAGAATTTTTCGAAACGGTGCCGAAATAGCCGGCTTACACGCGTTTGATTAAAACGCGGCGCTTGCCTGTTTCGCTCTCTCCTGCGCCTGCCGGCCGCTGGCCGGTGCCACCTCCTCGCCGAATGCTCCTCCGAATGTCACGTGACATACGTCGCCGATGACGCGCATCCGGTGTACGCGCCTCCACCGGGCTCCCGCTTTCGCGCAAGTGTTGTGATGGTGGTGTGCACGCTCTGTTAGCGCTATCCGTCGTGTTCTGACAGTTGCTGCAGTTTGTAGTCGGCTGTACCTCACTTGCGTAGCGTAGCGCATTTGCGAATTCACACGCGAACACCACACGAACGACACACGACGAAGAAAACAAACAGGCAGGGAGCACGTGCATCTGCTAGCAGACTAACCGGAAGTAGACGCTCTCATTCGACCAATAAGCGGAGCTCGGACTCTTTTGACGTCAACAAAAACCACAATATCGTCACGGCTAACTTTGGTATGCCGGAACTGGCCGGAGAGGCGCACGGGATTGTTTTTCGAGTTTGTGGCGCGGCCGCGGCGCGTAGCCATGGAGGAAAGAAAAACTAGGAGGGGGCGTCACGTGACTTCGCTAGCTTCGGCAAGCCAACCTCCTCTGTCGCCGCCCCGAGGGCCTAGTGCGCGGTGCATCTTGGGTAGGATTAGGCCCACAAGGTTGCCGGACCACTAGAGGTTGTTTGTTTGGCACCCGGTAACTTTTAGTGGCGCCTGCCGCATGCAGCAGCGTTCGCGGCATGGGCCCCGATGGAGGAAGGACGGCGAGAGGCCGACGAAAGGCGTGCCTGACCCGTGTCTGTATAATTGATAAGGTGCCATTTACGCATGCTACTGTTGTCGATGGACTTGCCAGCGCTCTCGCGTGGAAAGCTGTGCCGAGCGTCGGACCGCGATCCATTTTTGCCACATTAAGTTTTGTGAAATCAGCTGTTGGGCCCTTTAACAGCGGTGTACGCTTTCTAGCAAATTTTGGCCTCGCTTTTTTTTTGCACTTACAGATGTTTTGAGGAACATCATATGTCGCGTTTCCATTTTGTCAGTATCCGATGTCCGTCCTTCGTTTGGAGACAAATAAACAGCATTAGCCGGCTCGACACGCCGAGGTCGTCGCCGTTTATTCGGATTTACGGGCTGTTTTTTAGCAGTTTGTGGTGCCACGTCGTTACGCTGTCGAACCGCTCCTCGGGCGTCCAGTCTCTTTACACATGTAAAGAAGCACTGGAACCTTGTAGTGGGCCGTCTTCTCCAGCGCCTTACATTAGGGTTCGTTCTTCAGCGCTCTGTTGAAAAGACGCCGCTCGTGCTCGAGGTCCGTGCCCGTTTGGACAAGACCGTTGCCGCAGGGCTGCGTCTAGTTTCATCTAATGCACACCTTGACGCACAATACAGCCAGTGGATGGAATTCGCGCGTTATGTGAACTAGTCCATGGGCGTCAGCAGGACTTTGTTTTGGAGGCGATGAAGCCTGTTGTTATATTCACACCCACCCCTCCAACCAGAATAATAGCAGCGGGACTCCACAGTGTCCGAAACACAAAAAAGTAAGTAAGCAGGAGTGAAGAATGGGGACATCGGTGATTGAGGAAGGGTGGCTGGTGTGACTTGGTGGGTGTAAGTGCCCCTCTTGCGCCCCCCTGCATTATTCAGCACTTCGAATGCGATATTAGACCTGCGACAGCTCCTCCAACATTGCGGTAGGGACTTTCACCAACATTGCGGTAGGGACTTTCACACAACACTGGAACAGCCATTTCCATGATATATGCGAGCTGTTGGCTTGAAAACTGGATACACAGCACCAAAGGGAAAGCACGGAATTCATGTGGGCTAGTGGACTGATTGTGCAATTGCCACCGTACTTGGATGCACATTCTTTACAACACAGATTGTTTCGTTATTTACTGAATGCTCATTGCACGTTTCACACAGGTGCCAGCACATTTCGCACAAATCCAGGAAGAAACAAGATAACTGGGTATATTGTAGAAGGTAAAGCAGTAAAGAAAATTGCAAGCATCACATAGAAAAAGCTAATCATGCTGCTGGTCCATGGCATCAGTATTAGTGACCATATTTGAATGCTAGAGGACATATATATAATAGTGTTATACAATAATGTTACACAACAGCACCCATAATACATTTACGTAAATAACATCAGGTATTCTTGCGTTGTAGCTGCATTTTTGCTTACAGAGACACTGTATCCAATCTTACCCCTACAGGCCATAATATGTGTGCTGTAATCACAAACACTTGGAGGCTTTTGTGATGGTACTGGTTACAAAAATAGGCAAAAATATGCAACCATCTCAAAAGGGCAGTTGTTGGTCACAAAATTAAAGTTGAAATAAAAAAGAAAAAAAGGTGCTGTGAAAAAACAAACAAAATATGCAGCCATTAAACTACACTGGCTTTTGCCGCAAGTAAAAAGCAGACAGCTTGTTTTATTGCACACCTACAAAAATGTTAGCACTGTTCAAGCACAGCCAAAGCATTACAATGTTAAAAGGCAGACAGCTTTAGTCAGTAGTTGCCTTCGCTCGTCTGCTGAATGCCATAGTTCAGTATTTGCACGGTTGCAGAAGGCCATCAAAGAGCCCAGGGGAAAGCCTCGTACAGGTTGTGAAACGGGTGACGCGGCTTCTCCCACGAGGATGGTCGTTCCCGGAACGTAGCCGGGGCCCCACGTTGCGGCGCCAATGTGGGAGATGATGGCCGCGTCTCGGGCCGCAGCGCCCAGTCCCGGCCAGCTAGCCAGTTCAGGGCCGTCGCGCCCAGCCACGTCCGCCGGCGTCCAGCCGAGCTCCGGCCCAGGCTAGCACCAGCGCGCGCCACGCACCGCTCTGTCACATCATCGTCGTCTCCTGGAATCCCTTTCCAACGGCCCTCTGGCGGCGATCCCTACAATATATATATATGGGTTTTGCCGGTGAACGCTTCTCCAACGCGAGCAGTCGTTATTTCTCAATCAAGAAACTCGCTAGGAGACGCTGCCTGCGCCAACGTTGTCTCTCGCGTTTGCCGGGGCAGTGTCGAGTTTGCCGGGGAGCGCGTGGCTCCCGGCGCTCGCGGCGAGGGCGAGCGCCAGGTGCCACGCGCTCGCCCTCGGCGCGTGCGTGCCCTCCGGCAGGCACGCGCCGGTGGCTACCCACTACTACGACTACTACTACTACTACTACTACATACATCGGGGACGCACGACCCACGCCTTAAGGAGCTTCGCCCCTAAAAGGACCCTGTTTCTCGGCAAGAGGATGCAGGCACTATGATTAACTTAGCTGCCAAACACTGTTGTGGCAACATTCAAAAAGGCCAGTCTACCCTTTGGATGTAAAGTGAACGAGCTCTCCAATACATTATTGAGAAACTACCGAAGCCATTTCGCTTCAGTAACTAGTGAAGCTACTGAAGATATTACCAACTAAATCATTAATGACGTCTTGGACGTGGGCAACGTTTTGAAGGAGCCGGCGACGGGCTTGCTGCAGTCTCTTGATCTTCTTCTTGGTCGCCGCTTGCAAATTTGAATAGCACCTTGCTTACGCCTCAGAAAGGCTTTTTCAGGTGTGTCCTCTGCTAGCTGTGGCTGCAACAGATTAGATGTACAAAAATTGGTGCCAGAGCAAACACCATGGCACAAATCACATACCCAGAACAAGCTAGGAAGAAGATGTTCTTTAAGGTGTTTTCTCAAAAAGATTTCTGTTTACACCTTTGTGACCTTAAAATTGCAACAACATAAAAACTGCCATGTATAGGATCCTGCTAGTGCAAGCTGATCTAAGCATTTATTTGTTACTTTATTTACAAAACACTGCAAGCTCATTTGGGCCAAAACAGGAAAAGTACAAAGCACAGAAAAGGTCAGTGCAGCATGGTTTAATGTGGCTGTTAGGTTTTATTCAACAAACGATAAGCATATGAACGTACAAAGAAGACCAGTTTTGTTTTGCATGTATCATGGCTCATCATGACAGGTCAAACAAATACAGGGCATAAAATGTTGTGAAAAGCCTTCGGGTTATATTTGATTATGTCAATTAGATGAAAAAGAGAAACTGAGAAAAAAACATTCGTGGCACATTGGTGTTTCACCAGACATTGAGCAAACTTGTATTGCTGTGTATGAAAGTTGATATATTCATCTATTAATTACACAACCTCCATGACCACGTTGTCCACATGCATTCTCTCATTACTATGATTCAGCTATAAAACAGATGGCATACAGATAATTGCTACTTGACCTACACTAACTCAAAAAACAAGCTTGTAAACAAGGTTATAATGCAGAATATGTGGCTTTCATTCACCATCACTCAGTTTCGTGAGGTTTTAAAACACCATTTGCACACGCATCTTGCACGTCTCTCGTCGGTGTAGAAAAATGGCAGCTGTTGATACACTCAACATTTTTTTTTACTATTAGGTATTTGAAATCTATCAATCTTACAATACGAAATACCTGTACAAAGGGCTCGCGCGCATATGTAAAATAACTACTTTAAATGTGAGGCCAATAATTGCAGCGAAACGCTTAATAAGCAAGCCTTGTGATCATTAATACAGGCAAAGATACCGGTTCATACTCGACATGGGAAGGCTCATCAGCAACGTTTTCGGATGTAGAATCAGTAGATGTAGCAGCACCTTTGCCGGTACATTTCTTCAACATGTTAATATAGCACGCGTGCTGGCGTCACTGCTTTTCAAGTAACCCCAAACGCGAAGAATCGCCGTCGCAGATGTGGCTCGGTTTCCTTCAGACATTTGCAGGACGAAAGGCTTCCCCATTTCGATGCTGGAGAACACACCAAAACGCGACGAGTCGTCCTCGATGCGGTGCTGGTTGTTGGGCACAGAGCCGCTCACCATGCAGACAGCTTCGTTCGCTGCAACCCGGTGTCCGCAGCGGCGAGCCGCACGAACGTAATGTTGAGTAGTACTGTAGTAGTTAGATGCATTTCCTGGCTGACATTACACAGACTCGGCAGCGTCACACGTTCGAACCTTCGACAACTTTGGCAAGCGCGTTGCCTCGGTGTGCGCGTTTGTCACGCCGCATATGCTCCGTGCAGAAACCTACACCGCCTCCGCAGCAGACGCATCAAAAGCGAAACTCCCCAGTCGACTAAATCGACCGCTTGCCTATCACGTGAGGGCCTATTTCCCATGATTATTTCCTTTAAATTTTTTATGACTAGGCTTCAAGATTGTCACGTGACGCCCCCTCCTAGTTTTTCTTTCCTCCATGCGCGTAGCGCTGCCGCATGTCACATCGTTCATCTTGACGGCATTTCAAACTTGATGCGCGTGTTAACTTGAAATGTTCCAAAAAATGTCGGGGGTGGTTTGGGGCCCTTTAAGAGGGGACGCACAGAAGAGCTCACGGGTTTCGTCACACGATCTCAAAACTACACGCGTTTCCACGGCATACATAGTGAACGTTCTGAGAAGTCTGCAAGAGTCATATCACCTTTTGCTGTTGCTAAATCCCTCCCTGAGAAGCTGATTCCGGGCAGCAAAATAACCAGAATGGCCAGTGGAGACCTGCTCCTTGAAGTCCGAGACGAACAACAGTACCAAAAACTGACCAGTCTTCAGACATTGGCAGGAACACCAATCTCAGTAACCTCTCAAAGTTCAATGAATACCACAAGGGGAGTTGTGTCCAACACAGACTTGCTAGAATTGACCAAGGAAGAGCTCCTTGATGGATGGAAGCAGCAAAATGTGAGAAATGTACAGCGCATCAAACTTCGGAGAGATAACCAAGAAATTCCAACCAAACATCTTATTCTTACATCCCCAACCCCAGGCGTTGCTTCAACTGACAAAAATAGCAAGCACACAGAGCTGCCGTGGCAAGCTCACATGTGCGAAATGTGAAACGCAGGGGCACCCATCAGGTGGCTGCACCTCACTTCGCCAAATGTGAAGGCTCCCATGCCGCCTACTCTCGAACCTGCCCGAACGGGAGGATGGAAAGAGATATGATCGCCTTGAAGAATATATCCTTCAGAGAAGCCCGCAAGAGAGTTTCGCCTTTTCACGTTAACACCTTCGCTGATGCCGCGCGTCAGGGGGCAGCGCCGCACAGGCCTCCGCCACAAGCCCGGCCTGCACGGAGCGAGCCGCCGGCTGTGGCAAGGGCCCCCACGATAGTAGCAGCCAACATATATCATCACAATACTACAAGTAATTTCCCCGATGCTTTCCTAGCCTTCATTGTCTGTTTGCTCATTAAGTTGTTTCTAACAAATAAAGAATGAGCCCTTGACACCTTCCCTTTCGTTAATGCTCGACAAGGGTACACGAAGCAGCGCACACCAACATCCACCACGCTATGTGTCTGATTTCGTTTTGCTTCATAATAAAGGCGTCTCTATGCTCCTGAAATGAAAATTCTCTCCCTAATATGAGCTATGAAAGAGTCAGGCTACGTAGCTGTATTCATTTTGATATCGAGCAGGGGTAGCTGTTAAGTGGCGACAAACACTGTTTCGCGGCTCCACTACTTGAGCTCCGTTCACTCGAAATTATGTGGCTTGACATGAGTACACGAAACAGCTAACACCAAAATCCACAACGCTATGCGTCTGACTTTCTTTTGCTTTATTTGAAAGGCGTACCCCTGTGTTTCTGAAATGAAATTGTCGGCGTTATGTAAGCGATTATACACGTAGCTGTGTTCTTTCAGTATTGAGCAGTTGTGCCTGTTACGGGGCGCCACGACTGTTTCGCGCGTCCACTACCCGAGCTCTTTTTCCTCGAAATTATGATGCTCAGCACGAGTACACGAAACAACAGAAACCAATATCCACGACGCTATGCGTCTGATTTCGTGTTGCTTTATATGAAAGGCGTCCCTATGTTCCTTAACTAAAATTCCCTCCCAAATGTAAGGAATTATACAGCCAGGTACCTAGCTGTATTCTTTTCGATATCAAGCTGGGTTGCCTGTCACGGGGCAGCGAAGCCGGTTTCGCGCCTCCACTACCCGAGCTCTGTTCCCTCGAAATTATGATGCTCAGCACGAGTACACGAAACAACAGAAACCAATATCCACGACGCTATGCGTCTGATTTCGTGTTGCTTTATATGAAAGGCGTCCCTATGTTCCTTAAATAAAATTCCCTCCCAAATGTAAGGAATTATACAGCCAGGTACCGAGCTGTATTTTTTTCGATATCAAGCTGGGTTGCCTGTTACGGGGCAGCGAAGCCGGTTTCGCGCCTCCACTACCCGAGCTCTGTTCCCTCGAAATTATGATGCTCAGCACGAGTACACGAAACAACAGAAACCAATATCCACGACGCTATGCGTCTGATTTCGTGTTTATTTGTTGGATAGGCGTCCCTATGTTCCTGAAATGAAATTCTCTCGGTAATATAAGCGATTTTACAGCCAGGTTATGTAGCTCTATTCTTTTCGATATGAAGTCGGGATACCTGTTAGGGGGGCGGAGACCACTGTTTCGCGTCTCTACTACTGCAACACTGTTCCCTCAAAATTATGATGCTCAACAAAAGTACAAGAAACAACGCACACCAAGACCCACAACGCTGTACGTGTGATTTCGTTTTGGCGTCAAAGGCTTCACTGTTCCTCAAACGAAATTGACTCCATAATATTGTCGCGAGGACCGCGTCGCGTAGAATGTTTTCTTGTTATTTTCTTCTTTTCCGACTGCTTTCGTACAAGGGTGCTCTAGTAAACGAGCCCGCACACCGCAGGGAGCCTTCCGGGAGACGGGGCACCAAAAATGAAGAGCGTGTGTGCACGTCGCGGCCAGTTTCTGGAATTTGTTGTTTGTATTAGTTTTCTGGCGAGGCCGGATATACGCGATCATAAAAGCTCGTAGAACATCGTTACCGTCGACCTGCCTGACTTGTCCGTGTAAGCCGGTTTCCTATTGGTGGGAGGCGGTGCTGGTTCGAGCCGTCCGCGTCGCCGTGGATGCTGAAAAAGTGCTATTTAAGCGGCGACACTGGCCTTTTTTAGAGAGCGGACTAGGGGACCATGACGCTCGGAACCACCGGCGACCAGTTCGGCAGGCCGACAGGGTACGATACCATTTTCTATGTTGTATAATTTTTGCCCTGTGTGTTTTCTAACTTCAAGATGTCTTAGCCAAATTAACCCCCCAAAGTGTGCTCTCCCAATTCACTGTGTCGACTCCTCATCGATTGTCTGCGCGGAGTGGCTCCCACGCCTCTTCGTCTTCCTGACCTTCCGATGCGTCTAACATTAACGGCCCCGACGTTTCGCTACAATATAGGCAATTATACAGTGAGGTTACGAAGCTGTGTTCTTTTTGATATCAAGCATGGGTGGCTGTTACTTGGCGGCAAGGACTGTTTCGCGTCTCTACTAACGGAGCATGCACGGTTCCCTCAAAATTATGATGCAAAACAAGTGTACACGAACATCCACGCCGATATGCGTCTGATTTTGATTTGCATTATTTCAAAGGCCTCACTATGTTCCATAAACGAAAGTGACCCCGCAATATAAGCAATTATATAGTCGTGTTTCGTAGCTGTTTTCTTTAATCAAGCCTGGGCGGCTGTTACAGGGCGGCAAAAACAGTTTAGCGGCTCTTCTATTCCAGCTCCGTTCCCTCGACATTGCGATGCTCAACAAGAATATAAGAAACAGCGCACACCAGCATACACAACGCTACGCGTGTGATTTCGTTTCGCTTTTTTTTTTCAAAGGGGGTCCCTATATTGCTTAATTTAAATTGAGTCCGTTATATAAGGAACTGTGAAGTGCGCTTACGCAGCAATTTTGTTTTCGACATTACGTAGAGGTGCCTGTTACCGGCTGGCGAGAACTGTTCCGCGCCTCCACTGCCCGACCTCTGTTCCCTCGAAATTATGATCCTCAACAAGAGTGCCCGAAACAGCGGACACCAACTTTCACCCCGCTATGAGTCTGATTTCATTTTGCATTATTTGAAAGTCTTCACTATGTTCCTGAAATGAACTTTTCTCCGTAATATAACCAATTATACAATCAGGTTTCGTGGATGTGTTCTTTTCGATATCGAGGATGGGTGGCTGTAACAGGGCGGCAAGGACTGTTTCGCGCCTCTACTACCCGACTCCTTTCCCTCGAAAATATGATGGTCAACAAGACTACACGAAGCAGCGTACTCCAACTTTCACAACGCTATACGGTTGACTTCGTTTTGCTTCATTTCAAAGGCTTCGCTATTTTCCTTAAATGAAATTGACTACGTAATATGAGCGATTATACAGTCAGGTGACGTAGCCGTCTTCTTTTGATATCAAGCATGGGTGACTGTGACGGCGCGGCAAGGACTGTTTCGCGCCTCCACTACCCGAGCTCCTTTCATTCGATAGTATGATGCTCAACAGGAGTACACAAAACAGGGCACACTAACCTCAACATCGCTATGCGTGTTATTTCTCTTTGCTTTATTGGAAAGACGTCCCTACGTTCCTGAAATGAAATTGACTCCTTAATATACGCAGTTATGCAGCTCGGTTACGTAGCTGCGTTCTTTTCGATTTCAAGCATAGGTGGCTGTTAGGGGGCGGCGAGGACTGTTTCGCCCCTCCACTACTCGAGCTTTTTTCCCTCGAAATTTTGTTATATCTCATGAGGTTGTGTCTGTTTGAGCATTTTTTTCACTTTAATGTATGTAATATTTAGTATTTAATGCATCTAAATATTTAAAATATTTATAGTATGTAATGTACTCATTCTTTCAACGTTAATGTGTGTCAGTATATGTTAAATGATGCTGATCACAGTGCATTGTGAATTTATCGCTGAGGATCAGCTTTGTTTGCATTTTCATCTTCATTTCCCAAATCGTTAATGTATTCCTCGTTTATTTATTGTTTGTATGCATATTATTGTATATTTTTGCACACTGTCTTGCTGTACCTGCCCGAAGGGCCTCACGAAGAGCGGGCCAAGTCAGCAGACACACTCTCCTTTTGCCCCCTTCGTGGGCATTTTTTGAAAATGTCCAAATAAATGAAAAAATAAAATAATTATAGGTCAGTAGGGTTACGCTACCTCTTTTCGATATGAAGCCTGTGTCGCTCTTACGGGGCGGCAAACAATGTTTCGCTGCTCTACTAATGGAGCGAGCACCGTTCCCTCAAAATTATGATGCTCAACAAGGATACACGATACAGCGCACACCAACATCCACCACGCGATGCGTCTCATTTTTATTTGCTTTATTTCAAAGGCTTCCCCAGCTAGCACACAAAGAATTTAGACGTCTTCGAAATGGATACCCGATACGTTAAAGAAGTCGCAACAAATGCACGCGTAAGAAGTTTTAGTCTAGGATGCGTCGTATATCTCGCCTAATGTCCGGCTTGTTGCACAAAAAAAGATAGGTTTCCTTAAAATCTTCGAAACGTCTTCAAAAAGCTGGTCTTTTCAACGGCGTAGAGGAGACTCCAATAATCCCATTTCCCGGGATATCTGAATCCGTGTAAAAACTTATCAAAGCCGTCATCAGAAAGCTGTTCCTGAAATGTTAGGCGTAATCTGAAAAGATTCGGCAACGCAGCTCGGAGCTGTGCGGACGCGCCTCCGCGTCGCTCCGGCCTTTTGCATCTCTGCGTTCCCTTATGTGCCAAATTTCGCGCGGATTTTGATGTCATCGTGTGCGTCTCGTCCTCCCGATCACGAGGAAGTGCAGTTTTTCGTCTCTGAGTGAGTTTTGGTGACTTTTCGGCACTTTTCCCTTTACGCCACAGAAGCCTTGTTAGCCCTAGCTGCAAGAACACCCGCCGCTCCGAGCGGCGTCGGCACGGGTAAGCTTGACATGGCAGGGAGCGCTTCGGCGCCCCTTTTATCAACGCCGGACGCCAACCGCGCCGAGTTGGGCGAAGACGACGAAATTAAAGCAATGGAGGGAACCGAATGGCATGTTGTTCAATCAAAATCGGCCAAGAAGAAGCAAGCGATGGAACGAGGTATACGCAACGCTCCTCCAAGCTCCCACGATTGCGTCCAGGTTGGTGCTAAAAGCAGACGCCGGGCGGTTGCCTTGAATAAGAGAGTGATCGCGGCTTCGCGTATGCCGGAGCTGCCTTCTACACATCAGAAGATTATCGTTAGACCCCGAGACGGTCTGGATTTGCGCAGAACCAGCTGCTATGGCATCTCCACAGCAATCTTCACGGCGGCCGGAATTACCGCCATCCAAGCCTCGAGCGACTTGGTCTGCCCCAACATCGTGCAAAACATCGTTGTGGTGTGCACTGAAAAAGAAGACAACGCTCGCAAGATCATAGTTCTCAAGAACATTCGCGTCAACGGCAAAGAGCACGAAGTGGCGGTGTACGCCGCTGCCGGAGGGAATTACGTCAAGGGAGTGATCCGCAACGTCGAGCGTGACATCGGCGATGCCGAGCTCGAAAGGCTCATCATACACCAAGGAAACCCCTCGGTTCGTGGGGTCAAGCGTATCAAGGACACCGGCTCCGTCGTTGTTATCTTTAACGGCGAAGATGTCCCGAGCTACATTAGAGTCGGCCAGGCAATAGTCCGGTGCTACCTTCACAAGAAACAGATGGAGGTTTGCAGCAAATGCACCCGTGTTGGTCATCGTGCGGACATCTGCCCTACTCCAATGGTCAACGTGTGCCGCAACTGCGGAGCTAAGGACCCGAAACAAGGCCATTCGTGCCAAATTAGATGCAAACTCTGCGGCAAGGGCCACCCTACCGGAGACAAAGCCTGCAAACAGAAGTACCTGATCCCCTTTGTCATTCGACAGAGGCGAAAGGAGCGAGAGATGGAACGTGCTTTCGACATGGACCTGCGAGATTTCCAGACGCACGGGGCGGAGATGACTGGGCCGTCTTCGGGCGGCTGGCTGCAGCCCTTCACCATGGGAGGTGGACCCGTGCTTCCCGTCACTGCGAAGTGGGCTCTAAGGACAAGAATCCGGAACCTTACAAAACACAAGCTGGACCCTCTACGCAGGTAAGCGGGGGCACCGTCACCGCTAAGGAGTCGGAGGAGCTTCAGAAAGTCAGAAACGAGAACGCGAAACTCAGGTCAGAGTTAGCGCAGGTCAAAAAGGAGCTAGCGTCACTCAAAAACGCCGTCTCACTGTCAAGTCACGATGGTGACCAAAATGACGCCAACGGTCGCAAGCGCCGAGCTGTAGGTGACGTTCCCGAGGTAGACGTAACGGACAGCCTTAACCGAATCAAAGAATCCTTGAAGCATATCTCTTCGACGCTTCAAGAACTCACTAAAGACATTGTAATTGTTAAGGCACAGAATCGCTTTCTTGATTGTCGCCTAAGGGATCTTGAACGTAAGACTGGTCTTCCGGAGCCTGCGCCGCTTCCGACAGAATTATCGCAGCTAATATCCGACCCCACAATCGTGGTGGAGCTAGTGCAAAAGCAGATACCGTGCACTCCAAGCGATCCGAAGGCTCAGTCTCGCGATCCTAAGGCTCAGCCTTGCGCTAAAACCAAATACTAATCATGGCTACGCAATCCAACATCAACTTTCGTATCTGGCAGTGGAACTGCTGCGGATTCAAGAACAAAAAGGCGGTGTTAGCTCAGTATATTCTATCGTGTGAATCAAAGCCACAGGTAATTTTATTCCAAGAAACGATCACGCCTGGTACCACGTTTAGTGGCTACGAGTCCTTTGAACGCGTAAAGAATGGTGGCAGAGGCGTTGTTACTCTAGTCCAAAGAGGCTTCACAGCCATCGACCACGGAGATATAGATAAGCGCTCTCAAGCTGAATATGTCTGTATTGAAATCTTACCGGGAAGGAACATGCGCAGGGGACTGCTCATCCTCAACGTATACAGTTCACCAACGCGACGAGACGAGCGCTTCTACGGTCTTATCGGTACAGCAGTAAAGATGGCTACCGACGCCGGCATACCACTCATAGTAGCCGGCGACTTTAACGCGCCTCACTCCACGTGGGGCTACATTAGAGACTCACCCAAAGGGGCTTCCATATGCAAAGCAATACAGGACTTCAATCTCTTGTTACTAACTGATTGCAGTTTCCCCACTCGTTTAGGCAATTCGGTAACGAAACCCTCGACCCCAGATCTCTCTCTAGTGGCAGGTCCTCATGGCGCAACATGGGAGATCTAGGATCTGATCATTTCATCATAGAAACGACACTGCACGCTCAATGAAAAACCACCAGAATTCAAAGCATCATTGATTGGGATCTCTTTAGATCCAACAGGAGGGACAAAAGCCCTCCTAACGACTATGAAGACTGGATAGAAACCCTCTTCTCCGATGTCTCTGCCTCCACTAAGGAGATAGAGACGGATGATGACTTTCCAACCATGGACAGCCACTTAGCGCACCTTCTTGAAGCTAAAAAGGCTCTCAGAGAACGGTGGCTGAAGAACAAACTTAACAGGTCACTAAGGAAACGCATCGCCATGATCAATGCAGAAATTTCCTCGTACTCTAAAGTGTTAGAACAGAAACACTGGGTCGAAATGTGCGACAAAGTCGACGGGTAGATGAGGGTGGGCGGCAAGTGGAACTTGCTCAAACACCTTCTGAAACCCACCGGCACTCGCGCCGCCCAGAGATCGGCAATAGAGATACTTGTTCACCGAGCGCTCACTCTTCGTAGCAAAGATTCTATCATGACAGATCTCGCCAGAATTCATCTCCCACTGGACACGACCTCGTCCACGCCGCCTCCCGGCTACACCGGAAGCGATTCCGACGAGCTGGACGGAGACATTGCGGAATGGGAAGTAAGGTCTGCGCTACACAAACTCAATAGCGCCTCGGCTCCGGGCGCTGACAGTGTCACGAACCGTATGCTTAGGAACCTTGACGACGAATCGGTCACTTTCCTGACCGATTTATTCAACAAACATTGGAAGAACGGCTCGTATCCACAAGAGTGGAAACATGCCACCGTCATACTGATACCTAAACCCGGTAAGAAATGCACGACAGAAAATCTTACACCGATTTCACTCACATCGTGTGTTGGCAAAATTTTCGAACATGTCATAAGCGATAGGGTCTCTAAGCACATAGAGCGCAACGAACTCTTCCCACCCAATATGGTGGGCTTTCGCCCGCAATTATCAACACAAGACGCCATGCTTCTCATCAAATCGCAGGTAATCGATGCCTCTACCAGGGATCCCAGAGTCATTTTGGCTCTGGATCTCAAAAAGGCGTTCGATACCATACTTCACGATGACATACTCGAAGCCATTTCTGAGCTTGGTCTCGGTAGGCGTTTCTTTGACTTCGTAGGCAGTTCCTGTAAGACAGAACCGCTACCATCAGGTTAGGAGACATGGAATCAGCCAAGTTCCATCTAGGCAACACGGGCACCCCGCAAGGGGCAGTGATTTCGCCCCTTCCCTTTAACATTGGTATGGCGGCTCTCGCTAGAGAGCTAGAGAACAACAGCGACATCGGCTCCGCCATCTATGCCGATGACATCACCATTTGGCCCCGAGGTGGCTCGGTGGGTGACACCGAGACTACACTCCAAGAAGCCGTACGTACGGTCGAGAAACACCTTTCTCGTATGGAACTCGTACTATCTGACAGCAAGTCCGAGCTCCTGGTCTACCGACCCATCCGCATGGGGCGACGATCCCAAGGGTGGGTACCAACCGCAGAGATCGACATACACTTGTTCACTAAGAACGGCGCAGAAATCCCCCGCAAAGGCACCATACGCGTGTTAGGAATGCTTATCTCGGAGAACGGCAGGAATGCAGCTACGATACACAAGCTAAAGCAGCACACCCTTGCCACCGTTCGGCTTATTCAAAGGATTTTGGGCAGAAGAGGAGGCATCAAGGAGGACAACCTCCTCCGCCTCTTCCATGCCTTCCTTTTAAGTCATGTCAATTACGTCGCCTGCATGCACGCCTGGAGCGCTGCCGAAAAGGCCAAACTAACAGTCCTTATTAGACAGACTGTCAAAAAGGTTTTAGGGCTCCCTTCTAGAACGAGTACCACAAGACTCGAGGCTTTAGGCGTACACAATACACTCGACGAATTAATAGAGGCGCAGCGCATTGCCCAGATTTCCAGGCTTTCGTGCACTGGAGCGGGCAAAGCCATTTTAGCCAGAGCAGGCATCACCTCTCCCCTGACTAAGGAGAGAGCAGTTCCACTTCCAGACACTGTAAGGTCGATGATCATGGTTCATCCACTTCTCCGAAATATGCATCCGGTATATAACCAGGGTAGACGGAGAGCGCGGGCTAAAGCCTTCCTCTCTCGGCTCAACAGCAGAAGAGAAAACGCGCTTTTCGTTGACGCATCTCGCTCGGGTCCGAATTCCTTCGTGGCAGCTGTGGTAGACATGAGCGGCCGCACCGTGAGTGCCGCCTCGGTAAGGACCAGGTCCACCGGAGTCGCCGAACAGGTCGCCATCTCTCTGGCGCTAACAACTAAAGATCCTTGCCCCATCTTTTCCGATTCCATGACAGCCTTCAGGTCGTTCGACGCCAATCAAATCTCCTTCGCTGCTCGTAGTATTTTAACTAAATCTACAGTATTCCCTCATGAGTTGACGTGGTTTCCCGCCCATATGGGCGCCTCCGTCGACGACGTCGCCAACCCCAACGAAATGGCTCACGCTCGGGCGCGAGGACTTATGCTCCGCCCCGGGCAAACGAGCCCCCCGCACGCTGCGGGGGAGGGGAGTGGCGATGTCGCCGACGGGGACCCATTGACTACCTTTCACGAGGTAACTGCTCACTATAGACTAGGCAGGAAATCCTTCCCAGATCCGCACAGAGAGCTAACTCGAAGACAGGAGATCGCCCTCCGACTCCTCCAGACTCGATCGTTCCCGTCGCCGGCCACTATGGCAGTGTATACGGACATTTCGCCAATGTGTTCAGAGTGCGATCAGCTAGCAACTTTTTCTCATTTAATGTGGCGGTGCCCCCGCTTGCGCGTTTCGAGAAGAAAGCATCACGTCAACGAGACGGAATTCTTACACTGCATCGCATGTCCCAACCTTGCGAATCAACTCCGGGCTGTCCAGGGAGCCTGTGAAGCGATTGGGAATCTTTGGTTCCCGGCCCCTCCGCGGGCGATGCCCTCCGCGGGTTCTTAGGAACCCTCGTCCCAGGACACAATAAAGTTCCTCTGTCTGTCTGTCTGTATCTGAAAAGGAAGCAGGAATCGTGTTCGGGAACGGGGCGCGCTTACCAGAACTTTGATCAGTTGGCATTCTCAGAATATATAAATGAAAATCTGACTTTAGAGCTAACGCTTTAGGGATTCAAATGACGCCAAGGCATTTTTTGCACCCCTAACCACTAACTCTGTGGTTCTGAAGGCGTGAACGGGATAATCATTTTTGGGGGGCACCCCCGATCCGCGCATGCCGTCCCTGCCTTATGGTTGTAGCTGCGACTTTCTATGTTGAAGGGCCACTAAACAGGCTCCTACTTTTTTTAAGCCGCCCAAACAAGCTAACTCAATCATAGAGAAGGTTGCGGCGATCACATTCTGCGAATATGACAGCGCTGCGCCCCACACAGACGCCGTATTTCAAAAAACAATTCCCGCGCCACTTTCCTGCGATTAACCAGTCGCGCTCGCATCCTAGGTGTCGTCACGTTCTACCACGAACAACTTTGCGCAGTTGCATCTCGTTGATTGGTCGAAACCAGGTCTATATCGGATCCTGCGGCCATCCCACCGTGTGAGCGCCGGAGCAGCGCTGGCCGGTGCAACCGGAACTCCAGCGCAAGCGCCAATGACGTCAGTTGCTACGTCATGTCACGTGTCAAAAGTGGGCGGAGTCACGACGGCGCGCCGCGCTTACCCTTTCCTCTGCAGAGAAGGGTGGGGAGGCCCACCGAGAACACGAAACCGACGCAAGCGGCCACTTAAACCCGTGTAACTTCTTTATTATTGCACCTATTAGCAAAATTCTCGCGGGAGCACGTTCACATCGCACAGTAGCGCAGTTACATCTTTAAAATAAATTTTGGACCTCGGGTTGTTTAGGGGCCCTTTAAGCGCTGCACCATAAGCTTTTCGGTGCTGCAGAGTGTGGGTGAATACTTTCGTAGTTACGTCCTAGGAAGAAGTCCTGGCGTTGCACTTGCCTGGAACTCTTTTTTTATTCTGGGGAGTCAAAGCATCAGCATTTAGTGCAACAGAGCAAAAATCGTCTAGTAAGGTAGGCACACAGTTGTCTGCAAAGGCTTCATCAGTCTTAGCATTAGTGTCACAATTAGTTGTCATGCATGCAAAAATAAATGTAGCATGTACTTTGTAGAGTATGAAACAAATCTTCCAAAATGGTAATTACATATCTTTCTACAGTGAAGGACAGACAGTTTCTTGGCAAGCGGCTTAATAAGGAGGCCCCTGTGCCATTGATCACGAAGTCGAAACACTGCTACATCAACATTTTATTGAGAAAATAACTTGTGCAAGTTTAAAAAAGGACAGAGAAATGCGAGAAAAATTAAACCACATATATTCAAAAAGAGCAGGACAATAAATAATTTAAATATATTTAGAGCTTATTAACGATTGAAAGCTTACAGAGGACAACACTAGTAGTCACATAATAATCAACAGCCAAACGACTATGCGCTTTTCACCATGAGAGCAGCGCATCCTGTTATATGAGCACAGACAGAACAATGGATGACTGTGTGATAGCGGCTTTAAATCATGTTATGCAGTATCTTCACCCCGTAGATCAATGAATATAAACAAAAGAACTCAAATATGACTCAGACATGAAAGTAAAAATTTGCCTAGGGCATCACCTGATGTGAGCACATTGACTACGTTGTGGTCGGGTGTAGGCTCATCATAATCATTGACTAATGGCAATGAGTTATGTGCCTTGAATTAAGATATTTCCCGAGACAAGCTTTAAAGGACAACCAAAAGCATCATTGATGTAACGATGAACCAAAGTGACCTTCAAATAAAGTAGCGCATGAAATATTTAAAAAATCGCTATAATCAGCAACATTACAATGCAGTGTCACAGTGAGCAACGTTACACCGAAGGAACCTCAGTTTCATAATGAAGCTACATACTCACCTACTTTAAGTCGAATACAGAGGAGGCTGTGTTGGGGCGACAAAAAAAAAGGCAATATTCTCAGTTACATATATAAAATACAATAATCGCTCTATACAAAGCACTGTATTACGCGCATCTATGCAAATGTGACATGAACGGTTATCAGGCAGGCAAGCATCATACCGCAACCAAAAAAGAGATCCAGATTTTGCATACTGCGCATGAAGCTACTCCTAAAAAGGACTTCAAATAACCAGCAGGTACACATGTGCCGGACCGATCTGAGGGTCTCCGAATTTTACCCTGTTTCACATTTAAAAAGAACTCATAATATACCTAGTCATTAAACAAAATACTTCGAATGGCCGACTCCTTTGAGCACGCAACCTCTACCAAACGCGGAACAAGCTCACGTTCACAGTCATCAAAAACTTGTAGTGTCCAAGCATAGTGTAGCTGCTGAATGCAATCCTACTGGCATCATATGACACGCTGAAACCGCCGTCGCGGAAATGCTCTTAATGTAGAACGGCAGGCGGGCCGCGGTAGGACGCAGTTGGTGCACTTGATCATGTTATCCATGCAGCCCAGTAAACCGCATGTATTCCTGCAAAGGAAAAAATGGGGTCATCATTTCTTATAAAGCTGTTCTGCAACTGTGTTTTGAGGAACAAAATTTGAAGCGCATCTGCACAATAGACATTGGGCCCTCTACAGGAAGAGCTCATAATATCCTGCAACTGGCAATATAAAAACACTCAAAATGAATTTTTGTCAAGTCCCTGCTTCCTGTGAACTGCTGCCTGCACCGTATATATATATATATAAATTTAATGAACGAACGAACTATGAAGCCTAGGAAAGCATCAGAGAAGTTATTGGGGTTCTTAATTGTAGTACTATAATTGTGGAGTAAGTAGAAAGGAATTAAATTCGATGAAAAGACAAACCTGCCTTCGGTGGGAACAGAACCCACGACCTTCGGATAACGCGTCCGACGCTCTACCGCTGAGCTACGAAGGCGGTAGTACACCCTTCCACTTTATTGGGTATATATACACCAACATTCTAACACATATATCCATGTACATATTGACGCGTGCACTCAGCGAAGAAAACAAAGACGATGAGGGTTTTTAGCGCGTTCCTTCTAGTGGGACACGTGCACAGCGGGGTTAGAAGAAGAAGACGTTTTGGAATAGAGCTCCAACAAGCTCTCCTGCGTTTCTTGTCTGTTTCTTGTCGTGCTGTAACGCGACAATATATACGAAGGTCAGTGAGCTCCGCCGAAGCTTGGATGCTCGTGCTAGGTGCCGAGCGAAGAAAAGAAAGGCAAGAAAGAACTCAGAATAGAAAAGCCAGCCTGCGGCAAAGGCGCTGTGTCATCCACATAACGTAAACCATCCACACAACGTAAAAAGGTTTTGGGTGCAGGACTAAACGAACTGAGTGCGCATTGTCCAACACGTTCCGTCGTCGGATTTGCTGCCGTTACCGAGACGGTAGCACCCATTGCTGTCCCGTGTACCTGCTTGCTTCGGCGTAATCAGAAAGGAGGCATTGACTGCTTTTACGGAACACCTGAACGGCATTAATTCAGCAATCAAGTTTACCGTACAGCAGGAGCAGCACGGTCAGCTTACTTTCCTCGACTTCCTCGTCAAGCGCGAAGGAGAAAGAAACTAGTTCAGCATTTACAGAAAAAGCACCCACACGGGTGGCTATTTGCATTTTAATTCGTTGAACCCGGTTTCCCATAAAAGGTCTGATTGCCTCGTTGGTGAATCGCGCGAAGAGGCTTTGCGCAAAATCAGAGGACTTCGCTGCCCACATACAGCATGTGCATCGGGATCTCTCCCAAAGTGGCTACCCTGACTCGTTCGTGCGCTCTGTGGAGCGTCAGCTAGCATGTTCACCACGTTCCGACAACTCGCGCCCAAGAAAACGTGCTTCTGTGCCGTATGTTCCTGGTATCAGCGAGCACCTTGCGCGTGTTCTACGCCCCTACGATGTGCAGGTAGCACACGTGCCAACAAACAAGTTGAGGCATTCCCTTGTGAGGGTGAAAGGACAAGCTGTCAAAAGAAAAATTTCCACGCGTTGTCTACAGCATCCCGTACGCAGACTGTGGTGGCAGTTACGTCGGCGAGACAGGAAATTTTCCGCAAGGACTAAACCAGAATATATATGACGTAAAAAAAGAAAGTCTCATCGAACGCACTGGCGGAACACGCAGAAACATCTTGCCACAAAATTGGTTGGGATAACTCAAGAATAATAGAACGAGAAAAGAACTGGTCATCCCGGCTTCATGTGGAGTCTCTGACAATCCAAACAACGGCGCACAGGCTTAATCGCAATGACGGGAACCTCCCACAAATGTACACACATTGCTTACGCCACATTTTAAAGCCTACATAACCGGTCTGCTCACGCCGAGATTCTTCATTTGTGAACAAGGCTACCGTGGGGGAGCCGGAACGTCTTGCTTTTATTTGCTTTTATCGTGCTCAGTGTCTTATTTATTTGCCTGCTTGTATAGGTCCTCGTAACACACCACTCACCCATAGTCCGACGTTATTAATCTAGTTCGTTGTTAGTCACATTATCATCTCTGTCCTGCACTAGCAGCCCAGCAGCCTGGTTAAAGTCTACACTACCCAGTCCGTACCAAATGAAACACTGGACAGCTTACGGCATATCATAAATCCACTGTGCACAACAGCATCCCTGTAACAATACTATGTAACCAGATAACAGATCATGTAATTGTTTTGGTATTCGCGGTCTGCAAGAATTACGAACCCCGGAAATGCAGAAAACCGCAACAGCATGGTCAACGAGAAATAAGAATAAAGAACATTCGCAAAAGAGTCACATGCATCTGACAAAGTTTAAATGTGACCGAGAACACGCAAGCGGCACACATGCTCATCTGAATGCTGAGCTGCGTTAAGTTATTCCACCACCACAAGACGTCATGATTGCCTGCGGAAGTAATGCTGACATGCCACAACAAATCATAATCAAAAGAAGAGGCGTGCAGGACACGGACACAAGAAGAGCAGTGAACACCACGAACGCCGACTAACAACTGAAGCACAGCACAGGGGCGAAAAAGAAAGAAGACACACAAAGGTATCAGAGTCAGGGACTTGGCAAGTTTGTGTAGCTAGCTATCTGCAGAAGTGCTTAACATCCTTAAGTTTTCCTGACCCCTTCCGTGTGCGTAATTCTCAGGCTCTAGTTCAGTTGTTAACAGAGGAAAATCCGGGCCACTGCACAGCGTTTAGCATGGATGTAGAGGATCTGTATTACTCGTTGCCCCATAAAGGTTTATTAAATTGCGTGAAAGAATGTATTCAAGAACAAGGGCAAGAGTCCGGTTTCATAGATAGATGCGGAGTTTCCACAGGTACCTTTCTAGAAATTCTTTCCATGTACTTAACGTCAACGATAGTTGGATACAGAGAAGGCGTGTTTGTGCAAAAATCAGGAATTTGTATCGGTTCAAAGGTCGCCCCTATTCTAAGTGATCTGTACTTGAGCAAGTTTGACTGCCGTTTAAAAGAGGCATTAGGGGACCGCATCATCAGGGTATTTCGGTATGCGGACGATTACCTGGTACTTTCTAGTAAGAACGATTTTGAATCAGTCGTTACCTATGTAAGCGATCAATTTAAACTTAATGGAGATGGTCTAAGGTTCACGAAAGAACTACCGGAGAGAAACGTAATACAGTTTTTAGATATCTCGTTGTCATTTGAGCAGAATCACGTGTGTTGGCAGTATTCCCCTAGAGCATCTAAGCCGTTGTTAAACTTTGACTCCAAGCATTCCAAAGTAGTAAAAAATGGAATAGCCTTGTCCTGTTTAAAGTCAGCCCTATCAAAGTCGTGCGTGCACCGTTTGACCATTAGCTTTAATGCGCAGGTCGAGCGCCTTTTAGATGCAGGTTACCCTAGACTAGCCATAGCCACAGTAGCAGAACGTCTGAAGAAGTCGATTTCGACCGGAACTAAAGCTGTAGCAGAGAGTAACATTAACAAGAAAAAGGTCGTGAGTATTCCGTATATCCACGGAGTTTCGCACAGGCTTAAGAAAGTAGGAAGTAAATATGGGGTTAATGTTGTGTTTACGGCTCCCAATAAGTTAGGAAGGGTTTGTGCTGCCGTGCATAGAAGAAATGAGCAGATGGAAGGTAAGAAGCGAACAGATATCTGTCCGGTTAAGCACTTAGCCAAGAACAACTTCCCCGACTGTCGCATGGGTGTGGTGTATAAGATTCCTTTTAGCTGCGGACGTTTTTATGTAGGACAAACCGCGCGTTGTAATAATCAAAGATTAATTGAACACAGAAGGTCGCTATCAGGTGGGACGCCGTCCAATCTATCCTAGCACTGCCAGGTCTGTAGCTGCATGCCCGAGTTAGACAAAACCGAGATCCTGTACAGGCATAGGAACGAAGATACGCGTTTATTGGTTGAGGCCTGGCATATTAGTATTAGTGGAAGTGCATGCGTGAGTCAACCGTCGATTATCTTAAACAGAGAGGAGATAGAATGTCTTAGCAGTTGTCTATCGCGTAGAACGGCACGTGTAACAGTATGACAGGTGGCGCTACCATTCCGTGCATGCGCAGATAAGCTGTGTGTCTTCTTTCTTTTTCGCCCCTGTGCTGTGCTTCAGTTGTTAGTCGGCGTTCGTGGTGTTCACTGCTCTTCTTGTGTCCGTGTCCTGCACGCCTCTTCTTTTGATTATGGAATGTTACCAACTCGCTCAACTTTCTGTCCTTTTGAGCCACAACAAATACTGCGCAACTGCTCAAGCACGCACGTAAATTTGAAAGCCCTGAACTGAAATCTCGTGCATGCGATGCCACAGTGAATGAACGAGCGGCAACGGTTGCCCTACAACACGCGATATCACATGCATGTATTCGTCTGTGCAAGACACGAGTAAATTACTACTACCCCACACAGTTGTACAGGCACTGTACTCACTCTCCGTAACCGCCAAAAGACAGAGTGGTGGGAATGAAGCCAATTCACTCCTTACTCACTAAGCGGGCTAAACACGCACATAGACCTAAGAAAGTTTCAGAATGCATTCATACACGGTGATCTGAATAAGAAAACCACAGTTGCGTTGCTCGGTGTTTCAGTTGATGCGTCAACTATCTTAGAGTTTACCTAGCATTTATGCTCATTGTATCTGTTACAGACGGGTTTTCCATATCCGCGGAACACATGAGTGATCTCACAGGCATCCTGCAGCGCTATTCAAATGTAGTACATACATTTATTTTAGACGTAGACATTGATGTTACAGCATCCAGTCACAGAAGCGCCGGGATTGAACCAGGGTTAACGTAAGGAGGAAAGTAGAAAGAACATAATGCCACCACACAAACACACGCAGCAGTTGCAGCATGGTAGCGGAATATTCTCCAGAAACAAAGGAAGAGCCAGCCGCCAACAACTTGACTACACCGACTCCACCGCCAACCACCCAAACGAGCTTCGCTGGCTTTGCTTCGCGTTTCCGCCTGTCTGCGCCAGCCTGCACCCTCTCGCCTCATCTCCTCGGCGACCGGCGAAACGAAAAGCCAGACATTCTGGCGCCTCTCTCTCGTGCTCATGGCTGCCGGCGACATCTAGGCGCCGTCACTGTGCCGACGCCCGCCGACGCTTTGAGCCATACCCTGCGTTTCTATCTCTAGTGGGGAGGGCGGGGGGGGGGGGCAGTATTCTTCCATGTTTACATTCCGTCTCGCGAAGACATTTCGGAAACGGATTCATCGTCCTTTTGATGTCACTCCCGCTAGTTCGCGTGGCTGACGTCTTCAAGACGTCAACCACGAGAACTAAGACGTCACTTCCCCAATAAGACGTCTTTTTAGTCTTGTGTGCTAGCTGGGCCACTATGCTCCCTAAACGAAATTGACTCCGTAATATAAGCAATTATACAGTCCGTTTACGAAGCTGTGTTCCTTTAGATATCAACCATTGGTGGCTGTTATGGGGTGTCGAGGACTGTTTCGTGCCTCCACTACCCGACCTCTTTTCCGTCGAAATATTGAAGATCAACAAAAATACACCAAAGAGCGTAGACCAACATCGACAGCGCTATACGCGCGATTTCGTTTTGAATTATTTCAAAGGCTCTACCATGTTTCTAAATGAAATTAACTTAGTAATATAGGCAATGATACAGTCAGGTTACGTGACTGTGTTCTTTTCGATATCAAGCATGGGTGGCTGTTACGGGGTGGAAAAGACTGTTTTGCGCCTCTACTACCCGACTCCTTTCCCTCTCAAATATGATGCTGAACAGCACTACACGAAACAGCGCACACCAATAGCCACAACGCTATACGCGATTTCGTTTTGCTTTATTTCAAAGGCTTCCCTATGTCCCTGAAATAAAATGCACTCCGTAATATAAGCAATCTTGCAGCCAGGTTACGTAGCTGTGTTCTTCTCGATATCAAGCAGTGGTATCTGTTACGGCGCGGCAAGGACTGTTTCGCGTCTGCACTACCCGAGCTCCTTTCGCTCGAAATTATGATGCTCAACAAGAGTACACGAAAATGCGCACAACATCCAGCACGCTATTTGTATCACTTCATTTTGCTTGATTATAAAGGCGTCCCTATGTTCCTGAAATGAAATTTACTCCGTAATATAAGCAATTATGCAATCAGGATAGGTAGCCCTGCTCTTTTCGATATCAAGCATGGGTGGCTTTATAGTACCGCGAGGGCCCTCTCGCGCCTCCGCTGTCCGAGCTCCGTTTCCCCTAAATTATGAGACTCACGAAGAGTACATGAAACAGCGCACACCAATATCCACCACGCTATAAGTTTGATTTCATTTTGCTTTATTTCAAAGGCTTCACCATGCTCCTTAAATGAAATGGACTCCGCAATGTAAGCAATTATGCAGTGAGGTTACATGTCTGTGTCCTCTTAGACATTAAGCATTAGTGGCTGTTACGGGCGGCGAGGACTGCTTCGCGCCTCCGCTACCCGAGCTCCTTTCTCTCAAAATATGATGCTCAACAACATCGCAAGGCTCCTGCGACATTCCTTGTTCTAAATCGTATTTTGCGATCTGTTCATCGATTCAAACATCCATCTTCCGCGGAGCTTAACTTCTAGTTTGGATTTCAACCAACAGAACATGACGGAACATGGTGAGTGTCCCCTGCTTTCTCTAGCACTCATAGCTTGGATAGGCGATAGCCAGTACAAGTACATACATGAACATTTATTTCCCAAGAAACAAACATGCACCATAATGTCACAAACTAGTGCCTATTTCGAAGTGAAACCCGACGCCGAAAGGCCAAAACAACAAGAAAAACGGCGCGCGGAGGAGGCGCCGAAAGTCACGTCGCGTCTACAAAAGGCGAGAATATTGTGGAAGCTTTCTTATCGCGGCGAGCGCGCGCGCGGCACAGACGTAAAGAGAGAGGGAGGTGGAGAGTACACACCGACGCTCCTCGCGCAGTGCGAGAGAGAAAGAGGTGCACCCCCCCCCCCAGCGAAGAAGGTCCGAGAATGGGCGAGAAGGTTCCCAACAGTGTGCGTGCTTTGAGTCACGTGGCCCGCGGAACATTCTAGTGCGCCTTCCCAGGGCTATATAAGCTGTCGGACACGGGCCGCGAGAGAGAAGAGAGAGTAGAAAAGTTGCAAGTAAAAAGAAGAAGCAAGAAGTCGTGTGTGACTCAGTCGCCCTTCCACGAGCCAGCTGACAAGCTACCTGCAAGCTTCGAACTGAGAAGACGCCGAGTGTCTTGGTGAATAGGACTCTTTTGTGTTTTGTTCTTTGTTGCAGTGCATGAGCTTGTACGTGTTGGTTGGCCTTGCGTAACTTTGTAACCCATCTGAGTTTGAGTTTGTAAAAGCCTTGTTTGTGTACGTTTTGTGTAACTGCCTATTTGATGAGAATATATTTGTTTTGTTTGATCACCATTGGCAGACTCGTTCTTTGAACCACTGCTGGCGTTTTGCTAGTGCGCTGAAGAGGACCAAAAATCTTATTGTCCAAGCTTTCGTGGGATATTTTTCGGAGAACCTAAGCCTCGGTTCTTGGAATTATTTCTGGCGATCGCGACCCGTACATCATAGCGCTGGTTTGGTGACACATACATTAGGATCTAAAAGCGGCGCCACAACTCACGACATGAAAGATCTCATTGCCGCTGTACCATGGAACGATACGTACTTCATCATTCACTACGGAACTATTGACTTGACACATAACACGGGTGACGACACTGTGCAGGCCATAAAAAACACTCGTAAACGATTTGCAGACCAACAGGACAAGCACTAAACTTGGGTAGGACAGACTGCTGAGCTAGTTGGTTATGCATCACGAAAAGTTCACCTTAGCACGAAATACACAGGGACACAAGAAATGAAACAGACAGGACTGCGCGCTACTACCACTGTTTATTGTGAAGATCACCCACCGACGTACATATGCGTCTTGACGCATGCGCAACACACACTTCAAAGAAGAGCCGAGGAATCAAGACTAACAAGGATAGTCAGGCAACAGTCTGCATGAGACGAAATTCTGATGTATGCAAACTTATCGAAGCCGCGCTAATACAGATAAGCTCGTTTTTATTAACATGGAAGGCTTCTAACGCCAGCCGAGCTGTGCAGCTCTTGCTTTTGCCTAAGATTCTTCTCTCCTTGAATCTAGGCTCACAATCGCATGGCGTTCCATGCGCAAATAAATGTGCGTGCTTGTCTTCCCTCTTTACCTTTAGAGTATGCTTCCTAAGACGGTCGTTCAGGCACCTTTGAGTTTGGCCGATGTAGAATCTCCCGCAGGACAAAGGAGTCGAATACACGACTCCGATTGAGCACTTTGAGAGGGGAGACTCGTGCTGTGTCGTACACCTTTGGGGTCCCCTAGCACAAATGCGAGGACCAAGCTTTTGTAGCTTAGTAGGCGCTGAAAAGACCAGAGGAAGGTTGTGTCTCCCAGCCACCTTCTTGAGGTTATGCGACAGCGCATGTATATACGGCATCACCTCTGGCCTCCCTTTCAAGCACTCGGTTTGAGTACAATCCCTTCGTGCTCCGGACTTCAGTGTTTGCAGGAGGGACTCGGCCACCGCCACTACAACCATCGAAGGAAAGCCCGCTGCCAAGAGGCGGTCGACTTGATGCATAAAACTATCCTGCATGCGATGCGAGCATGATTTTCGGAGCGCAGAATCCATACACTGTATCGCTATACCCCTTTCTATCGTCTTAGAATGGGCGACGTCGTAAGGCAAGAGTCCTTTTTTGATGCGTGGAATGTACGCCCAGCAAACGTGATCAACACTGGATGCTAACTGTAGGTCTAAAAACTGCAACGTGCGTGCTTTCGGAAGCTCATGCGTAAAATGAAGGCCTTGTCCGAGCTGATTAAAAACATCTAAAATCTTAAAACCGAGGCAAGGGATGTAAGGTCACCCTGCTTTGTTAAAAGAACTGAAAAATCATCAACGTATGTAAAAACGTTTAAGACAACCCCCCCCCCCCCCCATTAAAAGCTTGCTGCAAAGCTTTGTCAACGCCTCATAAAAATATATCGCATAAGAAAGGGGCACACGAGAACCTATGCAAGCCCCTTGACGCTGCAAGTACGGTTGCTTGTTAAAGACAATAAAAGTGACCTTACGATATGACTCGAGCAATGTTAAAAAGTTGTCCGTTGACATCCCTGTAAAATTGCTAAAATTGCACTCTCCATTTTCTTCAATACGGGTTTTTATCGATTGCATGAGCTTATATTGGCGTAAATAATAGTAAAGATCCTCTATGTCGACAGAAATTGCGCTGCCTACGTTGGGGTCGGACTTCACAAACTGCGCAACTTCGATCGAATTCTTGATGCGGAAAGGATCTTCTACATTTGGTTTACTTAGTTTCTTTAAAAGAAACTGGCTGACATTTTGTTGCCACGCCCCCCTCTCGCTCACTATTGACCTAAAGGGCATTTCTGCCTTATGCGTCTTTGCAGTAAAGGATATGGTCAAGCTATTGATCCTAGCTCTCTTAATGTCGTTGGCTAGCTTGTTCAGGTCAAGGCTCTTACAAAATTCAGCAAACTTTGTTTTAACGCTAACAGCGCTTTTCTCAATCGGGACAAAGTTCTTCTTCACCGCAGCCAGAGGTTTCTCTTGGAACATTCCTTTCGGCATCACCACGAAGCCTCCTTCCTTGTCGGCTTGCAGGAGCGAGGGGCCATTGCTCTTGAAGAAGTATACTATGTCATCTAGTTGCCTGTCCTTCCGTGCAAGAGTCCTTGGTGGGAGGCACTTCTGCAAACACTCCACTTCTTGGAGTAAACATCGTTCCGAGTTTTCCTGTGTTGCTCTCGAAGATAGGTCACGGTTTATCCCATTTAGCTCTTGCGTGGGAAGAGTTGTGGGTTTCGGCCCTTTCTCCGGTAGATGCGTGGATCCTTCTGGCACCTGAATGTCTCCAAACACTACGAACTGCTTGTCTGCGCGGGTTGTCTTGTTCTTCAGGTAGTGAAGCAAAATAGTCAGCATGCACTTCCACCTACTTTCAGTTAGCCAAGCTGCTAACCTCTTGCACTCTCATAATTTGATGCCTGCCAGCCGTTCCGGGTAAACCTCAAAGCAGGAAAGACGAAACATACATAGACAGTATATCGGTAAGTGTTCGGTTCAGGCGTTCCGTGAGGCTGTTCGTTTGAGGGTGATACGCCGTCGTTAATTTGTGTTTCGTGGCACAAGAGCGAAGGAGATCTTCAACAACCTTACACAAAGAGTAGCGGCCTCTGTCTCTAAGAAGCTGCCGAGGAGCTGCATGGTGCAAAATGACGTCTTGCAGGAGGAAGTCCGCGGCGTCGGTAGCGCAACTGGTCTCAATGGCCCGAGTGATGGCGAAACGGGTTGAATAATCTGTCGCAACGGCAATCCACTTATTTCCTGATCGTGAAGTAGGGAAAGGCACAACAGATCCAGGCGAACACGGTAAAACGGTTCAGGTGTTATGTCAGTCGGCTGGAGAAGTCCGGCCGGAAGGAGAGCTGGCCTTTTATGACGTTGGCATGGTTCGCAGGCATTGACATAACGACGCACGGAACGGTACAGCCCAGGCCAGAAAAATCGTCGGCGGACACGGTCGTGCGTCCGGGAAATACCAAGGTGTCCCGCAGTAGGCACATCATGGAGCTGCTCGAGTACAGTCGCCTGCAGATGAGAGGGAAAAACTATCAGTAGTTCTGGCCCGTCGGGGCGTATGTTTCGGCGGTATAAGACGTTATCTACGATGAGAAACATGCGAAGAGAAGGGTCAGAGGGGTCAGAGCGTAGGCGGAGGATGACATCATGCAATGATGCATCACGTTCTTGTTCTTGACCGAAGTTCAAAAAAGCATCGAGCGTGAAGATCCCAGAAGCTGCATTATGGGAGTCCGAAGTGTCGACGGGGTGGCGAGACAAGCAGTCGGCGTCCTGATGCAGCCTACCGGACTTGTACGCCACTGTATAGTCGAATTCTTGCAGACGTAAGGCCCAACGACCTAGACGACCCGTTGGATCTTTAAGCGTCGAAAGCCAGCAGAGAGCATGGTGGTCTGTGGTAACAGTGAAAGGCCGGCCATAGAGGTATGGCCGGAATTTGGTCACTGCCCACACAAGTGCAAGGCACTTGTTTTGTGGGGTTTTACGTTCCAAAACCAGTTCTGATTATGAGAGACGCCGTAGTGGAGGGCTCCGGAAATTTCGACCACCTGGGGTTCTTTAAGGTGCACTGACATAGCACAGCACACGGGCCTCAACATTTCGCCTCCATCTAAATGCAGCCGCCGCGGCCGGGATTCGATCCCGCGACCCTCGGATCAGCAGCCGAGTACCTTAGCCATTAGACCACCGTGGCTCTGTAATGGTGTAATTGCGTTCCGCGTGTGAAAGCAGGCGACTGGTGTACGCAATAAGTCTGTCGTGTCCGCGTTGACACTGGGCTAGAGCAGTGCCAATTCCATGCCCACTAGCATCTGTTCGGACCTCTGTTGGCGCAGATGGGTCGTAATGTGTAAGAATTGGAGGGCTAGTGAGCACGGTGATAAGGCGTGCGAAGGCGTCGGCTTGGTAAGGGCCCAAAGAAAAGGGTACGCCTTTCTTCAGAAGGTCGGTCAGAGGCTGAGAAATTTATACAAAATTTCTCACAAAGCGACGGAAGTAAAAGCACAAGCCCACAAACCTTCGGAAGTCTTTGACACAGGTCGGAGTAGGGAAATCGACGACAGCACGAACTTTGGTAGGGTCAGGACGCACGCCGGACGCGTCGACGAGGTGAGCGAGATTAGTAATTTGGCGGCGACCAAAGTGACACTTGGAAGAAGAATTCAGCTGTAGTCCAGCCACACGGAAAACCGAAAGAACAGATGAAAGGCGCTCAAGGTGCGTGTCGAAGGTCGGAGAGAACACGATGACGTCGTCGAGATAAGAAAGACAGATGGACCACTTAAAAGGACAGAAAGTTGAGCGAGTTGGTAACAGTCCATAATCAAAAGAAGAGGCGTGCAGGACACGGACACAAGGAGAGCAGTGAACAACACAAACGCCGACTAACAACTGATGCACAGCACAGAGGCGAAAAAGAAAGAAGACACACAGCTTATCTGCGCATGCTCGGAATGGTAGCATTCCGAGCATGCCGAGCATGCGCAGATAAGCTGTGTGTCTTCTTTTGATTATGGACCACTTAAAGGCCAACTCCGGCGATTTTCTGACCATGTCAAAGTAGTGGCATTTTTAGCTTCTAGAGACCCCCCTGTCGCCCGTATGACAGCATAATTGCCCCTAGAAATAGAAAATATTTTTAAATAAGCGAGAAAACGTGAAAACGAAACCGAAAACTCCTCCGAGCAGCCAAGCCGTGCCCCTACGAGTGACGTCACAAGTGTCTAGTGGGAGGGTGCGCAAGGCATGCCGGTCGCGACAGCGCGAAGCTCGAAAGCGCTGGAGAGCAGACGCTCAGCGCGTCCGCCGGATAGCACTGATCCACCGCTCGCGAAGTGTATCGTCGCGAGGAAAGTTGTGATAACTAACTTTCCTTAGTTGCTGCGCGTTGTGAGTTGTTTCTGCAGCCAACAACGCAACACCACTTGCCACCCCACAGCACTATACGATCCACACGGCAGCAACTTGCAAAGGCCGGTCCCCACTAGCGGAAAAACTGCGCGCGGCGAGATTCGTGAAAAGCGGCAGCAACGCGCGGCAGATGCTCGGATGGGTCGAGACCCATTCTTTCGCGGCCGCCGCGAAACAAGCACCAATCAGAAGCGAGACGCGGAGACGTGCCGACGGTTGGATGGATGGATATTAGGATTCTATTTGCTCCATACTTTTGCGCCACCAATACTCTAAGCGCCTTTTACTTATCTCTATCGCCGACATGTTCAGCTTTCCCGTGTTACTCCTGAAACCCATGGCCTCCTGTAGGGTAGTGTCCACAGCTACACCTGGGTGGACATCTGTACATTCAATCAAAATATGGTCTGTCCTTTCCCTAGCTTCTCTTGAAGGGCATCGGCTCCTCAGGACAATTTGTGAATAAAGTTCGTTGACTGACTGACTGATTTTCCACAGCGCGTACATGTGTCCCCTTCTTTATTGAATTTCGCTCTGTAACTTCGGCTTCTCAGGCAACCGGACCTTGCTTCAAACAGTAAAGCGCTTCCCTTTGAATTATCGTAAAATTTTTCTCTCTTGATTTCGTCTTTCTCTTTTCTGTAGTTGTTCAATGCCGGCTTCTTCTCCATTCCTGCTATCCAATCCGACTTCTCCGCCGCTCCTTTTTTTTACATGGTGGTGCGGACGCGTGGCGCCATCTATCCGTCAAGCGTCGAACCATAACACACAGCCTCTGAGATTTGAAAGTTACATGGCCGTCGTAAAATCTCAGAGGCCATGCCCAGACCTATATACAGTTTTCTTTAAGCCTACCCGTACCGAGACGCCGGGCAAGAAGTATCCTCGCAGGAGCAGTTTTTTGATAGCGTGACCAGCAGTAGCGCTAGAAAGACATGCATGGTCGACGAAAGACGAAATCGTCTGATTAGAGCTCACGTTTCGCGAGAGCTTTCGAATGGAACAACACAAGGTCGTTCTTGGCTGCCTCGTCGCCGCTTGCCGCAAAACGCGAGTGGGGACTTGACGCGTGCGTGCCGCGGAAGCGCTCGCCGCGCGCGTTTTTGCCGCTAGTGGGAACCGGCCATAACGCCTGGCTCCAGCGCACAATCGTGCTCTTGTCCGCGTTCTCGTCGCTGCCGGGCTGGCGTCGTCTGCACTATCCCGGCATTCTCCGCGTTGGACACTTGTAGCGTCATACCCAATGTGGCCTGTAACTGAAGGGGTGGTAATGTAGGGCGTTCGAGTCAATTAATTAAATTCATTTGTAAGGAATATGTGCAACTCTCGAGCCTCATTTTCTCAGGGCATGATGTAAGTACGCAGAGTAACGTACCCAGTGAATTTCATCAGCACCCGTTGACATGAAAAAATCGCCGGAGTTGGCCTTTAAAGCTGTGCAGGAGCGTGTCCATAATGCGCTCGAAGGTGGCTGGGGCATTGCACATGCCGAACGGCATGACTCTGAACTGATAAAGGCCATCTGGCGTCACAAACGCGGTCTTCTCACGGTCCATGTCGTCGACGGCAATCTGCCAGTAACCAGAGCGAAGGTCTATTGATGAAAAATAAGTCGCACCGTGTAGGAAGTCTAATGCGCCATCTATGCGTGGCAGTGGATAGACGTCTTTCTTGGTTATTTTGTTTAGATGCCAATAGTCCACGCGGGACCTCCAGGTGTTATCCTTCTTGGTAAGCATCTTGTCGACTTCCTGCTGTATCACTCGGCGTTCGGCATGTGAGACGCGATAAGGCCGTCTATGAATAGGCGCTGCATCGCCCGTATGTATGCGATGCTGCACAAGGGATGTTTGTTCCAAAGGGCGACCTTCAAAGTAAAAAATATGGGCATAGCTGGTGAGCAGATCACGGAGGTCGTCGGCCTGGGAGGGCGACAGGTCTTGGGCTATCATCTTGGTGATGTCGCTGCGTGCTGCACGAGATGTTGCGGGAACAACGTTGGAATCGGCTGAAGAGCTGGTGCGAGATGGGTAAGGCGAAAGGGCTGTAAGTTCGTACTCGTGCGGCGGCGAAAGCGTGGCAAGGGATATGCCTTGGGGTAGGACCTGAGTGCAGAAACTAAAGTTCAGGAGCGGAAGGTAAGTTGTGTTTGCCGAGATGGTCACAACGGTGTGAGGAAACGAAACGCCGTGCGATAGTAAGGCACTGACAGGAGGGGTGACCACATAGTCACCCTCCGGTACAGAGGGGTTAGGCCGAGCAGTAATATAAGTAACTGCTTGAGGCAGCAGGCGAACAAAGTCAGCAGAACAGAGCTGGGTCTCTACTTTGTCGGGGACGTTGGGAATATCTGGCAAATCGAGTTGGACCACGCCAGCCGAGCAGTCAATTATAGCCGAGTGAGTAGGCAAAAAAATCAAGGCCAAGGATTACGTCGTGAGGGCAGTGTTCAAGTACATGAAACAATACGGACGCGTGGCAACCACCAACACTTACACGGGCGGTACACATTCCCAGCACTGCGGGCATTCCTCCGTCTGCAACTTGCACTAGGCGGGTTTCGGCAGGTGTAAGTACTTTCTTGAGCCGCTTTCGGAGGGCAGCACTCATAACAGTGTTGTGGGCACCGGTGTCGATCAGGGAGGTTACTGGTAGGGCGTCAACTTGTACGGCGATTAGGTTCTGATTTGTCAGCAATGTAAGTAGAGGTCGGGGTTCCAATGCAGCGACTTGCTTCGACCCCGAATTTAGTCTTTCTGCTCCTAACCCCATCGCAATGAATCGCAAAGTCGCTGACAAGGCTCAAGATGATAATCGGGATCGCTGCCTTCTTGAAGGTGTGGAATGTCTTCAAAAGTTCGCTCCAAAAAGCAAGGACTTCCACTGCAGCAGAATGTTTGACGATGTTGTTTCTTTCTTTAAGAGCAACAACCTTATGCTCACGCAAGCCGATAAAGACAGTGGGTTCGCCGTTTTGCCGAAGGGAACATACAACGAAAAAGCACTTGCGGCCGTCAACAAGAACTTTGCCCCCGTGAAGAAAAGTGAAGTGCGCATAAAGTGTCAAGCCATCAATCTCTGTAAGCGTTTAGATCTTCTTAAGCTTGCCAAGGACATTTCTAACAGCAAGAGCAATAGTTTGAGGGTGTTTTTCGCAGCCAAGACTCACAAGCCCGAAGTACCTTTTAGGACTATTATTAGTGAAGAGGGATCGTGGCAGAACTGTGTCAGCAAATTTTTGTTAAAAAATCTTAAGTCGCTAGTTATTAAGGACCCCTTTCTTGTTAAGAATTCAGCCGCTGTAGCGCAATTTTTAGAGGGAAATCATGATGTTGGTTTTGGTTTTTCCATAGACGTGCAAGACTTGCTTTATTCTGTCCCGCAAAATCAAATGTTGGTGTCCGTCAAAGAGTGCGTGGAAGCTAGCGGGGAAGTATCCTTCCAGAACACTGTGGGCCTGTCATTTGACAACTTCCTCTCTTTGCTGCAGTTTTATTTGAAATCAACTTTTATTGTATTTGACGAGCAGCCCTTCTTGCAGCGTGATGGTATCTGCATAGGATCATGCGTAGCCCCTATCCTTTGCGATATCTTTCTGGCGAAGGTAGATGGCACGCTTGCGCAGGTTTTAAATTGGGGGCCGGTTTTAAAAGTTTTTAGATATGTTGACGATTTTTTAGTGCTTTTAAAGAAGACTCCCGCCTTCACCTACCCCTCTACAGTAGGTGAAGTTTTATCTGTTTTTAGCAAACATGGACTTGGGTTACCTTTTACCCATGAACTTCCGGACGCTTCTCTTTTACAGTTTTTAGACGTAAAAATCAAGTTTTCTGATGCGCACGTCTGCTGGTGTTACTACCCACGAGCCAAGAAGGAGCTGCTACCGTTTGACTCGGCACATTCCAAGACAATTAAGAGAGGAATTGCGTTGATGTGCATGAAATCAGCTCTCCAGAAATCGTGCCTACACCAAGTCACTTCCAGTTTCTATAATCAGGTAAGCCGTCTTTCGGCCGCAGGGTTCCCCCTCTCGGTCTTGAATGCCGTTTCTGAGTCACTCCTTCAAAAATTCAAGCGTGGAACGGGAAGCACTACGGCAGAGGTTCACCAGAAGGCCCCTAGGCCTGAGGTTGTACCTCACATCCATAAGCTTTCCCACAATTTCAAGAAGGTGGCAAACAGGCACGGTGTGCCTATTCGTTTCTCTGCCCCAAACAAGCTGGGAAAGTTGTGCCCACGTATTTGCAATGCAAATAAACGTGGATGCTGGAAGAACCATCAAACGCCGTTAGTAAAATGTTCCACTGGAGTGGTCTATTGCATCCCCATGTCATGTGGGATGTTCTACGTCGGCGAAACTGGCCGCTGCGTTCATGACCGATTGGGGGAACACGCTCTAAATCTGAACAAACTACATGGCAGGTACGCCCATTTGGTTGCGCATGTCATCAAGTGCCCTGGTTGTGTGGCGCGGTTAAAGGAGACGACGATCCTAGGCAAGAGCAGTGACAAAATTGCACGTCTAAGTCTGGAAGCCTACCATATTAGAAAACTTGGCAGCAAGTGCATAAGCACCCCGTCTATCGCTGTTTGACGCGGAATTTAATCTTCTTGATGCGGCTATCGGGGGGTTACATTGCTAAGCAATATATTGGATTGGTTTCTTGTACTTTCCTGGATTTTTTGCGCCTGCGTTGTTGACATGTCACCATCCCCCCCCCCCCCTTTTACTTTTTTTTCTCCCCCTCCATTTCCCATGCTTCTTTGAGGCACTTATATAACCACGTCATTTTTCCAAATAAGGCCAGTTGATAGTCCGCGCTCGTGTGTCCTTGTCTCTCCTTCTGTGTCGTCTGGTTGCGCCGGTGCCTTTAGGTTTCAAGCCAAGAAATAAGGCAAGTATTATCGTTGCCTGAGCCATTACAAGACCAGCGGTCTATAAACTACGCGTCGGCCGTCCGTCATCAACCTACAACGCCGCAGAACTGATTGATTGATTGATTTGTGGGGTGTAACGTCCCAAAACCAGTTCTGATTATGAGAGACGCCGTAGTGGAGGGCTCCGGAAATTTCGACCACCTGGGGTTCTTTAACGTGCACTGACACCGCACAGCACACGGGCCTCAACATTTCGCCTCCATCGAAATGCAGCCGCCGCGGCCGGGATTCGATCCCGCGACCTTCGGATCTGCAGCCGAGTGCCATAACTACTAGACCACCGTGGCGGGGCACGCCGCAGAACTCATCACCCGTCGCCGGTCCTTGCAATGAGACATTCTCCCCACCTTATGACGTGTCACGGCCGACCCAGCAGGCGAGTGCATCCGTGGAAACGTCACTTCACTATCCTCCGGCAGCTACTTCAACTTGGTCTCAGAGGACGTCCATCAGTCGACCACCTGTTCGTAAGACAGAGTTTTGGCGGACCGTCGACCGCCGTCCCATTTGGTACCATTGCGGCGAAGTAGGGCACGTGTATCGTTATTGCCCCTATTACGACCCTGGATACTCCTTTACAACCGCCTACCCTCGTGCTCGTTTCGAGACCCGACGTGATGCCAGCGTCCCTGCGCCAGCACAGCCGTTCGCCGTACCTTATCGCCGATCTCGCACTCCGTCACCTGCTCCCAGTTCTTCACCGAACCGTCGTCTTTACGCCGATACAGCCCGAAGCCCATCCCCGAGCCCTCGCCGGGGAAACTAACAGCAGCGACCTTTGGGGGGAAGGTTGCTGCCCGTCGAGATGCCACAACTCCCCCGACACCGACAGGACGACCGAACGATACGACTTTGCCGACGACAAAGGAAATAGTAACCGCTGAAATAACTGCATCGACGGACGCCCAGTGACGGCGCTTGTAGACACTGGAGCGGATTTCTCCATAATGAGCCAGAAGTTCGCCGACTGCTTAAAGAAAGTGAAGACTACCTGGACGGGGCCTCACATAAGAACTGCTGGGGGTCAGATGATGACGCCCGCAGGCAAGTGCACAGCTCGAATTACAATTGATAGCTCGGCTTTCGTTGCAAATTTTGTCATTCTGCCGGAGTGCTGTAAGGACTTAATCATGGGAATGGACTTTTTACGTGAATACGGCGCTGTTATAAACATCCCCAGCAGATCTGTCACGTTTTGGATGGGCCCAGATGCAGCCGAACCCTGTACGGACCAGTGGTGTCAGCCTTTGCGCATTTCTGATGACGGCGTAGCCATCGCACCGAGATCAAGCGTCTTGTGTCCGTCACATGCGACACACAAAACGATTCCGACAGCATCGCCGAAAGTATTCGGGCATTACTCTTTAGCCACGGCGTCTCTGTTGCAAGGGGCGTCGTTAACATACACCGCGGACGCACGCAAGTTCTGCTAACAAACTTTATCCCTCAGCGCCGATACCTCACGAGAGGTATGACTGTTGCTTATGAAGAAGAGTTCACTCAGGTGAGAAACTGCATGACTGTGGAAGAAGATGTCACAACCGACGAGCCGCCGACACCCCTATCCGTCGATGTTGACCCTAATTTGCTGCCTGCACAGAAGGAATGCCTCTTGGAGCTCATTCATCAGTTCCAGGACTGTTTCTCGTCGTCGTCCAGGGTCGGCCAAACGACGCTGACCAAACATCGCATTATCACAGAAGAAACAGCCAGGCCAATTCGACAAAACCCGTACCGTGTGGCCCCGCGGGAACGTGAGGCCATAGAAAATCAAGTACAGCAGATGCTACAAGATGACGTTATTCAGCCGTCGAAGAGTCCGTGGGCATCGCCGGTTGTATTAGTAAAGAAAGAAGATGGCAGCTTACGTTTTTGCGTAGACTATCGGAAGCTCAACCAAATCACAAAAACAGACGTTACCTGCTCCCTCGTATAGACGATTCCTTGGACCAACTTCGGCATGCGCACTATTTTTCGTCAATGGATTTAAGGAGCGGATATTGGCAAATAGAAGTTGATGAGAGGGATCGAGAGAAGACAGCATTTGTAACGCCTGACGGTCTCTATGAATTCAAGGTGCTTCCTTTCGGCTTGTGCTCCGCACCTGCAACTTTTCAGCGGTTAATGGACACCGTATTGTCAGGCCTCAAGTGGCAAACATGTTTAGTATATTTGGACGACGTGATTGTATTTTCTGCGACATTTCACGAGCACTTGAGGCGATTACGAGCAGTTTTTGAAGCCATACGATCTACTGGTCTCACGCTAAAGCCTGAGAAGTGCCATTTTGGTTTTGAAGAGCTTCTTTTTCTAGGCCATGTCGTCAGCAACGAAGGTGTGCGGCCTGACCCCGGAAAAATCGCTGCGGTTGCAAATTTTCCGGCTCCATCGGACAAAAAGGCAGTCAGACGGTTTTTAGGTCTGTGGGCCTATTACCGACGCCTCATTGAAAATTTTTCACACCTTGCTTCGCCGTTGACACGCCTCACCAGAGAAGTCGTCACATTTGTGTGGGGTGAAGAACAGCAAAGAGCGTTCAACGAGCTACGGGATCGCCTGTCCTCGGAAACTTTGACGAACACGCCCCGACAGCACTCCACACCGACGCCAGCAATGTCGGCTTGGGAGCTGTACTGGTGCAGTGGCAAGACGGTGCCTAACGCATCATTGCTTACACAAGCAGAACCCTTTCCCGTACGGAAGAGAATTATTCTACGACGGAAAAAGAGTGTCTTGCGGTGGTTTGGGCGGTTATGAAATTTCGCCCTCATCTGTACGGCCGCTCTTTTAATGTTGTCAGTGACCATCACTCGCTTTGTTGGCTGACGAACTTAAAAGATCCACCAGGACGACTGGCACGCTGGAGCATTAAGCTCCAAGAATTCGACATGGCTATAGTCTACAAGTCGAGTAAGCGGCATACGGATGCCGATTGTCTTTCACGCACCCCCCTCGAACCCGCAAATTCAGAGGACGAAGACGATGCCACGGTTATTGGAGTTGTGGACACGACTACAATCGCCCAACAGCAACGCGACGACCCGGAATTGGAGCCAGTTATTAGCTTCTTGGAAGGTCGCACTTCCACCGTTCCGAAGATATTTGCAAGAGGACTCTCGTCGTTCCGCGTGCATAACGATGTCCTGTACAAGGTGAACTTTTCTCCTAACGGCAACACTTACTTACTGGTCGTCCCAACGACTCTCCGACGGGAAATATTACAGGCATCTCATGATGAACCAATGTCCGGTCACTTAGGCTATACCCGAACGCTATGTAGAGTGAGGCAGAAGTATTACTGGCCGAAGTCTCGCAACGAACGTTCGACAGTACGTCCGCACATGCCTTGAATGCCAGCGGCGGAAAATGCCAGCAGCCAAACCAGCAGGGTCCCTTCAATCTGTTGAAGTACCTGTAGCTCCATTTGCTCAAGTCGGCATGGACCTCTTTGGCCCGTTTCCAACTTCTGCTTCGGGTCGCAAGTGGATTACTGTTGCGACAGACTATCTCACTCGCTACGCCGAAACCAAAGCTCTGGAGTGGGGCACGGCAAGTGAAGCTGCCAGATTCTTTATAGAGAACATTGTACTGAGGCACGGCGCTCCAAAAGTAATAATAACCGACAGGGGAACAGCATTTACAACCGAGTTATTCAACACAGTATTAAGACTCAGTGGCACTTCTCATCACCGAGCGACGGCGTATCATCCCCAGACGAACGGTCTGACGGAGCGCCTGAATAAGACAATCGCCGATATGCTTTGCATGTACGTCGATGTCGAGCATAAGAACTGGGACGAGGTATTGCCGTATGTCACCTTTGCGTATAATACGGCCCAGCAAGAGACCACACGAATGACGCCGTTCCGTCTTTTGCATGGCCGCGAAGTCACCACCATGCTAGATGCAATGCTACCACATGAATGCGATAGCGGCGAAATGGATGCTGTTTACATTACTCAGCGTGCTGAAGAAGCCCGACAGCTGGCGCACACGCGTATTCATCGGCAGCAGGAGTCCGATTGGAGACGTTACAATCTTCGTCACCGACTAGTCTCCTATGAACCGGGAGATCGAGTTTGGGTTTGGACGCCAATTCGCCGCCGCGGCCTCTCCGAGAAGCTGCTGAGGCGGTACTTTGGCCCTTATACAGTTCTCCGACGTCTTAGCGATGTTAATTACGAAGTCGTCCCCGAGAGTTCACATTCCACAAGGCGTCAGCGGCATGTACCGGAGGTTGTTCACGTGGTCCGGATGAAGCCCTATCTATCTGAATGACATCCACTGTACACCAGCGTACACAAGTTCTGTTACTGAGACGACAAAGCATCGGGACGATGTTTTCTGGAAAGGGAAGTTATGTTACGACTACACTATGTAAAAAGACATTCGCAGACTACCAACTGACAAGCACGAGCTGCGCCCACCGGCATTTGGATGAAGACGAAGTTGCTGCAGCTGCTCCACTAGCCTCTGTGGAATACAGATCTAGCTCAGCCTTTTCGCATTGTGGTCCTGTGCCAGTTTATTCTGCGTCGCGACAATATACATACTTATACACATACGGTGCATGACGGCTGCGGCGACGGGGACGGAAAAAAACCAGCCGGGACTGTCCATATAATTGTCATCGCAATAATATACAGTGAGGTTACGTGTCTGTGTCGTTTTCGATATTAAGGATTGGTGGCTGTTACGGGGCGTCGAGGGCTGTTTCACTCGTCCACTACCCGCGCTTCTTTCCCTCGAAAACAAGAGTACACGAAACAGCACACACCAAAATCCACAACACTATACGTGTGAATTCGTTTTAGATTATTTCAAAGGATTCAGTATTATCCTTAAATGTATTTGACTCCGTATTATAAGCAATTACACAGTCAGCTTACGTAGCTGTGCTCTTTTCGACATCAAGCATGCGTGGTTGTTACGGGGCGGCGAGGTCTGTTTCGCGTCTTCACTAACAGAGGTTCCTTCCTTTGAAATTATGATGCTCAACAAGAGTACACGAAACAGCGCACAGCCATATCCACCACTCTACTCGTGTGATTTAGTTTTGGCTTATTTCAAAGCCTACACTATGTTCCTTAAATGAATTTGACTCCTTAATACACGCAATTATACGCGCCTTAATATACTCTTGTGCCTAGAAATTATGATGCTCAACATGAATACAGGAAACAGCACACCAACATCCACCACGCTGTAGGTGTGATTTCATTTTACTTTATTTCAAATCTTCACTATGCTCTTTAACTGAAATTGACTGCGCAGTATTAGCAATTATACAGTGAGGTTACATGTCTGTGTCCTTTTCGATATTAAGTATTGGGGGCTATTACGTGGCGGCAAGGACTGCTTCGCGCGTCCATCACCCTTGCTCCCTTTCTCTCAAAATATGATTTTCAACAAGATCGCAAGGCTCCTGCGACATTCCTACTTATAAATCGTATTTTGCGGTCTGTTCTTCGATTCAAGCATCCATCTTTCCCTGAGCTTCTCTTCTAGCTTCTCCTCTCTATCTCTTTCACTCCTTTTCCCCTACCCCTACGGACGCTTAGCCGTGCTCCCTACATGGGCTGCAGAAATTAGCGTCCTTTCCTAACCGAACCACAATCATCATCATCCCCTGTTTTCTCTATCACTCATAGCTTGTATAGGTGATAGCCAGTACAAGTACATCCATGAACATTTCCCAAGAGGCAACCATGCATCATACATTAGATCTAAAAGCAGCGCCACAATTCACGACATAAAACATCTCATTGCCGCTGCACCATGGAACGATACGTACTTCATCATTCACCGAGGAACTATTGACTTGACACATAACACGGGTGACGAGACTTTGCAGGCCATAAAAACACTTATAAACGATTTCCAGACCAACAGGCCAAACACTAAAATTACCCTCACAACAGTGTCCCCAAGGAACCCAAACAAACACAAACCCGGGTTTGTGCTTGTTTGTACAAACACCCACACTCCTAGCTCACGCACAGGGTACGCGCCAGGTTAATGATTTTCTTCTCCACACTTAACACGGCCATGAAAACGTTGGCGTAATCCATCACGCTGAAATCCATGAGGAACCGTTACATTCTGCTAGCTCGGGACGTACAACACACCTATTATTCATGCGTCGCAGTAATTAGCAGAAATATTAAGTGTGAAATCAGGCATGAATTTGAGGAGACGCAACGAAAGACGCGCTAACGAAACGTCCCATACAGAACGAGACGCTATTCAATCGACCAACATTAGCAACTACGCGCGATCCACCAAAGTCGAGTCACAGGATGCCTCTACTCCGACGGTGGACGTGGAACCAACACCACCAACAAAACACATACAACAAGCAGTGGTGACAGAGACACGTACTATATTCACACGGACCGCTATATGTGTTAGCAAACACAGAGATACACAGACAAACATCGTGGCAGACCTGACCATCAAAACTAGCAGTAGAAAGCAAAGACTACCCCTAAACACTAGGCCCCGGAGGTCTGTTCCAAACAAACAGAAATGACTAACAAACAGAGAACTCTACTAAGACACAAATCTCGTTCTTTCTTACAATCACGTAAACTCGCCGCCAAAGAAACAAGGTACAGATTACGCTTAGCTAAATGTTCCAGCTACACAAAAGAAAACAAAAATTTGAAAGGTTTACGTATTAAGGCCAGATGTGCGCTTGGTGTACTTTCTCCTAGCATATTGAAAAAATGGGATGGCGTCCTAGAAAATGCCTCGTTATCGCTAATAGATATCTTAAAAGAACATTGCCGAAATCAGCTTATTGTAAAAACCGACCAAGTAAATGACATTAAAACTAACTGGTAAAGAAGTAGAACTAGCCGAAAGGAAGGAACGAAACCAAAATAATAGCGATAAAAAACCGCAACGGTACTCACGCAACCATGTGCGCCCAAAATGATTTTATAAGGGGAATAGAAACAGTCTGTGCCGAGAACACACTAGCAGGGTGGTAGATATTGTCACGTGGTAGTGACGCACGCAGCACTCAAGAGGAAGCACGCAGGACTAAAGCGATGTCAGACGAACTGTTTATTGGGCGAACTTATGCCCAGCAAAAGAACGCCAATGAGAATGCACAGTATTTGCGGTGTGAACAGTCGTCGGTCGACGGAAAGGCTGACAAGCGGCGTAATGCGTCGGCTTTCAAACACGCGTGATAACGCATTGTCGCATTATCTCTGGAATTCTAGAAGTCACTGAAATATGCGCGTGAAGCATGCAAAGTTTCATCAATGGTCGACACGGTTCCAAAGTGCACGGTTCCAACGCGGCCTGCGTTACGCGTAACAGAAAGTGATAGCGGAGCCCCAGGAAACAATCACAACCAGCGCGCCTGTCACTGGGAAGTGGTAACGGCTTTCCACTTAAACCAAAACAACCGTACGTGTCGGTATATCACAGAGCCTAAATGCAGATGAACTATGTCTTCCAGAACTCCGTGTAACATTCATCGTAGTTTAGAGCAAAGGTAACACACACAGTACAGAAGGGCCTTTCTTGTTTGTGGTCCTACTGTACTGCGTGTGTTACCTTTGCGCTAAACTACGATGAACGTGAAGTCTGAACACCAACTAGCCCAACTTTTAACTATTTTAAAGTATATTCCGTCTAAAATTCTGCCCGTCAAATAACGCCGTTAACGAATTCGAGCTACACAAAGATATAACAGAGATTTCAAGGCGTCTGCGGATCAGAGAATCCTCTTTTGATAAAGTAGAGGCAGGGGACACAAATGCTGACGCGCTCCGGCCGCCAAGCATGTGGACACCGGATTCTGAAAAATACCAAGAGCTAGACCAGTACATAAATCTAGTCACAAGAGACATCCTGAGTACAAGACACAGTCGCAAACCAAAGAACCTATCTCGCGAAGATCGTGATTCCCTCAAACAACTCGCGGACAGAAACGACATCATAATAAAACCAGCAGACAAGTGTAGTAGTAAAGTAATATGGCCATTTGAAAAGTATAAGGATGAGACAATCAAGCAGCTCACTAACAATGCACATTACTGAAAATTAGATTCCGACCCAACTGTGCAATGCAGCAACAGGATATGATGTACGGTAACAGATCTTTTAGCCAGCAAATAATCACACAATCCGAGTATACCACTTTTTAATACCGGGCAGACCCATAGTGTCTAACAACAACACCCCGACGGAGTCATTATCGAAGTTTCTTAATCACCACCTATCCGACGTACCGCCCAACCTTCCATCCTTTATTCAGGATACGGCTCACTTTAGGCGGATTATAGAGTCTATTAACGAAATTCAAGCACTTTCGGATCAGGCAATTGTGGTAACGCTAGATGTCACCTCCCTATACACGAATATACCTATCTCAGAAGGAATCGAAACGCTCTCGAAGGCAATACAGAATAGCAAACTAGCCCACCCCGCTGAAGTTTACATCGCGTTACTGAGATTAGCGCATAAACTTAATTACTTTGGATTTGACTCGACCAACTACCAGAAAATTTGTGGCACCAGCATGAGAACTCCTTTTGTGCCGACCTACCCCAATATCTTCATGGCGCAACTAGAAGCACAGCTTTTGGAATCGTCGCCGCTAAAACCTCGCACCTACCCCGTTACATAGACGATATCTTTGTTGTGTGGGAACATCGTGTATGTGCACTAACCACATTTTTTTGAGCATTTTAACAACTTTTATCAAAGAATTAAGTTTTCCATGCACCACTCTTCTAGTAAAATTGATTTCCTCTACACGACAGTATCCATCGAAAGAGAACTAAAGACGACACTTTACAGAAAGCCAACGGATAGCCAGCAATATCTAGATTATAATAGTCATCACCGTACGACACTGCAAACAGGGGATATTTAGAGGACAGGCAAGGCGCATAAGAAGGATTTGTAGCAACGACGCGGATCACGTTCACCACTTAAATATTTAAAGGCAACCTTAGCTGAACTAAATCACCCGTACCGCGCTCTCAACAAGGGATACAATGACGCGTGTAAACTAGATAGGACGCCAGCACTAGAAAAAAGCGCCCCTGAAGCGCTGGTCAGCCAGCCGCTAGCATTCATAACGAAGTACTCCAATGCGCTCCCAAACATAAATAATATTCTTCGCAAATACTATCCATTACTAACAAGCAACGACCGCCTTAGAAAAGCGTATCCGCAAATACGGAAGAGCCACGTACCGCCGTAATAGAAACTTTAAGATCCTGTTAGTACATGCCAAGGTAAACACTCAGCGAAACGCCTGCGTAATAACTTGCTTGCAGCATATTGAAAAGACTTGCAAGCATATTGAAAATGATCTTAAGTTAAAAGCACGGGCAGTAACTATGTCCATCATATAAAACCAAGTTTCACTTGCACGAGTTCAAACGTTATTGACACGTTGGAATGTTCACTCTCTCACAAGCAATACATCGGCGAAACTGGGCAACATATTATAGCTAGATTAAACGAGCACCCCGCGGACACCGCGAATAAGCTGGCGAAGGCAGTGGCGTAGCATTTTAATGTGACAGGTGTGGGCGTTTATTAAGCACGTCATCATCATGTGTATTTTACCATCATCAACATGCGTTCTGCGTATCTGCTTCATCACTGGCGTGTGATCATCATCGTCGGGTATGTGCCCATCGTGTTGGCATCATCGGGTGACCTGCCGGCCTACTGAGGAGAATAAACGTCGTCCAAACCGAGGTCTCATAGGTGGTGGAGGTGAATCGACGATCCCCTGTCCTCTACCCGCAACGTCTTCTCGCTGGAGCTTCGTTCCGGTCGCCGCTTGCGCCCGCTGTCAGCCACCATGTCGCAGGACCAGCAGCCCGGTGCCTTTCCGGCCGCCGCCCCAACATCGCAAGCCCTTCCCTCCTTGATTATCAACAGTCCCCACCGCGACCCCGATCTCTTCGCTGGTATGCGAGGTGAGGATGTCGAAGACTGGCTCGACGATTACGAGAGAGTAAGTTCCGCAAATCGGTGGGATAATCCTCTCAAGCTCGGCCATGCCTCCTTCTACCTCACCGGCGTGGCGAAGACGTGGTTTTACAACCTACGAGGTTGATTTCACTGACTGGGACCACTTCAAACAGCAGCTTCGCCAGGTGTTCGGCACACCGGTCGTCCGGTCAACGCTGGCTAAGAAAAGCCTCGAAGCTCGCAAACAACACCTGGGTGAGTCGTATACCTCGTACATCGAGGATGTCCTTGCGCTCTGCCGACGTGTCAATTCCGCAATGTCGGAGTCGGACAGGGTGCGCCACATCCTAAAAGGCATCGGACCTCTCGCCTTCAATTCAAGCTGAATCTTTCCATACTTCAGGCAAACTTCCGCTCGCCGATGACAGAAAATACAGGGACTCGTATTTCATATACAAGTTATATAGTTTCCAGCCTACAGGCATAAACCATTCAAAGGGAACCCTTGATATTGACCAGCTTACAGCGCAAACGGAGACGAAGACGAAGGAAAGACAAGGTGACAACACGAGCGCTGTGTTGTCACCTTGTCTTTCCTTCGTCTTCGTCTCCGTTTGCGCTGTAAGCTGGTCAATATGAATTATCACCAGCTCGCCCAGATTTCCGTTCTCGTTCAGGGAACCCTTGAGTCCATTGGATACGGTGGGAGGTTAAGAAAGACGACAAAAGGTTAAGGTATGCACAAGCTAACAATGTTTTTTCCCGAAAGTGTACTTTCAGGTGCGGATTCCCCATCCAGTTCGACGAGAACAACGGCGTTGAGCAGTGTAGTTACATTTGTAGCCACAAGCATTCGGTGAAATGCACTGCGCGTGCGGTGCAGGTGCTGCGGTGTGGAGAGGGGTACACATGCCATAGCAGCAATCCCTGTTCTGAGCGTGTGTTCCTTTTTTCATCCGGCTTTCTAGTGCTGCGCACACAATGTATCTTGAAGATATGTACAAGAAGTGGATTCTTTGGAAGCTTCCCTCTTGGCATTTACGCTAACACCTGTCACCGAACTTCCCCTGCACCCTACCACCCCCCTCCCTTTTTTTGTTACTGTTCGCACGTGCTGCCCTTCTTCTCCTCTCTTTCTGAAGACGGGGGAGACTGTGCAATGGCGTACATAAATGAACGCTGGAAAAGCAGTCGCCGCCCTGACGAAGACAAGTCCACTTGTGGAAACGTTGGCTCCTGCGGCGTTCCCTGTTCTAAATCGTATTTTACTATCTGTTCATCGATTCAAGCATCCATCTTCCCCTGAGGTTCTCTTCTAGTTAGGACGTAATTCAAGAAAATGTTACAAGTCAAACACTATACGGCCTGGTCCTTCAGCCAAAGAAGTGCGCGAGAAGTAAGAAAAAAAAGCGGGGTGTCCTCTTGACTATCTTTGGCAGCTGTCAGTTGTCGACGGAAAGGAAACAAGGTTGCGCGCTGTTCATGTAGGGAAGGAGCTGCATTTGTATTGAAATAAACAAAGCTTGGGTTTAAATGATCATGTAGAGGCCACTGGTACCAGTCGGCGCACGAGAACATGGTGCGAAAAAAAAAACGAAACGAAGTTCATTACCGCACGTTCAACTGGACAACTCTTTCCGATGAGCGAATGCGCTTCGCCTGACCTATAGCGAATCATAAGGCATAACTTATGCGAGTGCGCAGTTTTCTATGATTAACCTCGGAGTCGGTGCGGATGCATGTCAGCATTAGGTTAGGTTGCAATAGAGAATTCCGAGTGAGCCAGCCGTCAACGAGAATCAATAACATGAGGTGTGAACATTACCAGTTCATGTAAAAGCTACGACACAGCGCATCAGTTTTTCGGAATTCCGCAACATGGAGTAAGGGTCACGGAAGAGAAAAATATCTGCAGCAGGATTTCCAGTTCTCCATCCGTTTTTAACGATCTGGTCATCGATCTACCCAATTGTAACACAAAGCTACAAGGAATTTAGTTCCTTGTAGCTTTGTGTTACAATTGGGCAGAGCTTTGAGTATGCAAAGCGGCACTTTTCTGGCTTCAGAGTAAGGCTGGAGGCTTTCATTACCTGAAGAACAGCTTCAAGGTGGCGGAGGTGTTCGTCGAACCTGGAAGGAAATACGACTATGTCGTCCAAGTAGACGAGGCAAGTCTACAACTTCAAGCCTCCCAGTATTTGTCCATGACCCGTTGGAACGTCGCAGGCGCCGAGCAAAGACCAAAGGGCATGACCTTAAACTCTAAGAGGTGGTCTGGTACTATGAAGGCTGTCTTCTACTCGGTCCCTCTCGTCTACTTCGATTTGCCAGTAACCGGTTTTGAGGTCCATCGACGAAAATACTTTGCATTGTACAGTCGATCCAAGGCATCCTCTATGCGTGGGAGAGGATACAAGGCTTTCCTCGTGATGTTGTTCAGGTGACGATAATCGACGCAAAAACGTAGGTTCCACTCTTCTTCTTCACTCACACCACGGGTGATGCCCACGGACTCGTAGACGGCTGAATGATGTCGTCACGCAGCATTTCGTCGACTTGGTGCTTGATGGCCTCGCGCTCCCGTGCCGAAAGTCGGTAGGGGCTCTGACGGAGAGGACGGGCGCATTCGTCGGTTGTGATGCGATGTTTCGCGAAAGGGGTCTGACGAAGCCTTGATGACGACGAGACGCAGTCCTGGTATAACTGGAGTAAGGCCTTGAGCTCCTTTTGTTCCTGCCTTGAAAGGCCTTGATTGAGGTCGAAGGCGGGCGCGGGCAATGCGGCCGTCGTTGCGGGTCCCCGAGAATCGGTGAGGGCGAAGGCATTACTTACTTCCGCAAATTCACTTAGGTGCGCTACCGTCGTATCCCTGTTCAGGTACCTGTATTCGTTGCCGAAGTTCGTCACCATTACCTTGGCTTCGCCCTTATACAGGTTGGCTATGCCTCCTACGAAGCACATCTGACGGTTTAGAAGCAAGCGCTGGTTCCCCTCGATGAAGTTTTGTAATTTGGTAGGCGCTTTGTTGCCGACGGAAATGATGGCGCTGGACAGTGGCGCGACAGTTACCCGCTCCTCTGTCACATTCAAGGCGTGATAAGTGACGTTGCTATCGGACGGCATTGTTTTATTCGTGGACAGCGTGATTCACGTGGATTTTAGGTCGATGACTGCGCCGTGATAGTCCACGAAATCCATACCTAGAATGACGTCTCGCGATCATTACTGCAGGAGCACAAAACTCACCGAATACGTCTGGCTCTCAATTGTGACTCTTGCTGTGCAGGTTCCAGTTGGTGTTATAAGGTGGTCCCTTGCTGTTGGGATATCTGGTTCTTCGTAGGCAGTCTTTGCCTTTTTTAGCTTGGCGGAGTAGAGACCACTCATGACAGAGTAGTTGGCGCCGGTATCGACTATATAGAGCGGTGACGCTGTGGCCGGCGATAATCACGTCGAGGTCGGTGGTTTGTCGTCTGTCGTTCCGGTTAGGTCGGGGCGTCGGAGCAGCGCTGCGTCGGCTTGCTCCGGCGCTGTTATGTCGCGTCGGCGGCAAGAATTCTCGAGAAGACACTGGTCAGGCAGCATGCTGAGACTACGTCGGGAGGGTTCGTACGTCGTGGTCGTCGCCGGCGGCGGCGGAGGATCTTCGGCATTGCGTCGTGCAGCAACCACACCTCCTATGGTTGCTCTCCTTACTGTCCCGGATAGGGGCTTGGAGATCGGCCCCGGGTGGGGCCGGTGTACTGGCGGCGATTCGGGGAGACGTAGCGGCCAGGCGAAGGTGAACGGGATGGTCGTCATCGTTGCCACTGCGATCCGGCGATGTAATGAGCGATGTCGCGAGGTCCCTCATGTGGGGGCGGACGCGGCGCGTTCACGTCGAAACCAGGCAGTCCCATCTCACGGTAGTGGCAGTAGCGTTAGGTGGGCCCGGCTTTGCCAGAGTGGTAGCATAGTGGGTGGTGGTTGGGGGTTCGCCAAACGTGGGTTTTCCTCGGCGCGCGCTAGATTACTGTCGAGCCGGATGGAGTCGGAGGTGGCAGCGGTGGCTGGTGACGAAATTGCGAAGGCGTTGTGCCCTGGCGTGGACAACCAGCTGCGGCAGCTCGTGGTGCAGGAGCGGCGTAGGTCATCGCCTCCGGTTGGGGTGTCGGTTTTTCGGGAACACTCAGGGAGTGCTGTACTTGCTCGCGAACGATGTCTTCGAGGGAGGCGACTTGGGGATGAGGCGACGAGAACATACGGCGCAGTTCCTCGCGAACAATACCCCTTATGGTTTCGCGTACGTTGTCGGGGGCGAGTCTTTGGACTTCTCGGATGCCTAGGGACATGTGCCGATTGTATTGGCGGGTGCGCATTTCAAGATTCTTCTCAATGGTAGTAACTTAGCAGAGCAACTTTTGGAGCGTCTTCGAAGGGCTTATTATTTATTTATTTATTATTTATTTATTTATACTGTTAGCCAAAAGCCGATACAGGGTGGGGTAATGAAATACACTTCACTCATCGCTGACACAAGCACTACAAAATAAAATCAAGAAAGACAACACAACTGGCACTTTTAAACAGGGGACATCCAACAGGTAAGTCATTTAAGGTTTACACAGTAGTGCCCAACGATTGGCATGGTACACAACTTCATACACTACACTTGATGAAGGCTATACCATATACATCACAATCTTCAACATCGAACTTTTCCAACCAACATCACGTACAGTTATAGGAAAATATGCAAAAAGAAACAAGAAAAGAAAAATACATGCCGCATCTCCGAGGAAACCAGGTTAGGTAACAACGCGTAGATATGGTTACAAGGAGGAATAATATGCCAGTACCGCTTTTTTAAAATTCCTCTGAAGAATTAACTTGAGTTATGCTATGTGGTAGCGCGTTCCATTCTTCAATCGTTTTCGGGAAGAGGGAGTATTTAGAGGAGTCAACCTTTGTAGGTATAGGCACAAATTGGTCCTCATGGCTTGACCTAACAAACCGTGAAATACGTGACATTCTGTTTTCTATGTATCTGTGTGGGTTGAAGTTAAAGTAGTTGTGTTTCATTAAGTATATGAATTTTAATATAGCCAATTTTCGTCGCAATGAAATCTCAGGCAATTTCAGTTGAGTCAGCATTTCTGTCACTGAATCTATGTACCTATATTTCGAGATAATAAATCTTGCTGCACGCCTCTGTATTCTTTCAATTTTCTTTACTTCGTCTTTTGTATGTGGATCCCATATTATGCTTCCGTATTCTAGTGCGGGACGTATCAAAGTCAGGTATGCAGGCATGTACGCCTGCATTTGTCCCGCTTATTAGCCCGTCGAAGAGCTATTGCTTCACTCCTCGCATCAGGAGGCGAACCTTCTCCTCGGACATGTCGGCGTCAGCGTGGCCGAAAAGTCGCGTCATCTCCTCCGTAGAGACGGTTACGTTTTCATTCGGGAGCTGCAGCCGAGGCTCGAGCAGCGATGCGGCTCTTTCCTTACGCACGACGCTTGCAACTATGTGCAGGAAAGTAGTGCGAAAGTTGTCCCAGGTTAGAAGCGTGGACTGTCGCTTCTCGAACTATGTCCTTGTGGCTTCTTGCAACTAGAAATAGACATGGCGGATCTTATCGTCGGGGTCCCGCTTATTAAGGGCTCCGACGCGGTCGTAGATAGCAAGCTTCCGCGTCCTCGTATGATGATCCGCGGAAGGAGGTCGTTCTCTCGGTTGGTGCGCGACCACAGTTGCAGGAGACCTTGCTTCCGTCATTGTGGATGCTGGTTTCATTGCAGCCCTTCTCTTCTTGTCCTTGTCGGGAAGCGGCAGGTATTCTGGCGGGAGCCCTTTGTCTGTGGCTAGCGCGAAGGACCGGGTTGGAGTCGTCCTCTTGGCGGTTTGGGCTTGGCTCACGCCTGGACGGGAGCGTACGGTACATGGACCGAGAAGCACCTCCGCCAGATGTCATGTGGTCGGTACGCAAGCAGCACTCTAGGCGAAGCATGCAGAACTCGAGCGATGTCAGTTGAACTGTTTATTGGGGGAACTTGTGCCAGCAAAACAAAGCCAATGACAATGCACAGAAGTAACGGCATGAACAGTCGTCGGTCGACGGAAAGACTTACCAGCGGCGCAATGCGTCGGTTTTTATACATACATCATGACGCGTTCTCGAATTAGCTCTGGAATTCCTGAAGTCACTCAAATGTACGCATCAGGCATGCCAATTTTCAAGAATGATCGACACGGTTCCCGAAGAGAGATGCAAGGTAAACGCGGCCGGCATTGCACGTAACAGAAAGTGATAACGGCGCTTCCGCAATCACAGCAAGCGCGCGATTCACGGGAACGTGATAACGGCGTTCTCTTTTAAAGAAACGTAAGCAACCGCACGTGTCCATATGCTGCATCACTTTTGAAATTGCTTTTCCTACTATTGCATCCACAACTCCACAATTTCGCTGATGCTTTTCTTTCAACAGAAAGTTTCTTGCAAGTGTGGTGATTTTTACGAAAACTCCATACCTGTACGATACGAAAAAAATGCATATAAGGTTATATGAAAAATGGGGCAGATACGGTCGTATATGATATATACAGGCGTTATAGGACATATGCGGGCCTTACAAGGGAATGCCTGCCCGACTTTTACATATCCGCCCTCAATCACTGCATTCTCCCAGTATTAACGTACGGTGCCGAAACGTGGAGGATAATGAAAACGCTAGAGATGAAACTAAGGAGCACGCAACGTGCGATGGAAAGAAAAATGTAGGGGTAACGCTAAGAGATGAAAAACGAGCTGAATGGATCAAGGAACAGAGTGGAGTAGCCGATATTATTATATCAATTAAAAGAAAGAAGTGGACCTGGGCAGGACATGTCATGAGGAGGAAAGATAAGAGATGGACAGTAAGAGCGACGGAATGGATACCAACAGAGGGAAAACGCAACAGAGGTAGGCAAAAGGCTAGATGGAGCGATGAAATTAAAAAGTTTGCGGGCATAAAGTGGAACCAACTCGTTCAGGATAGGGTGGATCGGAAATCGTTGGGAGAGGCTTTCGTCCTGCAGTGGACCAAAACAGGCTTATGATGATGATGATGATGATGATAGGGCTTTTATGGGGTATACATGCATGCATTTATATGGACATTTATATGTCCATACAAATGCAGGCGTGTACGACTGCAGGCATGTATAAGGGTCCCATATGGTGTCATGTATCTTGCTACGGACCCGTACCACCGACCGTCTAGAGGCGAATAGAGAAAAACAACGAGGAGGACGTTTTTAACGAGTCTTGCCCGGGCTGCTCCTTCATGGCCAAGCGTCTCAGCATTCCTTTGTAAATACAGCTTCGCCTCTTGTGTCTTTCAATGTAACATCTTTGGTGGAGGTGCTGGTACGCCTTCTCGACACGGACCTTCGCTGTGGAGGATTTCCCGAGCCTACCTCCATCGGCTCCAGAAGATACCTCGTCCACAGGGGATGCAACGTCCACCCGAACACCTGCTGCCAGTATGACCTACGTCACTGTCACCCCTCCTCGTGACCCTGGCATTGTCTCTGGCACCAATGGGCAAGATGTCGAGAAGTGGCTCAACCTCTACGAGCGCAACAGCACAACTAACCGGTGGGACCCTACCATCATGCTCGCGAACGTTATATTTTACCTCGGCGGCACCACTCGTGTCTCTCCGAAACGCACGACGTGGAGCTTACCAGTTGCGATGCATTCAAGAGAAGATTCGGGAGCTGTTCGGCAAATCTCACGGTGACCAACTTCCCGCGAAACATTCGTTATCCAACCGTGTACAGACGTCAAGAGAGCCCTACGTGATGTACATTCAGGGCGTTTTGGCCCTCTTCCAAAAAGCTGACGCGCACATGACGGAGCAAGAGAAGGTTGCCCATATCCTCAAAGGAATTGCAGATGATTTCAACATGCTTGTATTCAACAACGTGTTTACGGTTGGTTGCAGCGGTCAAGGAATGCCAGCGCCTGGAACTCGCAAAAAGCAGACGAATCCTTGAACAACTTGCCCGCTTGCCCAACATCGCGGTGACGACACAGCTTGCAACGTTACACGGATTCGGTGGGAAATTGAGGCCGCTTGTCCGGCGACCTTCGAGCTCAGCCCTTCCTCCACACCGTCAGTCCCGATCTCTATGATCCAAGCAGGAGTTCGCCATCAGGGGACTTCACCCTGAAACCCGCCCGTGTCGTAGTACGCCACTACATTCATCGCCTTACTACCAGCTGCATTTTCGCAATTTACCGGAATTCCGCACTGCTGACGACAAGCCCATATACCGTGGGATCGGGCACGTATTCCGGTATTACTGAAGTTGCTGGAACTCACCTGAACCGAACATGTATACGTCCTCTCCAAACAGCTATTGCCCGTCCCTATGCAGCTCGCGCCGGTTACACTACCGCTCAACCTTCTGCATCCAGCCGCCCATACTCACGATCACTTTCGCCCCAAAGCCGTCAGTCACGCTCGCCTCAGCCCCGCCGCTCATATTCTCCAAGTTCCCTCGGACGCTCTCAAAAGGAAAACTAGATGGTGCAGCGCCCGGAGGTGCCACTGCATTGCTCTCTACGCCGCAAAAGCCTCTACTGACGATCCCAAACCATATGAATCTGCTTGATGTACAAGTGGACTGCGGTCCTGTCGGCGTTCTCATCGACACGGGCGCCCATATATCTGTGTTGAGCTCCGACCTTCGAAAAGCCTGAAGAAAGTTCTTACCCCCGCCGCGACGCACGCTGTCCGTGTCGAGGACGGCGCGACAGCTGCTGTAATTGGTATGTGCACACCCGGAGTATGCATTGGTGATCGTTTCACCGTTGTCCTTTTCGCCGTACTCGCCTGCTGCCCTCACACGACGTCATTCATGGCCTGGATTTTCGGTCTGCGCATTCCGTCCTAATAGACTGCTCAACTGGTACCCTCCTTCTTGACCTGCCTCACCTGGACTCTTTAAATCACGCCCAGTCGTCCTCAGTTTGGCGGATTTCGTTCGCTTACCCCCTTTGACTTTGACGTACCTTGAGTTGCTCTCAGACGCACCTGTGCCTGATGGCAACTACATCGCGACACCTGTGACCGAAGTCCTCCTCAGTCGATGTATTACCATCCCCCGCACTGTTTTATCTATAACTTCGAATGGCGCCTGCATGCCTGTGGTCAACTTTGGCTTGACAACACAAGTGCTGCCACGAGGGATGTCTCTGGCACAGATAAGCGCATTTGATGATTGCTCCATATCAGCTATCACAATGGAGGACAATGCAAACCGACCCGACCGCATCTTCGCCATCTGCGACTTGTGTTATGTCATATCTCAAGAAAATTACAGCTGCCGACCTCTCGCCAGAGCATGCTGACCGTTCGTGTCGCGTTCTCTTTTTCTACCGCGATATTTTCGACCTTAACGAGCGACCTTTGGCCCAAACTCATAGACGTCCGTGCCGTCCATTCATAGACGTCTGTGCCGGGTGTCTGCTGCAGAGCGTCAAGTCATTCGAGCAGAAGTAAAGAAGATGCTTACCAAGAACATTCATTGAACCGTCATGCAGTCCATGGACCTCACCCGTCGTGTTGGTGAAAAAAAGATGGCTCTTGGCGTTTTTGCGTGGACTCTCGGCACCTCAACAAGGTTACAAAAACGGATGTCTACCTGTTACCACGTATCGACGACGCCCTTGTTTGCCTCCACGGTGCTCGTTACTTCTCATCTATTCACCTTCGCTCCGGCTACTGGCAGATTTCTGTCGACGACTTAGACCGTGAAAAAACTGCCTTTTTCACACCTGACGGTTTATTTAGAACTATTAAAGCTGATGCCATTCAGTCTTTGGAACGCGCCTGCTGCATTTGTCGCATGATGAACTTACTCCTTCAAGGATTCAAATGGTCCGCATGTATGTGCTATTTGGGCGACATCATAGTATTCTCCTCGACCTTCACGACTCACCTCGACCGCCTATCAGCAATCCTGAACGTTTTTTGCCGAGCCGGTCTGCAACTTAACTCGTGAAAGTGCCACTTTGGCCGTCGCCAGATCACCGTGCTTGGGCACCTCGTAGATGCTAGCGGGGTACAACCGGAACCAGGCAAAATCTGTGCTGTTACGAACTTCCCTGTTCCCCAGTGTGCCAAAGATTTACGCAGCTTCGTCGGGCTATGTTCGTATTTCCGCCGCGTTGTGAAGAATTTTGCGATGATAGCCCCACCACTTAGTGAGCTCTTGAAGAAGGATGTTCCTTTTGTGTGAGGCGAACCACGGGCTTCGGCATTCGCTCAGCTCATACGCCTACTTGCAACGCCGCCCATATTGGCCCATTTTGACCCTTCTGCACCAACCGAAGTTCGTACCGACACCAGTGGCCACGGTATCGGTGCAGTATTAGCGCAACGGTCGCACGGCAGCGACCGCGTTATCGCTTACGCCAGCAGGCTTCTCTCACCGTCAGAACGCTACTATTCCATTACTGAGAGAGAGCGCCTGGCGCTCGTTGGGCAGTTGCCTAATTCCGCCCATACTTATATGGACGATCTTTTTCGGTCATCGCAGATCATCACGCGCTCTGCTGGTTGTCCTCCCTGAAAGACCCTACAGGACGACTTGGCCGATGGGCTCTGCGCCTCCAAGAATATTCCTATTCGGTGATTACAAGTCCGGCCAGCTGCACAAGGACGCCGATTGCTTGTGCCGTTACCCGGTCGACAGGCCCGACAATACCTCCGGCGATGTCACTAGAATTTTTTCTGTCTCTGCCTTTACTAACATCGCCGACGAACAGCACCGAGATTTCTCTCTTGGAGCACTCATCGACCGTCTGCAAGCATCGCCGAATGACACTTCTGTACGCCGGTACATCCTCAAGGACGGCGTTATATACTACCGTAACTTCAACTCAGACGGGCCCGAACTACTTCTAGTGATCCCCAGACAGCTACGTCGCACCGTTTTCTTCGAACTTCATGACGCACCCACTGCAGGACACCTAGGTGTATCGCGCACGTACGACCGCATCCGCCGTCGCTTTTACTGGTCCGGCCTCGCTCCGTCAGTCCGACGCTACGTTGCCGCCTGCAATTCCTGTCAGCATCGAAAAACTCCACTGCTACCTGGTGGTTATCAAGCCCTTCTTCCGCGTTGGGCTTGATCTTCTTGGTCCATTGCCAATAAAATCCTCCGGGAACAAATGGATTGCCGTCGCAACGGATTACGCCACCCGTTCTGCCATCACGCGGGCTCTTCCGACCAGTTGTGCCACCGATGTCTCAGATTTTCTCCTGCGTGACATCGTCTTGCTTCACGGCGCTCCGCGACAGCTGCTCACTGACCGTGGCCGCAACTTCCTCTCGAAAGTTATCGACGACTTATTACGTTCCTGCTCAACCAAACATAAACTGACCACCTCCTACCATCCTTAAACGAACGGTTTGATGGAACACTTGAGCCGAACTCTCACAGACATGCTGTCAATGTACGTCTCGAAAGACCACCATGATTGGGATGTTGCTGTGCCTTATGTTACGTACGCGTTTAATTCTTCCCGTCCCGGCACTGCCGTATTTTCTCCATTTTATCTGTTGTATGGACGCGAGCCGAACCTGCCCCTTGAAACCACGGTTCCTCTGGCGGCCACCTCAGCGACCGAGTACGTGCGCGACGCCATTGATCTGGCCGACCATGCACGCCAGCTCGCCCGTACTAGGCTGAAGGCCAGTGGCTCCTCGCCCTCTCATGTCGGATCCTGCGACACAGTGCACGTCAGTAGGCTCAAGGCCTACCACACTGTTTCGGAGCCATGATCATCCACACGCCGGGGGGTAGTGCTACGGACCTGTACCACCGACCGTCAAGAGGCGAATAGAGAAAGACAATGAGGAAGACGTGTTTAGCGAGGCTTGCTCGTGCTACTGCTTCTTGGCCAAGTGCCTCAGCGTTCCTTTTTAAATACATGTATACATAGCTTCGCCTCTTCCGTCTTTCAACGTAACAATATTGAAACGTGCAGTTGTTTTGATTTAAGTGGACTACCACGTGACAATATGTAGGACAAACTGAGCACAAATGCAAGATGGATCTTTCACATGTGTATTTCATATCCCAGCTAAGTTATTATTCTGCATAGTTGCTTTCTGTCTTTTTTTTTGCTTCTCAGCACGCTGACGTTTCTGTCTGTGGATGATATTACAATCGAGTTTGAGCTCTATTGGAGATAGCACCTGGTAGAAAAAGCCATGGCGCCCCGCCATGGTGGTCTAGTGGCTAAGGTACTCGGCTGCTGATCCGAGGGTCGTGGGATCGAATCCCGGCCGCGGCGGCTGCATTTCGGTGGTAGCGAATTGTTGAGGCCCGTGTACTGTGCCAGTCAGTGCACCTTAAAGAACCCCAAGTTGTCGAAATTTCCGGAGCCCTTCACTACGGCGTCTCTCATAATCAGAACTGGTTTTGGGACATAAAACCCTACAAAACAACAACAGAAAGAGCCATGGTGTGACCTTTCAAAGGCAAAAACACAATTGAAACATGAAAGTACTGTTTATACATTCAGCACTGTTGCGACTGGGGGTCGATTGCTATGGGATGCCTATGCCACCACGAAGGCGGTAGAGTCAGGAGTGCGGTCGAGGTTCAGGACCCTCGGGCGAAGAAACCGACAAACTGCAATTACACGTTATATTACAATATATACAGGGTTTGTACAATAAACTTCCAAGACTTTTGAGGATCTTCGCTCTCTTGATCCCAGTCGTCGTCTCTCCTCGATGGGCTCCGTAGCCCCCAACGGAAACTTGCCTCCCCTGCCATTGGTAGAAGTCAGGCAGGAGGAGGGGAAGGGTGCCCGCAGTCATCTGACGCTTGTTGTCCAATGAAGGCCTTTCCGAACTCCACCACCGTGACTGCACCTGTGGTCCCCCGCTCTGGCCGGCTGCACGTGGTCGCCTCCTTTCCGTTTGCCGCAACGCTGGCTTGCCCCGCGGTCATCAATAGGGCTAATGGGAACGGACAATGTCCAGCAGCGCCGAGGGGGTCTTCAACGGCAGGCCGAGGCGCCCCAACCCAGGAAACAAAGGGTGGCGCTGGCCGACCGGTCGGCCTGAAGGTGCCGGCGAGGCTGCGCTGCAGCTGCCACTCTACTGGGGGAGCATCAGCCGATGGTATCTCGTCGGTGATCACCACGAACAAATTAGGCAGGTCGGACTGATGGCGCCGGTGAGGCTGTGCTGCAGCTGCATCAGCCGCAGGGACCTTGTTGCAGGACCACAATCACAAGAGCGCCAATATAGAGCTGGAATAAACCCTGAGTGAAGCTCATGATATTACTTACGTGTAAATGCACGCATTCACTTAAACACCATAAAAGCAATCAGAACAGATGGGAGCGGGCTGTGTTCTGAAACCATCCTGCGTTATGGTGATTGCACGAAGTGCAGCTGCTCGATAGCCGGAAGCACCTTAAAGGCAGATGAGCCCATTTAATGTCTCAATTTATTTCCATGCATATTCCAGAGAAGGGCAGTGAAATACCTTCCTCTATTTTGTGAACAGCGATTGATGCATATTTAGTTGTAGCTGTTATGTAGAAAAAAACCCACCATTTTTCTTTATGCTATGACCAGCTTCTTAATTAGTTGAGTCAGGTCGTCGGAAATGCTGATCAATTGTATCAATGTTATTAAGCGGTGTATGCGGCGCCACGAGAATAGGAAGACAGACTGGAGGAAGATGAGGTGCTGTTGCAGCAGGTGAACAAGGAGAAGCAGCCGCCCGAGAGCGACGTGTCGACCTTGCGTTTCGTTCGAACGCCAGCTACATCAGCCTGTGCTGCTTGCGTTGCAGTTTGCCGGATATGGTTGTTTGGCTCAACTTGCTTGCTGGGATTGGTGAAACAATGCGCGGCATTGCTTTGGCGTTATATTTTGAATTTTTACCCTGATCAAGTCTTCGTGTTAAGACAATAATGTCGCTTTCTTCTCCGGGAGAGATGTCTTTTCTCTCAACTGCTGCCCTTCCTACTAATGAAATCCGAATTGAAGCTTTTCTTCGCAATGGCATTGATAGTGTTCCAGTTGCCCTTATGCCACCGAATGAGGGATTTATCCGCGTAAAGAACCCGAATACAATTCATGACTTGCGGAAGCGACCCCACACTTCCAAGCGATTACGGACGCCAGACAATTTCACAGAGGGGGTATTCGGTGCTGCTCTCAGGACCAGACTTGTGTTGCTGACCTTATAAACTGCGATCATTCGGAAGTCATCCGGTGGGCCTATTTATTCCTGCGCACCTAGCCAGTGTTAAAGGTTTATTTCGTGGTGTTGACTCGAGCCTAAGCACCTCAGAGATCCTACATATGTTTTGCGTGGTTGGTGCCATATCCGTGTACCGATGTTCTCGCATAGCTGAGAATAAAAAAATCCCCACAGAATCAGTTCTTGCGAGATTTACTGGCACAGTTAGAGCCACGGAAATTAAGACGTGGCCCCTAAATTATAGAGTAGAAGCCCTTGCTCCTCGTCCCCTAGAATGCAGGCATTGTTGCTGTTATGGGCACAAAAATAAAGGTCGTATATCCTCTTCGCGTTGCCGCACTTGCGGTTGCGACCATGACGCAAAAACCTGTTCATCGAAAAGTGAGCGATGCTGCCTGTGTAGGATCCCACTCTGCAGATCATTCTGGCTGCCTTTCAAGGGACCAAGAACTTCAAGTTTTAGAAATTATAGACAGAAAACGATGTTCACGTAGGGAACACGTGCTATTGCGTTAGAGCGCTCTCGTGGATATGCGAAACCAGCGACTCGCAAGACGAAAGCAATGGAAGCGTCAATTGATGATATTGCCACCGGGACATGCGCGGCGGGCGCGAGCCAGCATGGACACAAAGAAAGAAAAGGAAGAGGTTGCTTTTGGCTCAGCGCGACTGAATGTCGCGACTGAAAAGGCAGTGTCAAGAGCCCTGAACACAATATCTGACAAACTTTCAGAGACCATCTGGCAGGTGTTTTGGCGGTCCATATGTCACAACTATTACCTGATGCAGGACGAACTCCACATGAAGCAGGTCCTGTAGTGACTCTCAATGAGATAAATGAGAAAATTGTGACAGCATCCTCACGAAACCAGTGTGAAATTCCCTCCACTTCTAACGCTGTTAAGGAAGTTGGTAACTGTTGAGACAACACACCCCCATGCACAGCAAGGATGGATATAGATATCAGTACACCTAAGCATAGCTACCCCCTATTCCCCAAGGTCTGTACTTTTACATACGCTGAAAACAAAAAAAAACAATAAAATAATGAAGATTTCCGGAAAGAAATTCTCCAGGCAGCCGTTGATACTGCCGATATATCATCAGAACAGAGACGTTGAAAGCGCTGCGGTGGAATTTTCGCTGTTTTCGCTGCATCTAGTGATCTGGTATACCTTTGTGCAGAGCTTACTCCTGATTTAATACTGTTCCTAGAAACTTGGCTATCTCCAGGGCTTGTAAAAATCGAAAGGGCTGTGGGTGGTGCTTATATAATGCGAATACAGCCACCACCGTGGGTTCGGGCTCAGCGAGCCAGAGGGCCACGTGGGCCGTCGCCTATCTCGCACACCGTTGCACACGTGCGTTCCGACGACAAATGCGGCGAGCACAGCGTGGCAGTAACACACTACTGCCCTCAGATCAACCGCAACATTTTAATGCACTATGGCGACATTGCATACACTGCACACCGCCGGTACTAACAGGCGGCGGGAAAAGCGAAGGCTTCGGCACGCCATCGGGCGAAAATACAAAGGACACCGCAAGCACGTCACCACGGGCAATGGCTTGCGGAGACACGCCCTGAAGGGAAACGTGGTCCCTGGCCACTGCTGCGCACTCGTGCGATCGCAGACCAATGGGCCCGATCGTCCGAGTATGGGCAAACTCCGTGTTCGGAAGGGCAATGTAAGGGTAGGCATTCGCCGGTGGCGCACAGGCACCGCGCCGGACTCCGTCCGAACGAGCTCAAAGGGGCCGACGGATCAAGAACGAAAAGCGTGCTTACCCTTCGACTGCCAGAGAGATAGTGCCCCGTTTTTTTCCCGCGTTCCGCGAGACTCGACGCGCGGTGCCACCATCGCGATCCGCCCAGGGGGTGCGCGCGGCGAGTGGATGGAACGGGGAGGAACCGGTTTGGCGCGGGAAAGGCAGAAAGAGGCAAATGCCCGTGCGAATGACGACGGGCATGAATGCCGCGATCCCCACACTCTCCTCCCCGAAATCTGCCATATACCGGTCCCGCCGGTAGTCGCCCATGCACGTCAAGACAACTAAGCCTTGTACGTTCAAAACATCCAAATCCCCCTTGCCCGGCTCAGACGCTGCTGCCAATACTAAGAAATAATAATTAAAAAAAGGAAAAAGCAGGACAGAAAACAAGCGAATATATACACACGCGGTTACAACAAAAATAAATAAATAAACACACAAAATATCTATAAATCAACGTTCCAGTCCAGTGCGTGGTCGGCACGGACAGCATCTGCGGGGTCCCGCGCACCAGCCTCGGTCGGCGCCGGCGATGGCTCCGCTGATGATGTCAGCAGGGCCGCGAATCCGGGGTTCTCTTGGAGCCGCCGGAGGCAAAGCGCCGCGAGCTCAGTGTCGCCCAGCGTGTTGCCTCACCAGCGCGGTCTCCGTCGTCGGTGACTGGCCCTGCCCGCGGCGCGTCCCGGCGCCATTGGTAGTGGCTGTCATGGAAGACAGTGCTACGACACACCGTACACAGTACCGCCTCTGGTGGAGCCAGCAGCTGGGCGCCTTGTGCTGCCGCGTCCACCTCCGTGACGGCGTTGCCACGGAACGGCCACGGCACCCGGTCCAATGGAAGGTCCCGCCGTATCCGCCACTGCGCCTTCCAAGGCGCATCAATGCAGAAGTATCGGGATGCCTCGATATCATCCTGGTGCGTCCACGTGGCCACGGAACGCCCCTCCATCTCCCGCCGTTTCATTGGGGCGACGGGCCCACGTTTTCGCAGCGCCCGTCCGCCGGGCCTGTTCTCTTGTGGTCGGCGAGTTTTTGGTCGCTCACCTGAGCCAGTGTTCCGTGGTGCCATCGTTGCGACAGGTTTGTCTTGAAGACCCTGCAGGACAGCGGGGGCACTCAGGACTCGGGAGCCAGCGAGGTAGCGAGGTGGCCGGTACCTTTCCTCCTCGCCACCAACTGAGAAGAGCCACGCACCAATAGTATACCGAGCGTAGTCACATGTCCCGTGCAGTTCGCGCCAATGACACGGTGATTCGTCCGTCACATGACCGCGCACAGTTCGTGCCAATGGCACGGCGATTCGTCCGTCACATGACCGCGCACAGTCCGTGCCAATGGCACGGCGATTCGGCCGTAACATGACCGCGCGCGGCTAGCACTGTTCTGTGGCAGTAGCCGACTCCTCTGGAGGACAGGCTCACAAAGAAGTTCGCGAAACTGAGGCAAGGGAGAAATGTGAGTCTTCGGTTGCGGAAAGAGTCCGCCCCCGGCGCGAAATCACACAGGTGACCGCTTCCTCAAGTTATACCGGTGCGCGGTCCGAATGCGGTCCGACGCTCCGGGTGTGCCCTGTCGCTTGCGCGAGGTGCCAGGGGGTACGGGCGCAAGCTCGTCCGACCGTGAGGCAAAGGCTTTCAGGTCTGCGATATGGGCACGACTGAATTTTCCCGACTGGGGTTCTTTCAGCACGTAGGCGAGTGGAGATAAAAGCTTCACCTAACCTGAAAGATCACCTAACTTGAATGAGAGGTGGCGATGATTGCGACCGTACTGTGCTTTCTGCTGGGCTCTACCCGACGCCAAACTTCACCTCGCTCTACAGAGAGCTCGACAAAGCCGGTCCCGAAGCGCTGACGCGTAAGCAGAACAGTCTGCGGGCGTCTCCTCGTCCGCAGACTGTTCTGCACCGAATGACACTGGTCAGCGGATTTGCCAACTGCCTTCCGAAATTCAGGAAGGCAGGAAAGAAACCAGTCGAGCGATTCTCGGATGTCTGGATTGCGAACGCGAGTTCACTCAAGTGGTCTGCCCAGTCCCTTTGAATTTCTACAAAGGCAGCCAAGATTAGTTTGAGCGTGCGATTGACTCGCTTTGTCAAATTGGATTGGAGATGGTAGGGCGAAGTGGTGCAGTGAAGAATTCCAAGGGAACGGCACGTGTCACCAAACACCCGAGCAGTGAAATACGAGGCGTTGTCCGTGATTAGCCTTGCCGGAAAGCCGAACCGGCAAAACACTTCCTGCAGCCTCTCGAGCACCGCCCGCGCTGTCACCTTTCGAAGCGGAAACAATTCCACCCACTTAGAAAAGTGATCAACGACTACCACGAGGTAGCTAAACTCCTGCTTACTCTTCGAGAAAAGCCCCATTAGAACACAGGTGGCTACATACCACGGACACTCACTGACTATCGGTTTCAACAAGCCAGGCGGCTTGCCACCCCTCGATTTCACCGTTTGACAGACGTGGCAGGACCGACAATAGCGGCAAATGTCGCGCTTTATGCCGGGCCAGGTCACTGTTTGGCTCAGTTTTTCGAAAACTTTGGAGCCACTGAAATGACCGGCCAAAGGTTCGTCGTGAAAATAACGCAAAGGTGCGCCTCTCAGACTTTTGGGCACAACCACCTGGAACGGATCAATGGACTCGTCATCGCTGGCTATGTACTTCAGCAGGAGCCCGTCATGGTCCAGCAAATATGAATCCGCGCGTTACACACGCTGCTTCCTGCCCCCTTCCGCGTCCGCTGCAGAGCCAGCAGCGTCCCGACGCTCCGTCTCCCTGAGACCGTCACTCAGTCCAAGACAAAGCGGATCATTTTGCGGGGCCTTCAGTAGCTCTTTTCTTCTGAAGACGATTCCCATTTTCCCACAAGGGAGCCTGGTATCGTGCCTGCTCAGGACTGCAGCGATCGATGCTGCTCGCATCGGCGCCGGGGGTTCGCTCTTGGCATCGTGACCTTCGGAGAGCTCGCCCTCTCGCCCGCTTCGCGGCGCGCTGCTTCCCTGGATGGGGGAAAGGGTTCGCTCGTAAGTGAACTCGCCCTTTTTTCCGCTCTTTGGAACTGCCGCCGTTTCGCCCCCGACACTTGCACGTGCAAAGGCACTGCTAGCGGCTCTCGCACCGGGATCAAGGGTCTCAGCAGACAAGGGGGTACGGGATAGTATGTCAGCTACCACGTTGGTGCTCCCCTTTCGCATCCGCTCCCAACGTACGTGACGTCCTTGCCGTGTAGTGATAGAAGCAGACTGCGATGTCGGGGGTCGTAGATGGGCGCCTGTGGGTGCACTGGTACTTCCTGGCTCTTCGGAGGAAATGTACCCTGTCTTTATCCTGTCCTTGAAAATATGGGATCGCCGACCAAAGGTTGTTGTTAAACGGATGACGTTTCGGCTTCCGTACGGGAGCCTTGTTCACTGCGCGGAAATCGCAAAACCCAGTGCTTATGTATGTCGTAGTAATCGCCCCAGGCATCTTGCGTATGTAGGCGGGAGATTACCTGCATTGTGATTAAGTGTTTTGTCAGTTGTTTGGATTATGAGGGACTCCAGATAACGGCGTGACAACCAGTTCTTCTCTTTCCCAATGACGGTGGCTTCTTCCCAGGCTATTTCGTGTCTCGTGGTTTCCACTGTGTTCGGCAAGCGCGTTCGTTGTAATTTTCTTCTAGCTGACGTCGTTCTTGTGGTCCCTCAAGCGTCTCGCAATGCAAATGCGGACGTCAATGCAAATGCGGACAATGCAAATGCGGACGTCATTCCCTTTGACACACATAGTGAAGTCTTGTCGCGATTGACAACGAGTTAGGGTCCGCTGTAGGGCGGCTGGAAAGGCCTGCGAACGGTGTCGTCGCGAAGGAAACCATGTGTGCACGTTGCTAGCTCCTTGAAGAAGAAAGGTACAAGCTTACAGTGGTGAGATGCGGGTGCCGGGCATAAAGCGGCAATGGTGCGTTGGAGCCGGGCGACGAAGTCGGTGGGGTCTGATGTCGCGGTGTTGGATGGCAGTGGAGCAGGAAATTCGCCTGGGAGACGGAGTGGTTCCCGGTAGACTAGCTCCGCGGTTGTAGCCCGCATGTCCGGCTTGAAGGCAGCGCGGAGGCCTAAGACGACGGCTGTGATATCCTCGAGCCAGCTTGAGTCCGAGCGGCACATGATGGCTGCTTTGAACTGCGGGTGTAATCGCTCGATCATCCCGTTGACGCAGGGGTGGTAACCGGTGGTCCTCAAGTGCTCAAACCCAATGGTCAGCCAGAGAAGCCTGAAAAGGTGAGATTCGAGCTGTCGTCCTTCGTCGGTGATGACGCGGCGAGGGGCGCCAAAACGAGCAATCCAACCGTTGAAGAAGGCCTGAGGCGACGTCTTGAGCTGCGATTTCCTCGACCGGCTATGCCTCAGGCCGTCGAGTAAACCGATCGATGGTGGTGAGGCAGTAGCGATAAGGTCCAGCTGGGGAGAAAGATCCTATGATTTCGAGGTAGACGTGCTGAAACCGACCAGAGAACTGAGGGAATGCTCCGAGTAGTGAAGTGACGTTCCTGGGAACTGGTAACTTTCAAGCATTGGCATTGAATGTAGGAGCGTGCCCAGGCGCAGCAGTCCTGCTGCATGGAGGGCCAGACAGTAGCGGTTAACCACGAAGCGTGTAGAGGCGCGTATGCAGGGATGGCTGAGGTTGTGAAGCTGGTTTAAGATACCACGGCGATGAAACAGGGGCACATGAAGCCTGCTTCGTCCTGTCGACATGTTCGTAGATGACTTTGGTTGTCAACCCAGGTTGGGGACTTGTCCCAGCTGTAGTGATGACCCGCCCTTACGAAGTTCTTGCAGTGCGGCACCCATAGTTTGAGCCTCGGCAATGACGTCAGCTGTGATCTACGAATAGGTGATAGCAGCCATACGTGAAAGTGCATCGGCGACCACATTGTCTTTTCCGCTGACGTGTTCGATGTCGGTGGTAAACTGGGCAATGTACGAGAGCTGGTGCTGCTGAACGGGCAGGAGCTTGCCGCGCCGTTGCGAGAAGGTGTACGTCAGACGTTTGTGGTCGGTATAGATAATGCAGTGCTGCGCTTCGAGAATGTGGCGAATGTGTTGAAGTGCTTTGTATATCACCGGAAGTTGTCCGTAGTAAGCTAGCGAACTCGTCGGGGCGGGGGTCATGGTTTCGTCGGTCGAACTGGCCCTTGAAGTCGTCCTTTTTGCGAGCTGAGAATTTTTGAGAGAACCCCAAGCACTGCCACGTGTTGTGTAGGCATTGCATGAGGGTGGCGCCGACGGCGAAGCTAGCGGCATCCGCGAAGAGTCCCAAGGGACCGTGTGGCACGGCATGGGAGAGAAGCGTGGCATGTGCAGAGAGCAGGTTTGCATTCTTCGAAAAGTTGAGCTAAAGCCAGTGTCCATGTGACGGTTTGGTTTACTCGTAGACCAGCCAAGGCATCATGAAAGGGAGCCTGGTAGTCGGCGGCATGCGGCAAGAAACGCCTGTAAAAGTTCAGAGAGAGAGAGAGAGAAATAAGAAGGGAAGGCAGGGATGTAAACCAGCCATGAGTCCGGTTTGCTACCCTACACTGGGGTATGGGAAAAGGGGAATAAAAGTAAAGAGAAGGAGAGAGGGGGAATGCCTACAGGGCAGTCCTATATAATATCATAGGCGCTCGGCTAGGCCAGATGTTTTTAGAAAGGCCAAGAGCGCTTTCATTGCTTTCTGAGCCGTTGATCGGTGAGGACGGTATTCTAAGATTGTCTGTTCACTAAGTGGACGATCGTCGAGCTTTGTGAAGGACTCGGTCATAGGCAGTCGATGTTCCTCAAATTGTGGGCAGTGGCGCAACAAGTGATCTATGGTCTCTGCGCATCCGCAGACAACACACGCAGGACTATCAGCCATTCCAATCAGCGCAGAGTAAGCGTTCGTAAAGGCCACTCCCAACCACAATCGGCAAAGAAGCGAAGCCTCACGTCGGTGCAAACCAGCCGGAGGTCCGAGTTGCAGCGATGGGTTTAGCCGGTGCAGTCTGGTGCGCCTCGTGTATGGGGTATTCCACTCAGTTAAGGACATCGTTCGCGCAAGAGTGCGAAGTTGTCTTGCAGCGTCGGTCCTTGAGAGCGGAATGGGAACACAGCGGTCTTCTTCGCCTGATATCCGAGCTGCATTATCTGCCGAGTCATTTCCACTAATACCGCAATGGCCTGGTATCCATTGAAAATATATCTCATGTCCTTTTTCTTGTAAATTTTGGACAAGTACCGCGATTTCGTATGTAAGGTGGTTTTCCTCCACATGTCGAAGAAACGACTGTATACTTTGTAGAGCTGATCTTGAATCACAGAAGACTGCCCACTTTCCAGGACTCTCAGCGTGTATAATATGAAGCGCTACGCGGAGAGCTGCGAGCTCTGCAGCTGTAGATGTGGTGACGTGGGAAGTTTTGAAGTGCTGGGTGACTCCCATTCTTGGGATAACTATAGCACCACCGTAACTGGTTGATGTGGTTGAGCCATCGGTATAAACTTCTGTGCAGCCCCTGTACTTCGCATACATGTGTAACATGCTCAGTTGTTTGAGTGCACATGGTGGTAAGTCCGACTTTCTCAGAATACCAGGGATGTTGAGGTAAACTTGAGGATGGTTCACACACCATGGAGGAATTGAAGCCTTTGTTGTAGGTGCATACCCTGACGAAAGAGAGGCACGGTGGGTGAGGACCTTTGAACTGAACGTTGTGCGTGGTCGTTCCACTGGAAGACCTGCGAGGTGGTGATTAGGGGTCCGGGCACAGTGTCCTATGTGCACACGCATTGTTTCAATGGCTACATGCGTTCTGACATTGTGATCGCGAGCGATTGCTATAACTTCTGTCGACGACGCGCTCTTTGGCAGACCGAGGCATACTTTCAGGGCTTGGGCTTGGATGCCTTGGAGTGTATTCAAGTTAGTTTTGCAGGTGTTCGCGATCACTGGTAGGCTGTACCGCAGGAATCCAATGAAAATGACTCGGTACAGCTGTAGCATAGATGTAATTGACACTCCCCAGGTCTTTCCTGCTAGGAATCTAAACATGTGACAGATTCCTGTCAACCGTTTCCTCACATAGTTCACATGGGGTGTCCAGGACAGATTTCTGCAACAGTCACTCCCAAAAATCGGTGACTTTTGCTACTAGAGGATCACCTGCCCGTCGAGGGTTATGACGTATGGCGACATTAGTTTCCTGGTAAATGCCACCACGGCACACTTTTCACAGGCTAGCTGCAGTCCTTGCACACGGAGGTAGGATGATGTTAAGGAACCTGCCTACTGAAGCCGCGCACGAAGCTGAGGTCGTGTCACAGCCGATGCCCATACGCAAATGTCGTCGGCATACATGGAGAGCCGAACGGTGCCAGGAAGGATGCCGGCGAGTCCAATGAGCGTTAGATTGAAGAGAGTTGGGCTCAGTACTCCGCCCTGGGGAACTCCACGGCTACTGTAATGTTGAGAGGTTGGGCCATCCTCTGTATGTAAAATGATCGCTGCCCTAGGTAGCTACTGATCCACAAATAGGTCTTGCCACCAAGTCCGACTGCTTCTAACGTGCTCAAAATTGCTTCGTGTGTTACGATGTCGTATGCTCCCTTAATATCTAGAAACATGGCAGCAGATAATCGTTTGCGGGACTTCTCGTGCTCGACATATGTCACCAGGTCAATCACGTTGTCTATGGAGGGGCGACCACGCCTGAACCCGGACATCGCGTCTGGGTATATCTGGTAGTGTTCAAGGTACCATTCCAGCCATGCTAGAATCAGTCTCTCCATTGGTTTTCCAACGCAGCTTGCAAGTGCAATTGGTCGATATGATGCAATGTTTAAAGGCGACTTCCCAGGCTTAAGCAATGGAATTATGCGACTCGTCTTCCATTCCTTGGGAACCATGCCCGTCTCCCACGAGCTGTTGTACAAGAGGAGGAGCACCTTCCGAGCCTCTTCCCCTAGGTTACGTAAGGCACGGTAGGTTATATCGTCTGGTCCTGGCGATGACGAACGCTTGCACAAAGCAAGTGCAGCTTTCGAGTTCGCCTATAGTAAAAGGGCAGTCCATGCAGGGGTCGTGTGATGTGGGTAAGTGGTCGGGCATCAAAGTCCCAGCGGAGCTTGTAGAGGTTCCAGCGATCCCCCTGCAGAAACTGTCTGCGATGTCTGTCTCGCTGCACTGTTGGTGAAGGGACAAAGACTTGAAAGGGTGACGCTGCTGAGGGGTCGCACGGAGGCCGCGAACAGTTCTCCATATCAGAGGCAGAGGTTTTCTTGGGTCCAAATATTCGCAAAAGGATCTCCATCTTTGCGATGCGAGTTTGTCTCAACGACGATGAATTTTCTTTTGAGTCCTTCTGGCCAACCTCAAGTCATGTACAGACTTTGTACGCCTGTACCTACGTTCTGCGCGGCGACGAATTGCACGGAGCTTTTCCAGCTCGATGTCATATTGAGCGCGTGTAGGGGTTTTTGAAAGGGAGTGCGTAGCAGCCTGCAAGGCTCCCTTTATAGTGTCCTCAAGACTAGAGGTCAAGCCATCACGGCAGTTGTCTTCCATAATTGATTTGAAGGTCGCCCAGTCGATATGGTGAGAGCTGCTAGCAGGCTTGAAGTCCATCAGCCTTTCCATCCTAAGATAAGTGGGGAGATGGTCACTTCTCCGCGTTTCAATATCTGAGAACCACCTAACTTTTCTCACGAAGGAGCGTGAAACAAAGGTGAGATCCAAGCAGCTACTATAGGAAGTTCCACACAGAAAGGTGGAGCTGCCATCATTCAACAAACATAATTCTTGTTCGGAAACAAATGTCACTAATCTTCGGCCCCGCAAATTTGTGTTAGAGCTTCCGCAGAGATGGTGGCGAGCATTAAAATCTCCGGTCATCACCCATGGCTGAGGGATCCTGTAGCAGTTGCGGGCCGCTCCCACGCAGGGACAGGAAGACCGTGGCCCTCCGCCCTCTCGCAGGCTCTCTGGACAGCCCGAAGTTGAACCGAAAGGTCGCCGCTTCTCAGGGCTTCCTCCCAGTCCTCTTCTTTGCTGAACTCTGTGTCACGTAACGCAGGACATTGCCAGAGCATGTGAGCTAGTGAGCAGTAAGCCTCTCCGCAGTTCGGACAATGCGGTTCAACATTGGGCGAGAAGTTACTAAACCTGCCTCGCGAAGGGAAAGACCCCGTTTGGAGCATCCTGAAGGCCGAAGACTGCGGACGAGTGAGTTTAGGGTGAGGAAGTGGAAAGACCCTCCGAGAGAGATGATAATGAGTCACGATCTCGTGAAAAGTGAGGAGCGGGTCCCTGTACCTGCCGGCATCCCCGCCCGCGAATTCGCCGGGACCGCCGCGGTGAGTGAAACCTCGCGCACGGTCATGGGCAAACTCATTGGCGTTGGGGACATCGGGGTGTACGTTGGCCCCCATGTGGGCCGGGAACCATGTTATGGTGTGAAACCCGGCAGCCCCCTCGCTGCCGAGGATAGCTGCTGCCTCCCGCGAGATCGAGCCCGACGCGAAAGCTCTGGCAGCGGACCGCGAGTCCGTGAAGACATTTGGACGCGATACGTCCTTCATTGCTACAGCAATGGCAATTTGCTCAGCAATCGTTGCCGAAACGTTTCTAACCGACGCAGCACATAGGAGCTTGCCACTATGGTCGACTGAGGCCACTGCAAAGCGATCAGAACGCCCGTACTGTGCTGCATCGACAAATGTAGCGAGGTCCGGGCTGTCTGCAACTGACTTCAATAAGGAACGGGCCCGAGCTATGCGGCGTCCTACATTGTACTGCGGGTGGACATTCCTGGGAAGTGGAGCTACGGCAAATGTACCTCTGATAGAAGACGGTAGAGTCACTTTACGTTCGCGAATCTGTGTAAGACCGCAGCCAATGGACTCCAGGATACGTCTACCGGCCTGCGAGGACGACAGGCGCACTACCTGAGCCATTTTCTGCGCCTCGATCACCTCCGAGAGGGAGTTATGCATGCCCAGTTGTATGAGCTTTTCGGTGCTCGTGCTGAGAGGCAACCCTAGAACTCGCTTTATACTCGTGCGCATTAGTGCGTCGATTTTTGCCTCTTCCCTTTTGGACCAGTGCAGCGCTGAAGCGACGTAATTAATGTGGCTCATGAGAAACGCATGGTAGAGCCGAAGGAGATTGCTCTCGCTCAGCCCGCCCCTGCGGTTCGAGACCCTGAGTATGAGCCTAAGCATGTTCTCCGTCTTGGAAGTGATGCGAGCTATAATCTGCGAGTTGCGCCCCTTCGACTTCAGCAATAGTCCGAGCACCCTGATGCAGTCTACCCTGGGGATTCTCTGCCCGTCACGTGTGTATAGAGATATTGGAATCTGCTCTAGAGGAGTGAGGTTCCTCATCCCTTGTCGGGTGGGTCGGTAAAGTAAGGATTCGGCGTAACCGCTCGCAGTCTAGTCGGCTGGAGGGCGATATGTAGGCTCCAACAACTGTGAAAGTGATCTTGCGTCTCTTCACTGTTACACACACAGTCGTTTCCATAGTCGGATGGCACCGGATGATGAACATACGTATGATCATGACGCATGAAAACGATGACCTTGCTGCATTCTCCATGCGTGGCGGATACGAAACACTTATACCCTGACAGCTTGATATGGGTTGACAGGGGCTCGCAGATGACGATAATGGGGAAGTGATTCACAAAAACAAATTGTCGAAAGTCCGACATACGCGACTTTAGACCTCTGGCGTTCCATTGAAATATCGGCGCATTCCGGACATCGTCACGGAACGACGACGCCTGGCGAGCCATGATTTCAACGAAGAGCTGCAAGTACTGGGCTCAGTGTGTCCAGTACCTGTAGCACGCTTTGCACAGACGAAGATTTCATGTTGCTCAGAGTAATACGAATGGCACTCATAGGAGATCGTAAAATGTTGATGACCTGGCCATCATCAGTCAACGTCTCTTCATTAGTTGCCGACGTCTTCGAGGTTGGTGAGTTTTGAGGTACCTCTGTAGCGCGGTGTACCCTCGGTGGCTGAGGCAGTGTGTCCGGACAGGCAACTCGGTTCACTTTACTCGTTGTCTCTGCATCTTTCTTGGCGGTGCTATGCGTTGATCTGGCAACCTTTTTGACCAACGATGTTGCGTCACTATCTACTTCTGCGGTTTTCTGTGAGCGTTTTCGGTGGCGACGCCGACGTCGCCGAAGAGTGGCAGCAGCCTCTCGATGTGTTGAGTTGTCTCGCAGCATGCAGAGGAAACGGCGAAGCTCTTGAGCTGTGGTAGGTTGAGGGCAGTTCTTCAAGTCGGAGATGAGGTGAGGCAAGGGTCGAGTTCCTTCTGATGAAACTTCGTGGCCAAGGAAATGTACGGGGAAAGCGCCGAGCGTGCTCTTCTGTACAGTCACTAGCAGGCCGCGCCCATCTAGGCGTTGGAACAGTATACGAAGGTGCCTGTAATGTTCTTTGCCGTTGCGGGAAAATACCAATCTGTCGTCAAGGTAGACGAAGCAGAAGTCGAGGCCGCGGATGACTTCGTCGATAAAGCACTGAAAGGTTTGGTCGGTGTTCTTTAGACCAAAGCTCATGAAGGGAAATTCGAACAAGCCAAAGGGGGTATGAATGCAGTGTTTAGGATGCCATTTGGATTGAGAGGTATCTGCGTGTAGGCCTTCACCAAGTCTAGTACGGAGAACACATGGTAGCCGTGAATGCGATGGGCGAAGTCCTGTATGTGGTGGACTGGGTGCCTGTCAGGGAGGGTGCGTGCATTGAGGGCACGGTAGTCCCCACAGGGCCGCCAGACCTTTGGTCTTCTTTGGGACAAGGTGAAACGGCGAGGCCCATGGGCCGTCGGAGTGGAGGGCGATTCCTTCGCGGAGCATGGCCTCGAACTCTAGCTATGCGCATGCGATCCGGGGCAAGGCGACTGGCGCGGCAGAAAACTGGGGGTCCTGAAGTTGTCCAGATATAGCGCAAAGTGGTGTGCTGCACGTTGCGTGGCATCCCGCTGGGGCGTGTCAAAGCAGGACATTCGGCGAGGATGTCCTGCATGGCGTATTATTTTGGACACTGAGCACCTTGGTGCTTGGCTGCTGGGGGGTCATTCGCTGGCCTGGCGAACATCGTCCCAGTATCGTATGGATGAGGTGGTCGTTATGGCAGCCCCGGAGGAGGTTGTACTGTGGCAGAAAGTCTGAGGCCGATGATTCGCTCGGCGGCGTCGACGATGACGAAATTCCATTGAAGCTCACGGCGTAGGTTGTTAAACCGGATGTGCAGGCGGACGGAACCGTAGGTCTTGATTGCGGACCTGTTTACCGTGCTGAGCTGAAAAGGCGAATGCGGACGAGGACCTTCAATACGGGCTCGTGGGTAGCAGCAAAAGTCGGAGCCGCTGTCGACCAGGAACGGCTGCTTCGTGATTTTATCGGTGACAAAATGTGACGGCCTATAGGTTCGCAGCTTGCGGCCGCCTCTATGAGCTGCTGTTGGTGTTTCTCTCATGCCGCGCGCTGCAGGGCGGTCGACATTGCCAGGCTCTGTCCCCGAAGTGCTGATGGTAGTAACACCGGCCGTTGTCAGGCTGCTGCGACGACGGTCAAGGCCTTGCGAGTGGCAGCGTTGGTGCGGCGGAAGGCGTTCATCCAGGCGTCGATGGATAAAGGTGAGTTGTCGATTCATGTCGTCGATACGGCGCGCATGCTCCGAGGTCTTCAGTGTTGCGACGACAGCCTGGATGGCGGGCGACAGCTGAGGCGAGCAGACCTCGATGACGCGATCCGCGACGTCAGCAAGGTGGTCGAGAGGTAACCTTATCTGTTCGTGCAGAATTGCCTAGACGTGCGGTGGGAGTCGCTGGAGCCAATGCGCTCGCCGGAAGGAATTCTAGATTTCCATGTTGCCAGTGAGCGCGCATGTGGCGCAGAAGCTGAGGTTTGCACTCAGCCAGTTCCGTTGGCTGAAGTTGTCGCACCTCCTGGTCTTACGAGATTGACAGGCGGCGTATGAGTACTGTCTACAGGTGTTCGTAAAAGTTGGCCAATGATGGATTGGCAAGGCTATCGCGGACTTCGCTGGCGTGGCGGCCGTCCAGGTGGGCGACGACGTAATCGAAGCAGATCCCGTCTTTTGTGATACATGCCAGGGAGAACTGGGCATGGACTCGGGGGAACCATACCTCGGGCGAGTCCGCCCAGAACAACGGAAGCTTGACAGCGACGCGCCCGACGCCGACTTCTGCAACGGCCGCAGTAGAGGCAGTGCCTGCATTGACAGTGACTGCTGGAGCAGATCTTTAGTGGGCGGTGCCTGAGCAGGGCGGCCCCGAATCATTGGGCGAAAACGGTTCACTTGCCTTGCGCTGCTGCTGTGCCCGAAGTTTCTGCTGGAGCACCTGTTGTTGGGCTTGCAGCTGCTGTTCGAGTTGTACTTGCTGGCAGGGAGCGGTAAGGGCTTCTGGGTCGGCCTAATGGTGCGGTCTGTTCGGGTTCCGGATTACCAGATGTGGGATGTCGAATCTACCGAGGACGAATCCCACATAACTGGTTTATTCGATTGGCAGTTGTTGTAGAAGAGCATACCGTGGCTACGCTCGTCTAGATAGCGAAAGGTAAGAAGAGTTGATTTAAGCTGGCATCTTGGATTTGTAGCCACCGCCGGTGACGTAAAGTTGGGAGACGCTGTGGTGGCGCTGTACTTTTTCGCTGTGCATGCCGCGTTTCACGCCGGGTCTAAAGATAGTGATGCGGAGGCTGCGCGGAATTCATGCACAGAGTGTGTCGCCACAAGTATATAGCCGCTATATTTAAACGAGCTACGGAAAAAAGCAAAAGAGGATTATAAAACTAGACAGTACCGTTATATATCAGAAACGACCAATAGAAAATCACTATTCAGGTTTTTGCATTAGAAAAGATTGTTCCCCCACCAATCAATGAAGAGTTCATCAGCTTAACACTCATGGAATTACAGAATTCTCTTGAATAGGTTGCGAAAGGTTTGCATAGACGCTTTGCGTAGTTATTGCCATATCAGGTTCCGGTGGGGGAACAAGCTAACAAGTTTAACGCAGCCACACTGGAAGAACTGGCGACAATAATATTGTCCCAGCCAGATTCATCGCCAGTTCCGGATGGCGTGTCTACATCAATGATAAAAGCAATATTTCATGTGTATCCCAACGATTTGCTTAACTTCATAATTTTTTTCCATAGAAAATGCATGGATTAATCCAGATGGAAAAATGCCAAAATAGCACCGCTCCTTAAAAACGTGCTGCCGGCTAAGACAGAAAATATTAGAGCTATTTCCCTGACTTAAGATCTCGTAAAACGAATACAGAGGGTTCTCTATTGTCATGTCTAGACGTGGATAGATGAGAATGAAATACTTAGCAATTCTCAAACTGGTATGGATGAGGTGGTCGTTATGGCAGTCCCGGAGGAGGTTGTACTGTGGCAGAAAGTCTGAGGCCGATGATTCGCTCGGCGGCGTCGACGATGACGAAATTCCATTGAAGCTCACGGCGTAGGTTGTTAAACCGGATGTGCAGGCGGACGGAACCGTAGGTCTTGATTGCGGACCAGTTTGCCGTGCTGAGCTGAAAAGGCGAATGCGGACGAGGACCTTCAATACGGGCTCGTGGGTAGCAGCAAAAGTCGGAGCCGCTGTCGACCAGGAACGGCTGCTTCGTGATTTTATCGGTGACAAAATGTGACGGCCTATAGGTTCGCAGCTTGCGGCCGCCTCTATGAGCTGCTGTTGGTGTTTCTCTCATGCCGCGCGCTGCAGGGCGGTCGACATTGCCAGGCTCTGTCCCCGAAGTGCTGATGGTAGTAACACCGGCCGTTGTCAGGCTGCTGCGACGACAGTCAAGGCCTTGCGAGTGGCAGCGTTGGTGCGGCGGAAGGCGTTCATCCAGGCGTCGATGGATAGAGGTGAGTTGTCGATTCATGTCGTCGATACGGCGCGCATGCTCCGAGGTCTTCAGTGTTGCGACGACAGCCTGGATGGCGGGCGACAGCTGAGGCGAGGAGACCTCGATGACGCGATCCGCGACGTCAGCAAGGTGGTCGAGAGGTAACCTTATCTGTTCGTGCAGAATTGCCTAGACGTGCGGTGGGAGTCGCTGGAGCCAATGCGCTCGCCGGAAGGAATTCTAGATTTCCATGTTGCCAGTGAGCGCGCATGTGGCGCAGAAGCTGAGGTTTGCGCTCAGCCAGTTCCGTTGGCTGAAGTTGTCGCACCTCCTGGTCTTACGAGATTGACAGGCGGCGTATGAGTACTGTCTACAGGTGTTCGTAAAAGTTGGCCAATGATGGATCGGCAAGGCTATCGCAGACTTCGCTGGCGTGGCGGCCGTCCAGGTGGGCGACGACGTAATCGAAGCAGATCCCGTCTTTTGTGATACATGCCAGGGAGAACTGGGCATGGACTCGGGGGAACCATACCTCGGGCGAGTCCGCCCAGAACAACGGAAGCTTGACAGCGACGCGCCCGACGCCGATTTCTGGAACGGCCGCAGTAGTGGCAGTGCCTGCGTTGACAGTCACTGCTGGAGCAGATCTTTAGTGGGCGGTGCCTGAGCAGGGCGGCCCCGAATCATTGGGCGAAAACGGTTCACTTGCCTTGCGCTGCTGCTGTGCCCGAAGTTTCTGCTGGAGTACCTGTTGTTGGGCTTGCAGCTGCTGTTCGAGTTGTTGTACTTGCTGGCAGGGAGCGGTAAGGGCTTCTGGGTCGGCCTAATGGTGCGGTCTGTTCGGGTTCCGGATTACCAGATGTGGGATGTCGAATCTACCGAGGACGAATCCCACATAACTGGTTTATTCGGTTGGCAGTTATTGTAGAAGAGCATACCGTGGCTACGCTCGTCTAGATAGCGAAAGGTAAGAAGAGTTGATTTAAGCTGGCATCTTGGATTTGTAGCCACCGCCGGTGACGTAAAGTTGGGAGACGCTGTGGTGGCGCTGTACTTTTTCGCTGTGCATGCCGCGTTTCACGCCGGGTCTAAAGATAGTGATGCGGAGGCTGCGCGGAATTCATGCACAGAGTGTGTCGCCACAAGTATATAGCCGCTATATTTAAACGAGCTACGGAAAAAAGCAAAAGAGGATTATAAAACTACACAGTACCGTTATATATCAGAAACGACCAATAGAAAATCACTATTCAGGTTTTTGCATTAGAAAAGATTGTTCCCCCACCAATCAATGAAGAGTTCCTCAGTGTAACACTCATGGAATTACAGAATTCTCTTGAATAGGTTGCGAAAGGTTTGCATAGACACTTTGCGTAGTTATTGCCATATCAGGTTCCGGTGGGGGAACAAGCTAACAAGTTTAACGCAGCCACACTGGAAGAACTGGCGACAATAATATTGTCCCAGCCAGATTCATCGCCAGTTCCGGATGGCGTGTCTACATCAATGATAAAAGCAATATTTCATGTGTATCCCAACGATTTGCTTAACTTCATAATTTTTTTCCATAGAAAATGCATGGATTAATCCAGATGGAAAAATGCCAAAATAGCACCGCTCCTTAAAAAACGTGCTGCAGGCTAAGACATAGAAAATATTAGAGCTATTTCCCTGACTTAAGATCTCGTAAAACGAATACAGAGGGTTCTCTATTGTCATATCTAGACGTGGATAGATGAGAATGAAATACTTAGCAATTCTCAAACTGGTTTCAGACGTGGCTACTCTATTTCGTGTGCCCATGTAGATTTGGAAAGCAGAATTAAATTTGCTCGGCACAGAACACAGTATGCCCCATTAGTTACATGAGATCTAGCAAAAACGCTTGATAGCATAGAGCCCACCATCTTGATCAAGAGCTCCGAAACCTGAACACCCCACAATATATAGCTGCATGGGTTCAAAATTTTTTAAATGGACGTACATTATATTGCTCGTAGAAGGGCATTTCATCCAATACGTACACATAGACAAGAGGTATTCCGCAAGGTTCAGTGCTGTCTCCATTGTTATTGAATATCTTGTCAAGCAACATTCCTACAAACACCGATGGGAAGTGTATGTTTACGCGCACGACATGACTTTGTTTTCTGCCTCCGATGATGTATATTCTCTATATCAAATCTTACAGTCTTACTTGAATAAGGTAGAAACGTGGCTCAAAATTCTGCACATGGCCCTCAACATTAACAACAGTGCTCTCATATTTTCCATTAATTTCTTCCGTGCATATATCCTTGATGTCCGGCCAGGAGATGATTCCACAAGTAAAATCATAAATATATATGGAAATAATATATACCGCAAATCTAGACTGGAGTCCACATATACAATATTTCTCATCGAAAGGATTACGTGCACTTCGCTTATTAAGACGAAACAGTAGCTTTCCTATTGGAATGCACCGAAAAACCCTCCTGATGGTCAACTGCATGTACATCCGCCCTATGTTGGAATTTGGGTGTGTCTTGCTCTCCGGGGGCCCAACGTACAAATTGCGCCCTCTTTTCACCATTTAACGTGAAACACTATGTCCGTGCCTAGGTCTTCCGAAATTCATGGCGATTAACATCGTTTACCACGAAGCACGCTTGCCTCCTCTCCAAAGTAGGTTCCGTCTACTGACAGCGCAAACATTTCTAAACATTTATGCTTCCCCACAGAGACGCTCCCACTATGTATTCGTTAGTGAGATGGCTACATTTTTTCGTTATCATTGGTCTCGGCTCCAATGGCCCCAAGTAATATTCGTGCAAATGTTACTGGAAACATTACAATTAATAGTGAGTGACACAGTTATCTTACATACTTCGAGGAATGATGCAGTCATTGAATGCAATAACATATTTCCAAAGAATGCAAAACTTCTGCCGACTTACTGGCAGATCATACTGACAACCAAAAAATGCACAGAATCATAGCCACAGATGCATCTGTCAGTGACGAGAAGGCAGGGGTGCGTATTTACTCAACCACATTATACCGGTCCTTTTCACTTAGACTGCCATATTTCACACCTATCTTCTAGACTAAGTTATCGGCAATTATTCCAGATTTGCGCAAACTTCCGTCACATATATCTTCGGTGGTTATACTGACCGACTCTCTATCTTTATGTACCTCCCTGGCGGCTCCAAAGTCGTCGAAATGTCGGCGAGAATTTCAAGCATATACGCACAAACATCTGCATCGGTACATTTGGTATGGGTGCCAGGCCACGCGGGAATAAAGCTGAACGAGGCAGCGGACACACTGGCCGCAGCATCAATTGAAGGCCCAGTCTTGAAGGTTCTGAATCCCTCCTCATTTGACGTCGTTGCAAGATAACGAAAATTTTTACCATCGCAATGACCATGCTAAGTCTTATATTCTGAACAGGAACGAATTTTGGCACCTTCGATTACTTTGGCGAAGCACTTGGTGCGCCACAAGGAATTTCGAGGTTTCATTAATTAAATCATGCTTCAGGGTACTACAAATAAATTTTTATGTGCACAGGTGTGGTTCCGCTGCATCCCGCCAATGCTCGTATTCAAATCAACCGGAAGCAACTGAACATTTCCTAATAGAATTCCATATATATAAGCACCAAAGAAAAAAGATTTTTGAAAACACCAATTCGAAACCTTGGATTGGAGTTTGACATGACCACATTACTCTCCCCGGGGGCGTCGGCTCTCGGTCACTGTAATTCACAAAAGAAGATTCACAAAAGCGGGACGCCTCTCAGGCCCATAGTAGATTTCACAAGGTCACCACTCTATAACCTCTCAAGGTAGCTTTATGGCATCTTGGCTCCCCTGGCAGGCAAGACTGAAACTCATCTCCGGAACACTAATGATTTCATAAACAAGGTGAAGAGCATCACTGTAGGCACAGACGAAGTACTGGTTTCTTTTGACGTCTGCTCCCTCTTCACAAGTGTGCCCATCGACTGTGCTGTGGAAACTTCCAGACCGTTACTTCACAAGGACACGACATTGGCAGACCGCACGCCATTCGACGTCACTGAGCTCTGCAACTTGTTACGATTCTGCCTGTCCAACACTTACTTCACGTACAAGGGCGAATTCTACAGGCAAGTTTTCGGTACCGCTATGGGAACATCCATTTCAGTCACGACTGCAAATGTAACAATGGAAGCAATTGAAAACAAGACATTGGGGTCATGTCAGCCGAAACCCAAGGTTTTTCTGAGATACGTCGACGACTGCTTATGCGTCATAAAGAAGGACGTGCAACGTTTCCTTGACTGCCTAAATGGCATCGAGCCTTCCATCAAGTTCACTGTGGGAGAAGAAAAAGATGGATGCCTTCCGTTCTTGGACGCAATTGTAAAACGTACGCCAACAGGCCTCGCCTGCGCCATGTACCGAAAGCCAACTCACTCCGGTAGATACCTTGACTACGAGTCAGTCCATCCGGTAGCCCACAAATGCTCAGTGGTCCGTTCTTTAGTGCAACGATCCTTCGCACCTGCTCTGATACAAGAAGCCTGCAGGAAGAGCTCAAGACCATTGAAGATGACCTCATCAGGAATGGATATCCTGAACATTTTATTAAGAAGACAACAAGGTTCATCATGCGTAACCAGCAGCAAACAGTCAAACCATTGATGGCGTAGCGTCAGCACACAAGGGCGCAGCGATTCCGTACATTCCAGGTATAAGCGAGGCCCTAGCTTGCGCGTTTAGAAAACGTGGTGTTCAGATCGCGCATGTGCCAACAAGCAAGCTTAAGGGCGACTTGCTAAATGTCAAGGACCCTCTCCCCCGGCAACGTTTCCCTGGTGTGGTATACAAAATCCCGTGCGCCGACTGTGAATCTGTATATATTGGTGAAAGCGGTAATTTTTGCAAGCGTTTAAAGCAGCACAAGAATGACGTCGCCAGTGACAAATGCACTCGCAGAGCATTCCGAGAAGACGGGCCACGAGATAAACTGGGACAACGCGCACGTCACGGCCATGGAGAAGAATTGGACAACGAGGCTCAATCTCGAATCACTGATAGTTCAGACAACAAAAAGCACAATCAATAGATCATCTGGCACCCTAAACCACGTGTACTCCCGGGCTTTGCGTCATGCGCTCAACGCTACTTAAGAACCTGGTGCTCTCCCTTCATTCCATTGTGAACAAGGGATCCGTACGGACCCCGAAACGTCATTTTTTATTTTTGACACTGGTCAGTGACCTTTACCTCACAATGCCTTTACCTGGCCAGACGGTATTCCGTCGAACTATTGACTACTGTCGTACCCCTATTCAGGTGCCTGTATTCGTTGCTGAAGTTCGTCACCATTACCTTGGCTTCGCTGTTATGCAGCTTGGCTATGCCTCTTTTGACGCACATCTGAGGGTTTAGGAGCAAGTGCTGGTCGCCCTTGATGACGCCTTGTAAGTCGGTAAGGCTTTTGGTGCCGACAGAAACGATGATCCTCGACAGCGACGGAATGGCTACCTGCTCTTCTGTCAGATTCAAGGCATGGTAAGCGTGGCTATCTGGCGGCGTTGCATTATCCGTGGAAAGCGTGATTGACCTGGATCCTAGGTCGATGACTGCGCCGAAATGGTACCGGAAATCCATGCCTAAAATGACGTCCATAGAGCCTTGCTGCAGGCCCACAAAACTCACCGAATAGGAGTGGTTATCAATTGTGACGCTTCCCGTGCAGGTTCCAGTCTGTTTTATAATGCGGTCCCCTGCCCTTCGCATATCTCGTCCTTCTCAGGCAGTCCTTGCCACTTCAGCCCGGCGGCGAAGAGACCACTGATGACAAAGTAGTCAGCGCCCGTATCGACTGAAGCGCTGATGCTGTGGCCGTGGATAACAACGTCGAGGTCGGTGCTTCATCGGACGCCGTTGCGGGTAGGTCGGGACGTCATATCGGCTTGCTCCGGTGCTGCTATGTCGCGTCGGCAAAGCTTTAGGCGGCGAGGCTTTGTCATGAAGGCTCTGGCCAGGCAGTGTGCTGAAACTACATCGCCAGGGTTCGTGCGTCGTGGTAGCAGTCGTCGTCGTCTGCGGGGGTGGCGGAGGATCTTCGGCATTGCGTCGTGCAGCAACCGCACCTCCATCGGTTGCTGCCTTTAGTTTCCCGGATAGGGGCTTGGAGATGGACCCCGGGTGGTGTCGGTGTACTGGCGGTGATCCGGCGAGATGTAGCGGCGAGGCGAAGGTGAACTGGATGGTCGTCGTCGTTGCCACTGTGCTCCGGCGATGTACACGGCGACGTCGCGAGGTCGTTCACCTAGGCGCAGATGCGGCGCGTTCACGTCGAAGCCACGCAGTCCCACCTCCCTGTACTGGCAGTAGCAGTAGGTGCACCCGGCTTCCCCACAATGATAGCATAGTGAGCGGTGGTTAGGGGTGCGCCAAACGTCAGTTTTCCTCGGCGCACGCTGGATTACTGGCGAGCGGGATGGCGTTGGAGTTGGCGGTGGTGGCTGACGACGAAACTGTGCAGGCGTTGTGTCCTGGCATGAGCGAGGAGCGGCGGCAGCTCGGCGTGCAGTACCGGCGTAGGTCATCGCCTCCGGTTGGCGTTGTGGTGGTTCGGGAGCAGACAGCGATCGCTGTACTTCTTCGAGAACGATATCTTCGAGGGAGGCTACTTGGAGTTGAGAGACGGGAACATAAGGCGCAGTTCCTCGAGAACAATAGCCCCTATAGTCTTGCGTGGGTCGTCGGGGTCGAGCCCTTGAACTTCCGCGTAGTCTCGTAAGCGCCGATTGTATTGTCTGGTGCGCATCTCGAGGGTTCTTTCGATTGTCGTCGCCTCGGTGAGGAACTCTCGGGGTTTTCTTATTTGTCCGGCTCCTCCTTCACTCCTTGCATGAAGAGGAGAACCTTTTTCTGCTCAGAAACGTCGGCGTCGGCGTGGCGGAGAAGTCACGTCATCTCCTCCGTAAAGATCGTTACGTTTTCGTTCGGGAGCTGCACCCGAGTCTCCAGCAGCGATGCGGCTCTTTCCTTTCTCACAACGCTAAATATGTCCCAGGTTCGAAGCATTGACTCTCGGTTCTCGAACCAACTTCTCGCGGCATCTTCCAAATGGAAATATACATGGTGCTGCTTATCGTCGAGGTCCCAGTTAAGGGCTGCGACCCGGTCGTAGATGTCCAGCCAACATTCCGGGTCCTCGTATGATGACACGCAGAAGGTGCGCGACTCTTTGGGCTGGTGCAAGACCACGGTTTCCGGAGATCTTGTTTCCATCATCGTGGATGCTGCTTTCGTTGTAGCCGTTGTCTTTTTGTCCTTGTCGGGAAGCAGCAGATGTTGTCTGCGGCTGGCTGGAAGGACCGGAGTTCGAGTTGACCTCTTGGCGGCGCGGGCTTGGCTCACGGCTGGACGGGGGCGTACGGTACATGGACGAGAAGCACCTGAAACAGATGTCACGTGTTCGTGACGTACGCAGCACTCAAAACGAAGCGCGCAGAGCTCAAGACGATGTCAGGCGAACTGTTTATTGGGCCAAGTTGTGCCCAGCAAATCAAGGCCAATCACAATGCCCAGCAATAGCGGCGTGAGCAGTCGTCGGTTGACGGAAAGACTAACAAGCGGCGTAATGCATGGACTTTTATTCACACGTCATACTGCATTCTCGCATCTATGAAATTCCAGAAACTACTGAATGTGCGCGTGAGGCATGAACTGTTTCGAGAATGGTCGACACGCTTCCCGAAGGGACATGCAAGATAAATGCCACCGGCATTGCGCGCAACAGAAAGTGATAACGGCGCTCCCCGCAATCCGAGCAAATGGGCGTGTCACAGAAAAGTCACAGAAGGGAAACAAACGAAAGCAACCGAAAGTGTCAAAACTACCAGTTTTAAAAGATCGGAAACCACCGACGTCATGGTGTCGCTATAGACGCAAAGCACTCAAAAGATCCATGTCAAAATCGTGGGAGAGTATAATAAATATTACACTAACATACATCCTCGAAGTACAGAATCTGTTGGACTAGCACGAGTGTGGCTGCAGGAAAGGACACTCAAAGTTTCATCACCTCGCGCGCCTCGAATACACAATACGTGACACATTCTTACATATACAATACTGCTTGGCACTCTTTCTTTACTTGGAAAAAGCCTACGATGCGACATGGTGATATGGTATATTGAAAGACTTGGGAGATTTAAGAATCCGTGGCAGAATGCTTCAGTGCCTATCCGATTTTCTCTCAGATTGAAGCATTCAAGTGCGACTGGGCTCTGCTCTTTCGCGTGTTTTCGTGCAAGAGAATGGGGTGCCCAAGGGCTACATTCTCAGCACTACACTTTTTATAATAATAATGAATTCCATAAATAGTGTAATGGCGATATTCATCTTGCATTCTCTCTATGTTGACGACGTTCAATTTGCATGCCGTTGTTCATATGTCCATGTGTGAATGACACCTTCAGCTCACCATTAAGAACCCCTGAAATGAATGGGCAGATCCAAATGGCTTTCGCTTTTCAACTAGAAAATCTGTCGCCGTTTTTTTTTTCGCAGGAAGCGTGGCTTGCTCCCGGACCTCGTTCTTAAGCTATACGATAATTTGTTGCTTGTTAAAAGGGAAGACAAGTTTCTTGGGGTGGTTTCTGACAGCAACAAAACTTCATATCTCATATAAACAGCATCAGGTAAACACCAAACAAGAGGCTTAGTATCATGAAAGTTCTATCCAAAAAAACTCTGGTGTGCTGATAGGATCTGCCCTTTTACGTATATACTGCTAAATCGTGCGCAGTGCGCTTGACTATGGCTGCGTAATTTACGGCTCAGCAAGGAAATCTTACCTGGAGCATCTCACCCCATTCATAACCACGCATTAGGCCTGGAAACTGGTGCCTATAGAACCTCACCCGTCCACACTTGGCAGGTTGAAACTGACAAGCCTTATCTCGGACACAGAACAGCCCTGCTTACATTGCCCTATGTCGTAAGAACTCGAGCGAAGCCGAATCATATATGCCACACTATAGCTTTTCGCATCTATAACAGAATACATTACAACAACAGGTAGCGCATGATACGACCGCTTCTGCTCCGTTTTGAAGAAACATGCCTAGAATATGAGATACCAAACGAGGCACTGAATGTCGCTCAAACACCGGCTAGGCTGGCTCTATGGTTAGACATCTCCCATTTCTGTGACCTTGCTCTTACCAATCCCAAAAAGAATGAAGCCCCACACGAACAACTTCTGCAGGATCTCTCAGCGGTGCGAGAAAAATAAAACGACTATACTCAATTCCACACTGATGGTTCAGACACAAGAACACACTGGAAGCGCTGTCATATCGAAACACTAAGAGTCGTGGATCAGGCTCCCCCAACTTGTATCGATTTTTACATGCTGAAGCATACGCTTTGTTAAGGGCTGTAGAAGAAATATCTATGCATCGCAAAACCGCTGTTGTCTACACCGACTCTTTAAGTGCTTTAAGAGCCCTAAATTCCAAAGCAGAAAAAGAACCAGAACCGTTCTCGGCAACATTTTGCACATGCTCCAAAGAGCCGCGAAAAAGCACAAAATAATCCGTCTCGTATGGGTACCGAGTCGGGTCGGCCTCTTTGGAAACAAAGAGGTAGCAGCCAGGGCAGACAACGTAACAGCCACGGCCATAGATAACACAGTAGCAAGCATAATTATACCCTTCAGAGATTGTTTTAATCGATGCCGTACAGCCGTCAGGAAGAAATGGCAGCACGGATGGGGGGATAAAGTGCATGACAAGCTTAAGACCATCAAGCCTATTTTAATTGAGTGTCAGTCCTGCTATCATCAAGAGCGTGTCGTAGAAGTCATCTTACGTCGTCTCCGGATAGGACACACTCATTTGACCCACGATTATTTACTACGAGGACAAGGGCCACAACGCCAACACTGCGAGGAACCCTTCACTGTGAATCACATTTTAATAACATGCCCATCTTTTGAAAAAGACAGAAATGCTTTCATATATTCTACAAAACACTGACACCACTTCACCGACGTTTAATGCTCTGGGTGACTTCATTAAAGACCTCTAGGTTTCTCGATGCCACAAATCTAGTGTACAAACTGTAAACGAAGGCCCTATTTTAAGATTTCATCAATTTTAACTCTCTATCTATCTACCGAACGTCTGGCGTATCACAGACATTGTTGCTTTTGCGCCATAAAAATCGACGTAACTAACTAACCGTCATTCGTTCAATTACAATATCCCCTCTTCTCTCCCTGTGGCCGTGCTTGAACGCCTTTTCTTTACATGGTGAGTATTCAAGAAGTTTCGGGCCATGTGAAGGATACCTAGTGCATTGTGTGCGTTTATTCTGCCGAAAAGTTGACACATTGGAGCATCAGGTCGGTGTATTTACACGCGATTGCGTCAACATAGCCATAACAGGAGAAAGAGATTTTCTACTCATTGCAGCGGGTGTCATTGCTGGCCATAATACTAAGGCAAAACGATTACTCCGCATTAGAGAATCCCCGAGAAAGGAACTCTATCGAGGCTTTCACGATGCGCCGAAATGACACTGATAAGTGCTTTGTGCGCCGTCAGTTTGCGTGACTAAATATCATTTATTCAAAGCTCCGTGTAACCATTGGAAGTCCAAGGTGCGGAGTGGTTGCACTCCGTAGTGTACCTCGCGCTTGTGTCGTGTTTTGCTTGGCTCTTTGTGCATGCCGCTCGTACCATCCGATGGCAACATATTCATCTCTTCGCCCAATGTGCACCTGTAAGGTCACTCTTGCCCTATTTATGCCTGTGTTTCTCCCTACGTCATCTTTTGTATACAATGGGCGCGCTGAAACAATTTGCTTTCTGATCCATGTCAGCGGTGCATTTGTTCGTCATTGACGAAAATAACATCTTGTGTAAAGATCTGCGGTGTGTGCAGCGACGCAGGACGATTGCAAGGGCGGCTCGTTCACGTGCGCCAATTCCCGGTGCATCTGGGACGGCTTCTCGTGCGACAAGACCGACAACTGCGGGGATGGAAGCGACGAGAAGTACTTCGTGAGCTCCATGTGCAGTTGAGTGCTTTTCATTGTTGGCCGTTCAGTGGCATGGTTCAGGGGCGCGATTGGAGATCTTTGTTCGGAACACAAGGCGTTCGCTCGCTGCAACGTCACGAAATGGGGGCGCGGCTCTCGTGAGCACTGCGGATTTCGTGCGACAGGGCGCAGCGCAGGCTTCCAGGATTGGTCACTCTTCTTTGTTTTAGTGGGTACTATTTTATGACAGGATGACCATAAAATATTGACGCGAGATAGGTGGAACGCTGTGCCAACTACTTGAAGCGAGAACGACGAAGTTATTGGACGCGCACGTGCTCTCGGACGATCAGATTTTTGCTGAAGCCAGACCCTCACTGCCAAGCTCGCGCTGGCGAACGCTTTTTTCTGGCTGTAGCATGGACATCTGCCGCTTCCTTGCTTGTGGGCAGCTGTTGCATGTTTATTTACTTTCTTTATTTACAATACCTCAAAGGCCCCATGATGGGGTTTTACATGAGGGGTGGGCTATTTCGATGGGTTAAAGGGATAGATGCTCGATCGCTGCTTTGAAGTTGATGATATTGGAGTGGTGCACAACGTCAGGAGGAAGGCCATTCCAATCTTGTACGGTCTTGACAAAAAAGGATGAAAGGTGCGCAGTGGTGTGAGCACTTGGCGGGTACACAGCTTTCCCGTGATTGATGCGGTCTGAATGACGATGGGCTGGCTTGATGGCGGGAGTACGAGGTGATCCATGATAGAACTTGAAAAACAGGCACAGACGAGCTATACAGCGGCGTGACGAAAGTGTAGTGAGGTTAGCACGAGATTTAAGATCGGTTACGCTTTACTGATATGAATAATCTGAAAAGATGAATCTTGCTGCCCGGTTTTGCACAGTTTCAAGTGTTTTAGTATTGTTACTCTGATGAGGGCCCCAACAGCGCATGCGTATTCAAGTTTTGGTCTGATTAGTGCCTGATAAGCGAGTAGTTTAACAGGGGTAGGGGCTAGATGAAGGTTTCGGCGTAGACAGCCCAGAGCACGGTTTGCTTCGTTAGTAATGTGCGTTATGTGAAGAGACCATGTTAAATCAGAAGATAAGTGGACACCTAAATACTTGTATGTACTTACGCATGAAATTTGAGTGTTGTTAATGAAGTATGTTGGAGATGGGTAGTACTGTCGGCGATGAAAAGAGTACTTGGACTGGTATAGCGCATTGTGGAACACGAGAAACGGCCAAGCAGACCACAAGAAGACAGAGCGCTAACTTTCAACTGAGCTTTATTTGCAAATTGCATCGAATATATACTCTCGCGCAAGCCTACAAAGAACACCCGGACAAATCGCTGAGATCAGACAAATAATCGGGAAGTCACAGAGGAAAGATTCATATAAGGTTCACTTGATTAAGAAAAGACATCTCAAGTTCGGATAAAGCCAGCGAAGGGGCGCTGATACATGTGTTTCCGGCTCTTGCTATACAGTGCGCTTCAATAATCTCACGAGTTATTTGTAAAGGGTGCTTCTTCACTCGCGGCAGTGAATGCCAATGTGTCCCTGAATAGATTTGTGCGCATTGTAATGGTGCTCTTTTAGTCTTTCATTGAGACAGCGCCCCGTCTGGCCAATGTACCTCTTGCCACATGGGAGTGGTATCGAGTAAACAACCCCCGCTTCACATGTCCCAGACCGCGTTTTGTGCTTGGTTGGGCAAACAGTACCGCGTGATTTAAGGGGGTTGATTGCTTTGCACAACCGATGTAACTTATCCGGCGCCGAGAACACCACTTTCACGCCGCCTTTCTCGCCTATCTTTTTTAGTCGATGGGAAATGCCATGCACGTAGGGTACAACTACGGGTCTTTTACGTTCATTTAATTTCGGCTGAGCCTCTGAGTTGCCTGCAATGGGCAACTCTGTGCGCACCCAACAGAGCAACGCCTCGCAACGCTGTATGCAAGCGTTCCTTTGGCTGTCAATAAAGCAGTCTTCTTGTGGCCACCATCGTGTGCAGACGCTTTCTACAAGACGCTCGATACATGGTGTCAGAAGTGGGATGCCACCATGACTGAACTACGCCCGCCCGAGCCACTGAAATTAGGCGATAACGCAGCGGCGTCCTGGCAGACATTCAAGCAACGCATCGAGCTGTACCTGATAGCTACGGAGCCCATCAAACCACGCAGTAAGGAACAGAAAACTGCAATTTTTTTGCACGTCGCCGGTCAAGAAGCAATTGATGTGTTCAATACCCTGAACATGACGCCGGAGGAAGCTAAAGACTACAACGCTTTGGTTCAAGCGTTTGAAGCCTACTGCTTGCCAAATGTGTAATGAGACTTAGGAACGCTATGTGTTTCGCTCGCGTCGTCAGGCACACGGAGAGCCATTCGAACAGTTCTTTCGGGACTTGCAGCTAAACGCAAGAACGTGCAACTTCGGTGATTTACGAGACTCTATGCTGAGGGACCAAATCGTGCATGGCATTTCTAGCGCTTCCCTGCGTGAAAAGTTTCTTCGTAAGAAGGACCTGACCCTCGTCACAGCAGTGGAATACTGCAAGGCTGAGGAACTTGCTGCATCACAAAATAAAGCGTGGGCTGAGGAAAACAAGATTGAACCTGTTTCAAGAACGCCACTTAAAAAGGGACGGAAAAAATGCCGGTACTGCAACTTGTCACATGCGCCAAGAAAGTGTCCGGCGTACGGAAAGATATGCAACAACTGCACGAAGCGTAATCACTTCGCCGCTTACTGTACAAGCAAACAAGCAGCTGTTGATGACGTGGTCGACGGAGTGAAGAGTGACGGTGACTTCGACGTTCTGGAGATCAGGACAATGGAAAGCAAGCATGGTCACGAAAGTCGCGATTGGGTTGTAACCACCATCATTGAAGGAAAGGAGGTGCGGCTGAAGATCGACACCGGAGCGCAGGCTAACTTGCTGCTGCGTTCGCTGTTCAACAGGCTCGGTACGAAGCAGCGGCCGTACCCCACAAGGAGCGTCTTGCGTCATTATGGGGGTGGTGAAATACCACACTGTGGAAAGGTTCGCCTCACCGTGCAGTTCGACAAGCCGCATGTTCCGCTCGAGTTCTTCATAGTAAAGAAGAAGCAAGCAATTTTGGGCCTCGAGGCTAGTGAGCAACTTGGTCTGGTCAACAGAGTCAACGCAGTGGGTAACAGCGATGGATACGCAAGCCTAAAGCAGACATACCCAAGGCTATTCACTGGCATTGGGAGGACGCGTCGCGAGTACAAAATGGTGCTTCGAGAGGACGCTGTCCCCGTAGTGCAGCCTACCCGGCGTGTACCTTACGCGCTCAGGAAGCCACTCAAGAAAGAGCTCGAGCGCATGTGTGCCGCGAACATCATTGAGAAAGTGGAAGAGCCGTCAGACTGGGTAAGTCCCTTGGTCATTGTGAGGAAGAAAAATGGGGACATAAGAGTTTCCATGGACAATAAAAAGGGCAGTGAAAAGAGAACACTTTCAGTTGCCATGCCGGGAAGAAATCGAGGGTGAGCTAGCGCAAGCAAGGTTTTTCAGCAGACTTGGTGCAAGCAGCGGTTTTCATCAAATTCCTTTAGATAGAAAGACTTCAGAAATTTGCACATTCAGTTCCCCCTTCGGTCGTTATCGGTATCTCAGATTACCGTTCGGTATTGCATCTGCACCCAAAGTTTTCCAGCGTACCATGAGCCAGGTATTCGATGACCTCCCAGGAACGCGTGTGTACATCGACGATGTGTTTGTGTGGGGTTCTAGCAAAAAGGAACACGATGAACGCCTGCACAAAGCGCTAGCGAGGGCACAGGCTGAGTGCCTTACTTTGAATCCGGAAAAGTGCATTTTCGGACAACCTGAAATCACCTTCTTGGGTGATAAAATTAGCTCCAAAGGTATTGAGCCTAATCCCGACCTGATAAAGTGCATCTTAACCAAACCTGCGCCGAAGACCAAGAAAGACGTTCAGCGCTTCCTGGGAGCAGTGAACTACTTCGGAAAGTACTTGCCACTGTTGTCAGCCCACACTGAGGCCTTGCGCAGCCTAATAAGGAACGATACAGTTTTCGAGTGGACGCAGGTTCACGAGCGTGAGTGGGAGCAACTCAAAATGATGCTAACGAAAGCGCCAGTCCTGGCTGTTTTTAATTCCGAGCTTCCCACGAAACTGTCGACGGACGCGTCTGCATTTGCACTCGGAGCGGTCCTTTTCCAACAACACGGACGCGATTGGCGTCCCGTAGGATACGCCTCGCGAGCACTCACAGAAACCGAGCGAAGGTATGCTCAAATAGAAAAAGAGGCATTAGGCATAACATTCGGCTGTGAGAAGTTTAATGATTATGTCACTGGAAGAGATCTTGCTATCGAAACTGACCACAACCCATTATTGGCGATTTCAAAGAAATAGGTGACATGCCACCGCGTCTGCAGCGCCTCAGCAACAGCTGTCATTCGGAAACTACAACGGGCTACCATTAGAAGTTTGCAGTGATGGCGGCCCTCAGTTCACGTCAAATGAGTTTAAAGATTTTGCGGCTCATATGACTTCCAGCACACAATTTCAAGTCCGCATTTTCCCAGATCCAATGGACTCGCCGAGAAGGGCGTGCAAGTGGTCAAGCGGATTCTGGATAAAACGGAGAGGAATAAAGGATTTTATTGGACTGCAGCGCCTATTTCTTCGGCTGCTGAAATATGAATATGATTTGCAGTATGTTCCAGGCAGCGAATTAGTTGTTGCGGACACCTTGTCAAGAATGCCAGCACAGGAACACCCAGGCGAGGGCACAACAGATGTTGAAGTTCATGCTGTGGGCATCCTTACTTCAAATGTGGGTCCAGCCACCCTTTCCCGTCTGCAGGCAGCAACGGCCAGTGATGAAACGCTACAAGTTGTCATTTCGAGCTTGCAGTCGTCAACCCCAGTAGAGGGTGAGCTAAAGCCCTTCACAGCCGAGCTTTCTGTGGTCAACGGAATACTGCTAAAAGGAACCAAACTAGTGGTACCTGCAAGCATGCGAACGGAGATGCTGAGACGTGTGCACCAAGGGCATCTCGGCTTGGGAAATTGCAAATCGAGGGCACGTAAATTGATGTATTGGCCAGCAATGGCTGCAGATATTGCCCATTTTATTGACAGGTGTGACGTCTGCAAGAAGTTTGCTTATCGGCAACCTGACGAGCCCCTTCTTCAGCGCACCGTCCCTGACTTGCCATGGGCTAGAGTTGGCGCCGATCTTTTTCAGCATGCTGGAAAGAATTTCTTGGTTGTCTATGACCCCTACTCTAATTTTCCTGAAGTCGAACAGCTAAAGGAGACCTCAGCAACAGCTGTCATTCGGAAACTACAACGGGCTACCATTAGAAGTTTGCAGTGATGGCGGCCCTCAGTTAACGTCAAAAGAGTTTAAAGATTTTGCGGCTCGATATGACTTCCAGCATACAATTTCAAGTCCGCATTTTTCCAGATCCAATGGACTCGCCGAGAAGGACGTGCAAGTGGTCAAGCTGATTCTGGATAAAACGGAGAGGAACAAAGGATTTCTATTTGGGCCTTCTGAACTACAGGGTGTGCCCTCTTGAGGATGGCCGGTCGCCAGCAGAGCTGCTGATGGGACGGAGCCTCAGAACGCTGCTTCCAGATTTCTCGGTGTCACCCCCCAGGCGCGTGCGAAAACATGTTCAAGCAAAGACCCCAAGAAGATCACTTGCTACATTGCAGAGGGGAGACGTAATCCGCGTTCTCAATGATGGTAGATGGGAAATAAAAGCACAAGTCCAAGATCTCGTGGCGCCAAGGTCGTACACCATCCTGACAGAATATGGCCGGGTTTTCCGTCGGAATAGACAACACCTCCGCAAAACGCCAGAAGCGTTCTGTCGATTCTCCCATTACAACGCCGACGACAGCGACGACACCTCCGATTCATCTACAAGTGAAGCCATATCGCCGGGGCCAGAACCTCCGCAGGCTACGCAGGACCGACTGCCAGAGGGTGCATCTGGGTCAGCGAACAGTGACGATTTCTGCCGACGATCCACCAGACCCCAAAGACCACCGCTTCGCCTCTCCTACAGTCACGGATTCGAACAAAGTGAATCAGCCTAGGAGAGACGACTGTTACCGACCGGCGTTAAGTGTTTTCTGTGTTTTCAGTGTTATTGTGTTGCTAGCGTTCAAAGAAAGGAGGATGCAACGGGCAACTCTGTGCGCAACCAACAGAGCAACGCCTGGCAACGCTGTATGCAAGCGTTCCTTTGGCTGTCAATAAAGCAGTCTTCTTGTGGGCACCATCGTGTGCAGACGCTATAGATGATAACAGAAGAGCTGGGTACCCAGCACGCAAAAGCCTTTCAGTTTGAGCTACAAAGCTGCGCTGCATGACATCATGACATGATTTCCTAAGGGAGTTGATGAAACAAAGATTAGTAATGCTTCGCTTTACTAACTTAGAATGACAGGAGTCAAAGGGTAAAAGAGGCTTTCCAGTCCTAGGTTCATATAGCCAGCACACATGGTCAGGGGTAAAAATCAAGTTCAAATCTAAAAAGCGTAAGCTGTTGTCAATAGGCATCTCGTGCGTCAAGACAATAGGCAAAACAGATAGGCGAGAAAGGCGGCGTGAAAGTGGTGTTCTCGGCGCTGAATAAGTTATAGCGGTTGTGCAAAGCAATCAACCCCCTTAAATCACGCGGTACTGTTTGCCCAACCAAGCACAAAACGCGGTTTGGGACATGTGAAGCGGGGGTTGTTTACTCGATACCACTCCCATGTGGCAAGAGGTACATTGGCCAGGCGGGGCGCTGTCTCAATGAAAGACTAAAAGAGCACCATTACAATGCGCACAAATCTATTCAGGGACACATTGGCATTCACTGCCGCGATTGTGGATGTTCCCCTGGCTTTTATCAATACGAAGTAGTGAAGAAGCACCCTTTATAAATAACGCGTGAGATTATTGAAGCGCACTGTATAGCAAGAGCCGGAAACACATGTATCAGCGCCCCTTCGCTGGCTTTATCCGAACTTGAGATTTCTTTTCTTAATCAAGTGAACCTTATATGAATCTTTCCTCTGTGACTTCCCGATTATTTGTCTGGTCTCAGCGATTTATCCGGGTGTTCTTTGTATGCTTGCGCCAGAGTATATATTCGATGCAATTTGCAAATAAAGCTCAGTTGAAAGTTAGCGCTCTGTCCTCTTGTGGTCTGCTTGGCCGTTTCTCGTGTTCCACAATGCGCTATACCAGTCCAAGTACGACGAAGAAACTCGCCCAATCTTCAATACTTGTGGATGAAAAGAGACTAGTGACGTTTTGCTTGCGTTAAGGGACATTAACCATGTTTTACACCAGATTTCAATTTTATGAAGGTCCGATTGAAGTTCATGAACATCTGATGTGTTGTTAATTGGACGATAAATCACACATTCATCTGCGAAAAGTCTGATTTTAGAGGAAATATTATTCGGCAAGTCGTTAACATATTGCTACGGCATCAGGCGGGCATTTAAGGTATGAGCCAGGCAAGGGTGGAAGATGGCGAGGACGATCTCTTGTCTAGCGTTTGGGCGCCATCTTACTTCGGCTGTACCAGCTACCTAGCGCTCCGCGCTCGCCTGTAAATAAACCTTCGCTCGATCTTTCAACCGTAACAGTTTTGTGGTGGAGGTGCGGGGTACGCTGACCAAGAAGACGGAGTTGCTACCGGGGATCCTACGACGAAGCCGACGCCTCGCTCGACTGCCGCCGCTCGAGATGTCTCATCACAGCAACGACCCGTCAACCCCGTCCTCTCCGGTGCGGTCAACTGGTGTCTGGATGCACACGATGGAGCCACGATCTTTTTCTGGAAAACCTGGTGAGGACGTCGAGCAATGGCTCACACATTACAAGCGTGTGAGCAAGTACAACGGATGGAACCAGTCGGCTCAGTTAGAGAACGTCGTTCTCTTTCTCACGGACACTGCACTGCTGTGGTTTGAGAACCACGAGGACACACTTACGACGTGGGAACGCTTTGTCGCCGACATCACCGGGTGCTTCGGAGATTCCACCGCGAAAAGGAAACAGGCGGAGCAGACGTTACTTCAGCGTGCACAAGTCCCAGGTGAGACCTGCACAACGTACATAGAGGCGGTCTTGAAGTTGTGTAAAACGGTAAACCCTCTCATGTCTGAAGAAGATAAAGTTGGGCACCTTCTCAAATGGATCGCTGAAGACGTATACAGCTACCTGATTGGAAAAGAGAGTCTCAACTCAGTCACCGACCTCATCAAGCACTGCCGAACGTTCGAAACATTGAAGCTGCGCCGTATTACGCCAAAATTCGGGAGATTGGCCAATGTTACCACAGTTGCAAGCATTGACGACACCTCCGGCTATCAGTTTGATCTTGCGACCACTATAAGGCAGATAGTCCGCGAAGAACTCGAACGGCACACCAAAGGAGCAACGGGTGTCGAGCAGCTGTGTCGTCTCGACCATTACCGTGAACCTGAGTTTGCTTTATCCTCGCTGTCTGCCATGCCAGGAGTTCCAAGCTATCCTGCTGATCAGCGGCCGCAGCATCGATGTAACTTTCCCGACGAAGTGACGCACGACGAGCGCTCTCATGGACCCGTCGCCACGCATCGGCAACCTGAAAGCCGTGTTCGCTATTATGCGCAGCAACCAACGTTTGACCGCGAAGTCTACAACACGAGTCGCACGTCGCCAGTTTGTTATAGATGTGGAGCCACGGGTCACATCTCTCGATTTTGTCGCAGACGCCGACAGACAAGGTACGGCCAACAACAACCAAGTTGGGCTAATTTTGATCGCAACGGCTATAACAACGACTGGCAACCGGACTTTGGAGCTGCCCGTTCCACAGGCTCGGCGCACAGAAATGATTTCGGACAACACAACAGGAGTGCCTCACTCCCTCGTTCTCGTGCTCACCACCGCATTGACACCGGCTCGGCACACCCCATTCGACAAAAGCCTTACCGTGTGTCTTCAGCAGAGAGAACAGTTATCGCTGAACAGGTCAAGGACATGCTGCAGAAAGGCGTCATTCAGGAGTCCTCAAGTCCGTGGGCAGCACCGGTGATCCTAGTGAAGAAAAAGGATGGATCATGGCGGTTCTGTGTCGATTACAGAAAGCTAAACGCTGTCACCAAAAAGGATGTGTATCCGCTTCCTCGGATCGATGATGTTATCGACTGCCTCCATTCTGCCGCTTACTTCACCTCACTGGATTTGAGATCAGGTTATTGGCAGATACCAATGCACCCAGACGACAAAGAGAAAACAGCCTTCGTGACACCTGATGGCCTCTATGAGTTCAACGTCATGCCCTTTGGTCTTTGTAATGCGCCGGCGACTTTTGAACGATTTATGGACACCATCCTCCGTGGAATGAAATGGGAAATTTGCTTATGCTATCTGGATGATGTTGTGATTTTTGGAAGCACTTTGGATGAACATAACCGACGTCTTAGCCTCGTCCTTGATTCTGTCGAGAAAGCCGGTCTGGTATTGAACTCCAAGAAATGTCGCTTTGGAGAGACTGAAACGTTGGTACTTGGACATCTAGTCGACAGAAATGGTGTGAGGCCCGATCCACGGAAGATTGAAGCAGTAAGTTCCTTCGAACCACCGAAGTCACTGCGGGAGCTGCGGAGTTTCTTGGGCTTATGCTCGTATTTTCGTCGCTTCGTACCAAGATTCGCCGATGTGGTGTACCCCCTGACCTGCCTTCTCCATAAGGATGTTCCTTTCAACTGGACGTCGGCTTGCGACGAGGCGTTCCGCCAACTAAAGTTTCAACTGACATCGGGACCTATATTACGCCACTTCGATGCTTCCTCGCCTACAGAAGTGCACGCTGATGCCAGTGGAATTGGCATCGGAGCTGTGCTAGTACAACGTCATCACGGATCTGAGCACGTTGTGGCTTATGCCAGTCGATCTCTGAGTAAGGCGGAACGAAATTACACAGTCACGGAACAAGAATGCTTGGCAGCAGTTTTCGCGGTTCACAAGTTTCGGTCCTACGTCTACGGGCGCCCGTTCACTATAGTTACGGACCATCACGCTCTATGCTGGTTGGTGAACCTCCGTGATCCGAGTGGTCGACTGGCACGTTGGGCTCTCCGACTTCAGGAGTACGACTTCGTCATCTCTTACAAGTCCGGTCGTTGTCACGCAGATGCCGACTGCCTTTCCCGCCTTCCTCTACCGACTACGGAGTGTGACGAAGACAACTTCGATGACTGCTTTGCTTCTATTTCGGCCACATTCCCGGACTCCACGAGATTTAGGGATGAACAAGCCAGTGATGTTAGCCTGGAGCCCCTTTTCGCTGCTGCGCTGCGTCCTCAAGCCACCGGTCGATTTTGTGTACGAGACGGCCTCCTTTGCAAGACGAATTATTCGGGTAAAGGCGCTCGCTTTCTCCTGGTGGTTCCGCAGAGTCTGCGACCTGACGTACTGAGTGCCATGCACGATGACGCAACCTCTGGCCATCTAGGCTTCATAAGAACACTCAACCGAACACAGGAGCGTTCTTACTGGCCCAAAATGCGAGACACTATCAAGCAGTACGTCAGCGGTTTGCGATAAATGCCAACGCCATAAGCGTCCTACGACTACTCCGCCGGGTCTTCTCCAGCCTCTGCCACCACCTTGTCTGCCGTTTGAACAAGTAGGCGTTGATCTCTTGGGGCCATTTCCACGATCTTATAACGACAATCGGTGGGTTATCGTATGTGTAGATCACCTGACCCGTTATGCAGAAACTGCGGCCATACCATCTTCAACAGCTACATGCGTTGCCACATTCTTGCTGCGGTTTGTTATCCTCAGGCACGGCTCCCCCCGTGTGATAATTAGTGATCGTGGTCGGCAGTTTGTTGCGGACGCCGTTGAAGAATTACTTCGTCTCTGCAGCTCGAAGTTCCGGCATTCAACACCTTACCATCCTCAAACCAACGGCCTTGTAGAGCGTACAAACAGGACTCTTACCAACATGCTGGCAATGTATGTCTCGTCCGACCACAAAGACTGGGATGACGTGCTCCCATTCATCACATATGCGTATAATACCGCAAGGCATGAGACGACGGATTACAGTCCTTTTTATCTGCTGTACGCACGTCTACCGCTAAGGAGTATTGATACAATACTACCGTTTGGCTCCCACAGTGAGTACTCGGTTGCCAAGACGCTGTGCCTTGCAGAAGAAGCACGCCGGCTCGCTCGACTTCGTACCGTGGCCTCACAGCACCGTTCTAAGGAGCGCTATGACAGCCGACACCAGTCTGTCTTGTACAGCAAAGGGGACTTGGTATGGGTGTGGACCCCACAGCGTAAACGTGGATTATGCCAAAAGTTTTTGCCCCAGTATGCTGGACCTTTCGTGATTGTGGATCGGTTGAGCGACTTAACGTACGTGGTGGCCCGTTTAACGTCAGCTGGTCGTCGTTCCAGCCGAACGCAGGTTACACACATCGCGCGTCTCAAGCGGTTTCATCCTGCTGTTTTTCGGTGATTTGGACTTGCCCAGCGGGCTTCGTCTGTCAGCCGGGGAGTGCTACGGCATCAGGCGGGCATTTAAGGTATGAGCCAGGCAAGGGTGGAAGATGACGAGGACGATCTCTTGTCTAGCGTTTGGACGCCATCTTACTTCGGCTGTACCAGCTACCTAGCGCTCCGCGCTCGCCTGTAAATAAACCTTCGCTCGATCTTTCAACCGTAACAATATATAAGGAAAAGCAATGGTCCTAGAACCGTGCCTTGAGGCACGCCTGAAATAACGGGGCGTAACGACGAAGAAAGATTATTAGCGTACACGAACTGCTGGCGGTTTGTTAAAAAGTCGCAAATCCAATCGAAAACTAACGCATCAAGTTTAAGACAGGAAAGTTTTAAGAACAAGCGTTTATGAGGAACTTTGTCAAAAGCTTTTTCGAAGTCTAAAGAAAGTGCGTCTACTGGTATATTTACATCAATGCTAGAGCTAACGTCGTTGGTAAACAGAGCTAGTTGTGTGTCACACGAAACGCCTTTCTGAAAGCCATGTTGGTTTTTATGAAAGAAATGAAGAGGTGCGAGAAAGTTGACTATGTCGGAATAGATTACGTGTTCCAATATTTTAGAGCATACACTTGTGAGCGAAATGGGACGATAGTTTTTGGGTGAATACGAGGTACCTTTCTTTGGGATTGGAATGATCTTGCCTACCTTCCAGTCTTGGGGCACCACTCCAGATGAGAGTGATTGCTGAAGAATGTTGGATAAAATAACACTTGTTACCATTTTAGTGTTCTTCAATATTTTTGTGTTAATGCCATCTATACCCATTGATGTAGTCAGCTTTAACGAGTCGATTATTTTGGAAATACCATTGGCATGAAATATGATTTTCGACATGATCGATGGCATACAGAAAGGGCATTGGGTGACAGTATGCTTCGTGACAATATGCGAGAATGGGAAAGTGAGAGCAAAGAATGGGCAAGCGGTGAACGTCCCAAATTTGACGAGCATGTTTTGTTGTTTTGCTTCAAACAACATACTACAAAATGAAATGTTTTTATCTTCAAATTAATAAGTCTGTGGTTGAAAACACATTTCTTATCGCGAGATTCATCACATCATGTACAGAAAGAACATGTTGATGTAAAAACGTGGCCGCGCCCCGCTGCTTGCGAGGTAAGCATAGCTACGGCCAATGGCATGCAGTGAAAAGCGAACAAACCAGCCCGCGTTCGTAAACAGCGATCTCCGATCTCGCCCCAGCACAGGAGCAGGTCGCAGGACGTTGAGTCACCCCTCTCGAGGAAGTTGAGCCTTAAGCAACAGCACGACGTTCGTTTGTAGTGCCACGCAAGGTACGTGGGCCGCGAAGAATACTGTATCTGGGCATGACAGAGGCGCGTAGTTGCGGCCATGGTAAGCAGCCCCCATACCCATGTGTACAACAGTCGAGGCCGGGCATCGCTTGAGCCATATATCGGCGGTGGTCGAAGAAGCAGTTCCGATTACCACGATTCACGTTAAATACGCGGCAGAAGTCGCCTCCTTTCATAGGGTCCGTTTAGGCATAGTTCGCTTGATTGATTTGTGGGGTTTAACGTCCCAAAACCAGCTATGATTATGAGAGACGCCGTAGTGGTGGGCTCCGGAAATTTTGACCCCCTGGGGTTCTTTAACGTGCACTGACATCGCACAGCACACGAGCCTCAACATTTCGCCTCCAATGGTCGTCTGAGTGGTCAGTACGTCAATTTGGGCAAATTTTTTAATGGTCTACCAGCGCAAGAAGACACCCACATGAGAGATGGTACGTGCACGCAAACGCTGACGGAGAGCGGGATTTATTAACCACCTTATAATTATCGCAGCGAGGCATGGAAAATAAACACTTGACAAATGGTGCATAGGGTATCTTTCCCAGCTTATTAAGGGTGAAGAAACACCTTCTTCAGACAGTGGTAAGGGCCTGTGATCACTCAGCCCCCACTCGGCTCCGCACGTTGTTTCGGCTGTCCGTTCCGCGTTCCGACCGACTGAACGGACGCAAACTTTTTGACAGAGCACGGATGGCGCGGGACCAGTCGCACTCTCGGCCGCTGATTGGCTGACACCATACGCCGAAGGAGCGTCTTCGCCAGCCAACATGGCGCCTGCCTGAATCGTAGCGGGGCGCCAGGCCTAGTCGCCAGCTACGCCGAAAACAAGTTTATTGTTTGGTTATTTTGATATGGAGTTATCCAGCACTAGAGGAGGTAGCCATGGAAAGCAAGGGAGCCTGCGCAGCCTTTCTGCCCTCATCAATGCGTGTGATCGCCGTAGCAGAAAACAGCATGCTGTATGAGATATCGATCATGAGATATCGACGATTTTGGATGTGTCGCGGCGTCACCCGCTTTGCTTTGGAAATGAGAAGTTCTTCTCAAGCGCGTGAAATATCGGCGTGACACATGTTCATTGTGGGCGAAAACGAAGTGTTCGATCGCTGCATTCAGCCTACGCGATGTGTATGTGTTCCAAGTAATGGGCTTCTCGCTGTGAAATGTGTGCCTCGGTGTTCCAGATGTCAGCGAATGATCAGTCCTCCAAAGGTTTTGAAGTGACGATACAGTCACTAGCGATAAGCTTTATTGCCTCGTTACCGCCGTGTTCGAGGTATGAGCTGTCGTTCCGTTTGTGATGGGCCTTGGTGACTGCGTGGCGTTCGAGTGCTCGGTAGTGTCTGCTGACAAAGTCTATCGACGAGATACATTCGTGATATGTACCTGTCATCTGCTTCAGTGGTGCTAAGAGTAAGAAGTGCGCATAATCTACGACGTCTGTGTGCCCTCAACTGAAGAATCCAGTACGCCGCCTGACCAATGTATCCGCTATCCGGGCTAGATCGAGAAACGCTGTCACAATAGGATATGCTATTTCATCCACGTATCATTTGTTTGAAGTCATTTCTGCACCTTTAAAGATACTGACGGTATACAACGCAGTTCATGACTTGCCCGACATTAATCGGGTCACGATCGCTAACTTGAGGTAACCTTCGGGCTTGCGATACGCCCAGTGAGGCCACATCAAATATGAACGTGAACAAAGTGTGAGGTGAACAGGAATTTTGGGAGATTTTAGGCTTTAATATGATGTGAAAAGATCAAGCATATATTCATATAGATGAACAATGAGTACATCATTTGTATTCATAGCAAATCGTCATTTGCTGATAGAAAGCCATGTGCATGGAGAAGGAATGTGGCAGAATGCTGATTTAAATGTGTTATATTCAGTAGATGGTATTCTGCCAACAACCCGCAAAATAACGAATAAGAAACCTAGGTGATGGTGTGCCTTCGCTGGTAACAGCCGCAGTCATGTTTACATGTCTATAACAAAAAAGTTAACAAATTGTCGTTCGTTTACAGCCTAGGATCCACACTGCTCACCAAAGTAAACTAATATAAATATCTTGGAATCACAATAACTAATCACTTAACCTGGAATAATCACATTGCCCACATCTGTAACTCTTCTTTCAAGAAACTTTGTATCCTCAGGCACAAACTAAAACATGCTCCTCGCGATCCTAAATTACTGGCTTACACTTTGCTCATCCGACCAAAACTCGAATATGCATGCATCGTATGGGACCCCTTCACAAAAACTAACATCAACGCACTAGAGATGATTCAACGCCGAGCAGTTAGGTTTATTTTTTTTAATATAGAATAAATGACTCTCCCACAGCCCTAATGAAACAACATAATATTCAGACACTACAGCTCCGAAGGAAAAATCACAGGCTAAAATTCCTTTTCCAACTTAGCAACAATTGCTTGTCTCTTAACCCACAGGCTTATGTGACACCACTTACAGCACGTCGAACAAAGCATCGTCATGATCTTTCTTTAACAACATACAACACTAGAACTAACCTCTTTAAATTTTCCTTCTTCCCACGAACTGTAAACGATTGGAATAACCTGGAGGTACAACAAATAATAAACGCAGATTCTATTGAACGTATATCTATTTAATGTTGTCACTATTGGTCGCGTTGATTATTCCTTTGTTCCTTTTTTTAGTGTTACTGTTTTTGAGTATTACAGATGTGCTTGCTGCCTTAAGTCTTGCAATAGTATTTCCAAACGTTCATGCGTGCGTTTTCTCTTAATACCGTTGCTGGTTTCTGATGTTATTGTTATTCATTTTCTTCGGTGTCTTTTAAACTTTTCTTGTTTAGTCGTGGTATCTTTTCTTTCGTTCGTTTGTTTGTGATTGTTATTCATGAATGTATGTATTTATGTACTGCCCTCCTGCATCGACCCAATTAGGGTCTGCAGTATTGTGTAAATAAAATAATAAATAAAATAAAACTGGCAGCCTTTAAAGGAAAGGTAGTGAGCTCATTTATATCTTTTTTGACTCTGCACTCTTAGCTGAAGGGGGAGTAATGCGAGGGTAGGATAACTTCATTACTCTACCCAGAGTTATTCAGCTCTAGGTGGGAGGAATGCGGAGTCAGCCGCGGGGCTTACTCTTCCGTTCAAGGAAGAGTAACATGGTCTGCGAGCTCCCATGCTGCTTATGTAGTGTTAGAAACTCGCGGAACTCCAGCGTCCGTAGCGTGAACAGCGCCCAGTACTCCATCGTTCGCAAATATCGCCGCACAACGATATGCGATTGCAGCGTTGCCGGCCTGGACGTGGCAAGCCTCAACGTACCTTGATATCCTGACTATACAGTCCAACAAGAAAAAGTACACGCGACTCTCTGCGAGCGCGCCGCGTAAAGATTGTGCGTCGGCGCACGCAGTCGGATCGCGTCTCCGGACGGCCTGCCTGACGCGCACCGATCGGCACCGACAAGAGAAAGCAAGCCAAGAATCCCACCACCGCACTTCTAGTACGCTGTTAAAGACGAGTGCGCGCGCAAGGAGACAAAACAAAAAGCAAAAGCAAACGCAGGCGGGTGGAGAGATATCAACAGAACAGCGCCGGGCGCCGGTGAGAGGGTTCCGTCGGCGCCAGTTGGCCAGTTGCGCGTGTGCCGCTGTGGGTGCCCGAAGCAAGCTCAGCCGTATCGCGGATATCGAAATTATGGCCAGTTGGCTCTGTGAACGCTGCATGAGAATGGTGCTGTTGAGTTGACACACTGTGCGTGTTTTGTGCGGGCAGTCTCACTGTGTTCTCGTCGCTGAACGCGAAGGTTGTGAGGTGACGGCAGGGCAACTTATGTCGTGCTGCGACAGTGATGGTTTCGCCATGCCGCGACGCGCAACCGTGCAAGCTCAGCCCATTCCGGCGCACCCATGGTAAGTCATGCATTTGTTTTGTTTGTTTGTTGGTCTTTATCGCCGCTGATGCATGTGTACGCGTTTTTCTACACAGCGCGCTGTCTAAGCGAAATTAAAGGCAAAAAAGAGGCTCTAGGCGCATATATAGGAACGACGCGACATAAATGCGCGTTTAGGAACACCGTGAAGGCAGTACAGGCGTCGGAAGGTCATTCGATCAGCTCACGAAATCGCCCCTTCACTTAAAAAAAAAAATCTTGTGTGATATTTCATGCGAGAAGGCTTCAACTTCATGCTTTCGGTGAATGTAAACTTACGCGAAAGACTGCGGCTATCGCAAGTAATAATTGCTCGTGTAGTACATGCTGACACCACGATATGATCATGAGGCACGCAGTAGGGCTCGGGAAGTGTTGACCATCCGGTGTTCTTTTGATGTGCACTGATAACGCGCAGTATACGGGCCTCTCGCATTTTGGCCTTTTTCGAAAATGCGACCGCCGTGGCCGGGATCTAATCCTCGTCATTCCGGTCAGCAGCCGATGTGTTTATCACGTCGTCATGTGTTTATATGTGCATGTAACCCATATTTTCAACATTCGCTCAGTTCTGATAATCAGTTCTTTTGTTTTTCCCCCTCAGCCGGGCAACATGTCCACATTTGCATATTATTGGCGCCTAGTAACACTGGGGCGGCCTTTGACAAGACGCTCGAGTGCAACGTGTGTAACTGCGCGATGGACTTTACTAACATTGCGGACCTTTTTAAAGTGCACATGTAACGTTGTTTCGCGTTTCTTTGCCTTTGTGCATTTCGTATAAATGTGTGTGCCGCACAGAAAGTACGAAGCTCACAACAAACCACTTACCAGAATCTCACTGTTAAGTGTAACATGTGTTTAAAAACTAGACTGCTATAAGAGAAGCGAAGTAAGCATTTTCAATGAAGATTTCATTTTTATGTGCACAAAATGGCTAATGGACCTCGTTATTTTGCATCTTTTCCAGGAAGATTTTTCCGGTGAAGCAGCGAGAGTTGCTGGCCCACCACTTTTCCACAAGATCGATCATGGGAAGGCTTCTCTGTGCCTCACAATGTGCTGGATCAAATTCGCATACCTTTAAGACTATGAATGAACAATGGGACTTGTGTGGTTGGTTATACACAAACTGCTGGCAAGCATTTGCAAACACTCCACTGCGGAAAACGTAGCACTTTTTAAAGACCCCTGTGGAAACTCCTCCAATTCAACCTTCATTAAACCCTGACTGCTTCACAGCCTACTCAACTTTCATTTAAGCTCATGCTACTTACTAATTGGCTCAAATGTAGGCAATACTCAAGTGCACGTCATTGCTTAGGTCAAAGGGGCTTTCCAGCCATGGTGCTTGGTATTCATTTATTTTGAATAGGAAAATAAGGCATGTACAATGTACCGTGACATTAATGTTAAGCAAGAAAAGATCCTGCAGGTCCCCCACACTGAGTGAATCGGCGTCATGTGAAGCAGTCTGCAAAGAACTTGCCAATGACGAATTCTTTGTCATTCAGCGAAGTGTTACAGGTAGAATCACGCTCCTTGTGCAAAACGCATGAATACCCACTCAAGATGTATGCTTAACGTGGCCTAACCAGGAACGTTGATAGTATGGTGAATGAGTGATAGCTCATGGTATGATGTAATATTGATACTCATTATTAGTCCAAAGCACAAATGTCTATTTTGTCAAAGAAAAATGCACTATATGGTGCGTGCGTTGATGTGGTCTCAGAAGCATTGTTTGTTGAGGTATTCCTACAGTATAGAGCAAAGTTGCGCAATAGCATACAGACATATATGCGTTGCTATGATAGTGGTCATCATACCATAGTGCTTATTTAGCGCAAAAAAACAATACACAGGAAGGAAGGACAGGACAAAGCGCTTTGTCCTGTCCTTCCTTCCTGTGTATTGTTTTTTTGCGCTAAATAAGCACTATGGATTCACACCAACTAGCCCGACAACGCATTGTGTGGTCATCATACATTAGAAATGCAATCCAGATAACGCAAGCACCAATATAACAACTGCTGGTGCAATAGGCTTATTTACTCTTAACCACGTTGGAGGAGCCACCATAGTGGTAGTGTGCCTGCTTGGCACCTTGAGGGCCCGTGTTCAATACCCCCCTACTGCTTCGTAGGCTGTGTGTGCATGTCTCTCTGTGTGTGTGTGTGTGTTATGTCTGCATTTCAAGTGCAAGCTACGAGAAATGGTGTTCGTCTCTTGGTTTAAGAGCGAAGCTGCTTGAGCCGGTTATTCTGTGTCAATCATGAACAGCAAAATGTGTGCTGATCCTGGAAGCAATGCGCCATGTGAGGTGCAGAAAACTTCATGCCATGCTCAGTGTTGTGGGTTCGGTCCCTGCAGCAACGGTGTTTCATATGTCTATTTTAGTTGGTCCTTGATTGACATAGGCCTTATCAAATCCAAACACCTGTGGCGCATACTCGCATACTGTGGTCCAAGAACTACGGTTGTGAGCTATGCATGATTGCAGTATTGTTAATCATGACATATATGATGAGTATATCAGGTTAGCAATATCAAATATTTGTCATTCGTGTTAGTCACACATTTATACCTTACCTCCAAAATGTTGGGGTCTACCAGGCAAATGAGATAGATAGATAGATAGATAGATAGATAGATAGATAGATAGATAGATAGATAGATAGATAGATAGATAGATAGATAGTAAGTATGTTCACCAAGAAGTGCTTCGCATTTAATAATTCATCTGGTCACAACTCATAGCGCCAGCTAGCACGTAAACAGTTGAGTGCACTAATGTAGGCATGCCCATTATTGACAGTGGGATTATAAGTGAGCTGTAGTTGTGTATTAGTTAAAGTTGTGTATTAGTTGTGTATTAAAGAGTGATGCTAGACTTAGCCTATGTAATTACCATTGTGTGTTTGCAGACTCTATGTACTTTGTGCTTGTCATCTGTTAGAAACGTACGAACACATTGGTACACTGTTAAGAAATGCATGCACCACCCGAGCATCATAGTAACATTCAAACCATATCAGTAAACAGTTCTTTCACACTGTTTTACTACATCAAATTGCTCAGTATTTACGCTGTATTGTACACATTATTGTTCCATGGGCGCAATGTTCAAAAACAGTTTTGTGCATGCTATGAAGATGTATATCTTTGCACTGACATGATAGTTGTTACTGTTTTGATTCCAATAAAATATTAGAACAAACGTTTGTTGTGTTGCTTGTGGTGGGACAAATTTTCATGCATGGGAACTAAAGAATAAAACTTATGAGTGAAAATAAATTGCTAATATAGTGATCTGTTATTGTTACTGCTGAAGTTCTACCAGGCAGATTTAACTGGTATTTCTTGCAACACACTGTACGAGAGAAATAGGTGGTGGAAGAGAACAGTGATGTTCAAACAACGACTGGCTGTTCATTTATCAATCGCAGCATAGTTTGATTGCGTAAGTGTAACACCAACTTAAGCATCAAGGGCATGGAATGCTAAGAATGTGTGAGAGTATATGTCAGTGACTTTGAGCTTTGAGGATCTCCGCATCTGTCAGTCAGTCACCTGTGCCTGCTTTGTGAAATCTTCAGTTGCCAACAGGCATAGCGTTCTCCTCCGTTGACAACAGAAAATGCGTAGACACTGCCTGTTTTCTGGAGATGGGTTATTTCACTGAAGAACAGAGTAACAGATTTTTTTTTCTTAACATTGATACCGCAGCATCTGTGTAAGAGGTCCAACGCCCACATTTGGAAAACAGAAATGCGAAATCCTTAGTTTTAAAGAGACCTGTCTTGCGTAGGCTATGCTTCACCTTGCGGCACGGCACGCCTTGCTCATTCGTTTTCATGGCCACGTGCTGTTCAAAAATAGGCGTAATTAGCAAGGAAAATAGCTGTCGCCGATGACCAGATTTAGTAGCTGAGTACAGCACATACGACGACAGCATGTCGCACTAAACAGCGCAATGCGCGCAGGTATATACTGATTGCACAAACAGCTGATCGCCAAGTCGATGTGGAAACGCCGCTGCCAGTGTGTGTGTAGCGCACGATAGGTCACACGCGTATAAGTTATATATGTTGGTGTAGGACACCTAGTGACGTACGCAACTTTTGTATGCGAATGCGGGTGGTTTTTGAACCGCTAGGTACGCGCTGGTGCCAGTGGACGCGTGCGGCTCACGGCAGCATTAATCAAAATTGCTGAACAGCACATGCCTATGGAATACGCATACTTGAGTATGACACGCTGAGGTACCTTACTTTTACGCAGATGTTTGCTTACATTTAGCGATCGAAACATCTGTGATGCGTAGGGTAGCACGAAATTGAGAACCGATTTATAACGCGGTTGCCGCACGGCACGACGATATGAAGAATAATTCATAGCGCAGTGCTTTGCGGGTGGCTTTCTCACCGCCTCGCAAGTTCTGCATTGACCGAACGGAAACACATGCTCATACCGATCAACTTCGAAGCTCTTAGGTTGAGAAGCAGAGTAGCAATACATTCGGTAGATATATAAGGCCGCGAATAAAGGCTCCGGCAGACCGTCGTGTGGTGGTGTGATCGGTAGTGTGTCCGCTTGCTGTGCGTGCGTACCCGGGTTCGATTCTCATGTTGTTGCTGCTTATTTTCGTAGTGTTGTATGTTCTTGATTTCTGTGTTCTGAAGTGCCCCTGTGTGATGTCCAGTACTGTGAATGAGCGTTGGAATGTTTACTTTGGCGGTGGTATCGACGAGCGATACAAGTGCCGTGCGCGCACGAATCAGTTCGCTTTCCGCGTTTACTGGTTTACTGGTCCAGGGCGAGTTATCCTTTTTTTTTTTCATTCGTGCTTCCGAATCAGCATTGTCTACGATTTCTTTTACACCTTGACGATTAATGAGAGCGTGGCTGCCGCTACGCTGGACAAGCCGCGCCGCATGGCACCGTACGTGTGCTCGGCACTGTTGCCGTGAAGAAAACAGCTGATCATAACGGTATTCGCTAATCGTAACGACGTCGAATATTATGTTGTTTCGTTTGAACAGGTAGTGTACTCAATATCCCGATGGGGTACCAGGCGTTTCCATGGATTCTGTCTATATTTAGTGCTTAATTACACAGAACACCGCTATTTTCACTGGCAGTACAGGGAAAGTCGAGACACTCTGAATGCTTTTCGCAATGGGTGTTTATATGCTCAACGTTGTTGTGTTGTGTGTGCGTTGTGCATGGATGCATGTTTTATATATGCGATCTCTCGTTTACGCGCGTTCTCTTGACGTATTCGCTGTAGCATGGTACGATCGAAAGCTTGGCGCCGCACCATTTTCTTTCTTTTTTTTTTCGTTACGTCCTTCATGAAAAGAGTGCTTGAACTCCTGCGAAGCATTACTTCACTCCCCTTCAGCCAGAGTGACAGAACTCTGTACGAGAGAGTGCGTGCACTCTGTGCGCTGTGTGCGAGAGAGTGCGCGCACTCTGTGCTACAGAGAGTGCCCAGCACTCCTGAAGAGAGAGTGAAATATGGGACAGGCATTTACTCTGCCGAAAGGAGTGCCCAGCACTCTACTGCAGCTAAGAGTGTGTTCCTGACATCCATTTCTTCCCAGAGTGTAACTTCATAAAGTGGTAGCATGGGGGAGTTCCCGATACAAAATCGGCATGGTGCACAATGCAGAAAAAAAAACGAGGACAGTGAGAAGATGACACAACATGGGTGCTAACTGTAATTCACCTTTATAGGCGAAACGACCAGAAATATCTGGAGGAAAAATTGACCGAGATGTATAGAACCTAGTTCACATCATGCACCCCATCAAATTCCGCCGGGTACTTGGTTTCATTTTTGGAGAGGGGAGTTGATAGCGTTATGATACAGAGTACACGTAGCTGCTGTGTTTTCCGCTTCAATAATTTCTTGGGCGAGTTGCTCACGATTCTTTGTGACAAGGGTGCTGTTTTTGAATCCGGCTGACAGCCAGACCTTGCAGTGAATGCCGAAATGACGCTGAACGGTTGTGTCATAGCAAAATCGCTCGTTTAATCGTCCGTTTAAGCATATATCCATGTGCCCAACGCACCTTTTGCTACAGCTTAGGTTGATCCTATGAACGACACCATCGGTGCATCCTGCAAGAGATTCGTATGGTGAACCTTGCAAGTGGTTCTTAATCTGGCATGGGCATTCACACCACAGAGCTTTGACATTTTCATTGGGGCAAAAAAAATGACCTTGATGTCACAGCAGCTATTGTGCCTGCCAGCCGGATCTAAAAAAAACAACCCCGTTGTATCAAACGTCGTGAGCAACTGCGCGAGAAATTATAGAAATGGATAAGGTACAGCAGCTTATGTGACCTCTGTATCCGCATTTTATTGCCTGCTCTTACGAAAAGTGCAGCCCAGTATCTGGCTGGGATGCACTACCTACTGTGGTCCTGACCTTCCGAGCCAGCGGCGTTCTATGGAGCTGCTTGCGCCTTCTGTCGTTGCAAACTTCATCGCTAAGAAGGCACTAGAGTTACCCCTCCTGAGCGTTGTCAGAAGCAGGGGTACAGAACAGTAAATGCCGAGCACGTCCTTTGCTTCTTCATAGTACTTAGAAATCTGGGCATGTATTCGAGCTCCTGCAATGTCTTCCTATTGACCTGAAGACGCGAAAAAATGTACACGGACGAAACACAAAAGCACAAGGACAACCGCCAACTACCAACTCAATTTATTAAAGCATACAGATGGGGAATTTATAGGCAGCCCTAACCACGTGACACCAAAGCGACCATGAATCAACTTAGGAGCAATAATAATATTGGCACGTGATAGTGACGCACGCATTACTCAAGGCGAAGCACGCAGGATTCAAGCGATATCAGGCGAACTGTTCATTGGGCGAACTTGTGCCCACCAAAACAAAGCCAATGACAATGCGCAACAATAGCGGCGTGAACAGTCGTCGGTCGACGGAAAGATTGACAAGCGACGTAATGCGGCGGCTTTTATACACGCGTCATGACGCGTTCTCGCATTATCTCTGGAATTCCAGAAGTTAATGAAATGTGCGCGCCAAGCATGCAAAGTTTCAAGAATGGTCGACGCGGTTCCAGAAGTGGCATGCAAGATAAACGCGGCCTGCGTTGTGCGTAACAGAAAGTGATCACGGTGCTCCCCGCAAACAATCAAAACTAGCGCGCGTGTCACTGGGAAGTGATAACGGCTTTCCACTTAAACAAAAACAACCGCACGTGTCACTACCCCCCTCTGAAAAGACATTGTCCCGATGCTAAAAACAAAATATGCAAGAGTGCATGCAATGAAAACACATTATACAACGCGCGTAATAAGGTTTCAGTCGCACTACGTGTACAACTTCGGGTCGTGCATAGCGCCGCTGGGATGACGTTAATCCATCGAGCACGACCACCACAACGTCGGACTACCTTGTAGGGTCCAAAGAAGCGCCGCAAGAGCTTCTGACACAATGCCCGTCGTCGTATCGGCGTCCCACACAAACAGGGTCGCCGGGTTGGTATTCGGTGTGGCGTCGTCGAAGGTTGTAGTGGCGCCTGTCGACCGTGTGCTGGCTCTTGATACGCAGGCGGGCTGGCTGTCGAGCTTCATCGGCGCGCTCCAGGTAGCTGGCAAAGTCGAGGTCGTCTTCGTCGCTGCCCACCGGTAGCAATGTGTCAAGCGTCGTAGTTGAGCTCCGCCCGTAGACAAGTTTGTATGGAGCAAGCTGCGTCGTTTCTTGCACGGCCGTGTTGTACGGGAAGGTCACATACGCAAGTATGGCGTCCCACATACGCAAGTATGGTGTTCGATGTCGACGTACATGGCCAGCATGTCGGCGGTAGTCTTATTTAGAAGCTCGGTGACGCCATTCTTCTGGGGGTGTTAGGCGGTGGTTCGGCAGTGGCTCGTGTGACTGTACCTCAAGATCGGCAGAGTTAGGTCAGCCATAAAGACCGTACCTCTGTCGGTAATGAGGACCTCCGCGGGTCCGTGACGCAGGACGATGTTCTCAATGAAGAACTTGGCTACCTTGGCGGTGCCCTTGGCAAGGCCCTTGTCTCGGCATAGCGGGTGAAGTAGTCAGTCCCTGCGACGATCCATTTATCGCCGGAAGTCGACGCCGGGAACGGCCCCAGTCCATGCCGATTTGTTGGAACGGCCGTCGAGGTGGTTCGATGGGTTGCAGAAGTCCGGCTGGCCTAGGTGTCGGCGTCTTGCGTCTGCATGTCCTTACGTAATGGGCGACGTCGACAATGAGGCGACGCCAGTAGTACTTCTCTTGTATTCTTCATAGTTTGCGGGAAAAACTGAGATGACGGTCTGTCGGATCGTCGTGTAAAGCTTCCAGAACCTCTGGACGTAACACTGAAGGCCCCGCGAGGAAGTGGCTGTGCTGTTACCGCTTGCCCGTGTTCGGCAAGTGACGTCACAACTGATAGCTGGGCGACAACTGTGTGCGCCGAGCTACCCTTACCACGTGATGTCCCCCGGAATGGATATTATCGACCGGCACAATAAAGACGGGTTTTTTTTCTCCATTTGTGTCACCTAGAGTGCAGCTCGTCGACTGTTATTGCACGCATACGCGTCTCGCCCGTGTGCAGTGTCACGACATGGCTGTCAGAAGTGTGGACTGGCAAACTATTTCGCTGAGGCCGTGGACGGCAGAATTTCCACAAAATGTCAGACAAGCCTGCAACAGTAATCCAGGGGCTCCAGCAGCCACCACCGCTGGACTTCGACAAAACGTCGGAGTGGCCGGCGTGGACCGACCACTTCGATGACTACCGCTTCGCCACAGCTCTCAACGAACGTTCGGGAGAGGCCCAGGTACGCATGCTACTTTACACAATGGGCCGCCAAGCCCGCGAAGTATTCGCAACATTTGGGCTGACCGGCGAAGAAGCAAAAAGTTATGTCGTCAAGCAGAAGTTCGACAGTCATTTCGTCAAAGAAAGGAACATTGTTTATGAAAGTGCCTGCTTCCACAGACGCCAGAAACGGCCAGATGAATCAGTGGAGCAGTTCGCAACCGCACTTCACGTGCTGGCAGACCGCTGCGACTTCGGGGATATGAAGAAGAGACTCATCCGAGACCGGTTTGTCGTCGTGCTACGGGATGCTCAACTATCCGAGGCCTCGCAGATGGACTCGCAGCTGACATTGGCTACGGCGCTGGCCAAGGCTCGCGTCAAGGAAACCGTGCGACAGCAGCAGCTGAGCCTTCGACCGGAAGGGGTCCACATCGGTAGCCTGCCCGAACTTCAGGACCAAGGCGCCATCGTTGACGCCGTGGGCTACAAGAAACGCCCGCAACACAACGGGGGACGGTGTCCCTACTGCACCGGCGACGCGCATCCGAGGTCGACGTGCCCAGCAAGAGCTTCCAAGTGCCCCTACTGTGGTAACAAAGGACATTTTGCGAGAGCCTGCCTCAAGAAAGCCGAGCCAGCAGAAAAAAAGGTACGCGTCTGGACTGTCGAATGCGACACTGGAGAAACTTTCAGTGGCGCGACTGACGCGGCAGCGCGCTATGCGCTATGTGCGGCGAGACATTCTTCAGGAGAACATTGTCCTGCAGGAAAGCGAAGCCTGTCCTCGGCGCAGTACTTTCGGGACGGCAGCGGTCTTGCCTTCCAGGTAGTCCAAGAGACTCTTGAGCTGTGGGTCAGCTCGTTGGCGTTCCGCGAAGTCGTCGGTACTTATGGCTCCCAAGAAAGTGTCATCGTCCTGGTCACCCTGGGGCGGCGGATCGACGGGGGCGCGAGACAAACAGTCGGCGTCGAAGTGCTTTCGTCCGCTCTTGTCGATGAAGGTGATGTGAAATTGTTGCAGTCTAACACTCGATCGAGCGAAGCGTCCTGATGGATCTTTCAAGTTAGCTAGCCAACACAAGGCGTGGTGGTCACTCACGACTTTGAAAGGCCGGCCGTACAGGTAGGAGCAGAACTTCGATGTAGGCCAGATGATGGCAAGGCATTCCTTTTCTGTGGTGGAATAATTCGCTTCTGCCTTCGAAAGTGAGTGGCTAGCGTAACTGGTAACCCTTTCAAGTCTGTCGGTGCTCTGGAGGAGCACGGCCCCGAGTCCTGTGCTGCTTGCGTCCGTGCGAATTTCGGTGCCGGTTCCTTCGTCGAAGTGTGCGAGTATTGGTGGCGTTTGCAGGCGCCGCTTTAGTTCTTGAAATGCCTCGAGTTGCGGCGTTTCCCATTTGAAGTCGATGTCGGCTTTCGTGAGGTACGTCAGTGGCTGCGCTATCCGCGAAAACTTCTTGACGAAGCACTAGTAATAAGTGCAGAGGCCAAGAAATCGGCGCACTTCCTTCTTGTCGGTGGGCGGAGAAAAGTCGGCAATCGCAGCCGTTCTCTGCTGCTTAGGTCCTACTCCAGACTTGCTAATAACGTGGCCTAGGAAGAACAGCTCCTCTAACGCGAAGTGGCACTTTTCTGGCATCAGGGTAAGTCCGAAGGCTTTGATTACCTGAAGAACAACTTCAAATCGCCGGATGTGCTCGTCAAGCTTGGAAACAAATACGACTACATCGTCCAAGCAGACGAGGCAAGTCTGCCACTTCAAGCCTGCCAATACTGTGTCCATAACCCGTTGGAACGTCGCAGGCGCAAAGCAAAGACCAAAGGCATGACCTCAAACTCGATCAGGCTGTCTGGTGTTATGAAGGCAGTCATTTGTCGGTCTCTCTTCTATTCGTTTTGCCAGCAGCCGGTTTGGAGGTCCATCTACGAAAAATACCGTGCGTTGTAGAGTCGATCGAAGACATCGTCTATTCGTGCGAGAGGATACACGTCTTTCTTCGTGATCTTGTTTAGGCGTCGATAATCGACGCGAAAGCGTAGGGTTCCATCCTTCTTCACTAGCACCACGGGTGATGCCCACAGGCTCGTAGACGGCTGAATGATGTCACGCAGCATTTCGTCAACTTGTTGCTTGATGGCCTCGCGTTGCCGTGCCGAAACACGGTATGGGCTCTGACGGAGAGGACGGGCATATTCGTCGGTTATGATGCGATGTTTCGCGAGAGGGGTCTGACGAAACCACGATGATGACGAGAAGCAGTCCTTGAATTGCTGGAATAAGGCCTTGAGCTCCTTTTGTTGCTGCCTGAAAAGGCCCTGATTGAGGTCGAAGACGGGCGCGCACACTACTGTCGCTGTTGCCGGTCCTGCGAGAATCGGTGGGGGCGAAGACATTGCTTACTTCCACAAATTCACTTAGGTGCGGTACCGTCGTGCCCCTATTCAGGTGCCTGTATTCGTTGCTGAAGCTCGTCACCGTTACGTTCGCTTCGCCGTTATGCAGCTTGGCTATGACTCTTGCGACGCACATCTGACGGTTTAAGTGTAAGTCCTGGTCGCCTTCGATCATGCCTTGCAATTTGGCAGGCGCTTTGGTGCCGACGGAAATGACGGCGCTGGAATGTGGCGGGACGGTTATCGGCTCTTCTCACATTCAAGGCGTGATGAGCGGCGATGCAGTCTGATGGCGTTGCATTATTCGTGCACAGCGTGATTGACCTGGATTTTTGGTCGATGACTGCGCCGTGCTTGTCCAGGAAATCCAGGCCCAAAATTACGTGTCGCGAACATTGCTGCAGGACCACAAAACTTACTGTAATATCTTGCGAGCGTTCCGGCGTGTAACCGGAGACCGAAAGTGAGCGACCAACCAACACAGACGCCGGTGACCAACTGACTATTTCCGTTCGCGCGCTCGGCGACTGCGCCGTTGCACTTGAGCCGTTAACACAATGATGTGGCGCCATCTGTCCGCTCCTCGGCCAAACGCATGGCGAGACGTCACACTCCTCCCCACCCACACAGGAAAGACTGGTCTAGGGCGTTCACGGCGGATAGCGCACCATGGCACGTCTTGCTCTTGAGTTTCTTCGGAGTGGTGGTGTTTGCATTTCAGACGTTGACAGTGCTGAAGTATGTGGCACGTCTTCTGTTGAACCCTCCCTATGTTGAGCTTCATTCTGTACAGCTTCGTCCTCACCGTTGGCGTTCAGATGATGTTCTGTTTGTCGTGTGCACTCACGTCACGCGGACAGGTCTGCGCCTCTGCCACAGCATCCGAAAACGCGTCAGGTATAGCGAAATCAGGGCGCAAATGCTCCTGATGTCGCCTCCACAGTCGACCATCTCGCAGTGTGACGTCAGCGATGTGGTCGCCCGACGTGGAAGTCACTGTTGCAGGAACCCAGGGTGGACCGTCTCGAAAGTTCCTCGCGTAGAGAGCGTCCCCTGGTTGCGCAATTGGCATGGGGTGGACGTTCTTCTCATGCGCTACCTTCTGCCGGATCCGCTTTAGCAGGACTCTGGACCTCATGTCGGGATGTAACAGTGCTAAGGCTGCCTTCAGCTTACGTCCCATCATCAACTCGGCCGGTGAACATCCCGTGGCCTCATGCGGTGCTGATCTGTAGTTCAGAAGGACGCGTGCGATCTGGCGTTCGAAGCCTCCACCCACTGCTTTCATCAGCTTTGCCTTGATTGTTTGTACTGCACGCTCTGCAGAACCATTCGAAGCGGGATGATAAGGTGGTGTCAGCACATGCTTAATGCCATTTCGCAGGAGGAATTCCTTGAAACTGGCACTCACGAAGGCTGACCCGTTATGCGACACGAATTACGTCCGGCAACCCATGGGTGCTAAACATGGTGCGCAAGCACGGAATGGTGGCCTCTGTCCATGGTGTGGTCACAGGAACGACTTCTATCCATTTTGAATAGGCATCAGTTACAATCAGCAAGTACCGATTGCTGAGAGGTCCGGCAAAGTCAATGTGAAGTCGCGACCACGGTCCTCTCTGGAAACGGCCACGGTGTCATTGCTACTGGCCGCGCGGTTCTCTGGTTCTCCTGGCACACGCGGCACTGACACACTGTATTAGCGATATCATCGTCCAGGGTAGACCACCCCACATGACTACGAGCCACCGCTTTCATTTTTGAAATGCCAGGATGGCCTTCATGGAGCAGGTGCAGCACTTGCTGTTGCAGGGTACTAGGAACCACCACGCGTGAACCTAGCAGAATACAGTTTTCTTGCACGCTCGTTTGCGTACTCCGATGGGCACACAGTTTGAGCGCATGTTCCCGCAGCTCTTGTCCAACCCACAGTGCTTCACAAACCTTCGCCAACACAGGATCTTTGGAGGTCGCCTCAGCCACTACAGACGGCACCAAGATCTTGGGATACGCAGTCTCGAGCATGAACACGTCTGCTGGCCGCTCGACGGTGTGTTCAGATACAGGCAGCGGCAGTCGACTCAACCAGTCAGCGTTCGCGATGCTCGATCCAGTCTGTTACTCCAGCTTGTAGCTGTGAGCCGCCAGCATCAGTGACCAGCGCAGCATTCGCGGTGAGCATGTCTCAGGCACTGGTTTTTCAGGGGCGAGCAAGCCAAGCAAAGGCTTGTGATCAGTGATCGCTTCGCACTCTCGGCCCCCTACATACTCCCGAAACTTTCTCACTCCTTACACAAGGGCGAGAGCCTCTTTGTCCAGATGACTGTAGTTGCGCTCAGCCGGCGCGAGACCCCTCGACGCTAAAGCAATCGGCCGTTCAGAGCCGTATCCATCGCGGTGGGCCTGCACAGCACCTACACCATAGTGTGACGCATCGCATATCAGCACCAGGGGCTTATTGGGATGGTAGTGTACCAGAACAGCTGCCGATGCAAGTAGCTCCTTGCTTTGTTTTTGGTCGTCTCCCTACACCCTTGGTGCCTTGGATCCAAGGAGTTCATTTAGAGGATGCAACACGTTGGACAAATCAGGTAGGAAACGCCGATAACAGTTCACTTGCCCAAGGTAGCTCTGCAGTGACTTGACATCACTTTGTCTTGGCGCCTTTAGCACAGCCTCCGTTTTCTCGGGATTTGGGTGGAAACCCGCAGACGTAAACGACATGGCGGGTTCGACCTGTGGGGCAAGAAACACACTTGTTCAGTTTAAGGTTCAGTCCAGCCTCCTTCAGGCTGTCTAGCACTCGGGCCAGGTTTTCCAGGTGATCATGGTCGTTGAGTCCCGTCACCAACACGTCATCGAAATACACAACAACGTGTCTCAGCCCCTGCAGAAGGTTGTCCATTTCCCTCTAGAATATCGAAGGTGCTGAGGTTATCCCGAAGGGTAAACGGGTGTACTGGTACAAACCTCTCGGTGTGTTGATTGTCACCAGCTGACTTGAATCTTCAGCAAGCGGCACTTGTAAATATTGTTACGGTTGAAAGGTCGAGCGAAGGTTTATTTACAGGAGAGCGCGGAGCGCTAGGTAGCTGGTACAGCCGAGGCAAGATGGCGTCCAACCGCTAGACAAGATATCGTCCTCGTCGTCTTCCACCCTTGCCTGGCTCATACCTTGACTGCCCGTCTGATACCGTAGCACTCCCCGGCTCACAGACGAAGCCCGCGGGGCAAGTCCAAATCACTGGAAAACAGCAGGGTGGAACCGCTTGAGACGCGCGACGTGTGTAAACTGCGTTCGGCTGGAACGACGACCAGCTGACGTTAAACGGGCCACCACGTACGTTAAGTCGCTCAACCGATCGACAACCACGAAAGGTCCAGTATACTGGGGCAAAAACTTTTGGCCTAATCCACGTTTACGCTGTGGGGTCCACACCCATACCAAGTCCCCTTTGCTGTACAAGATAGGCTGGTGTCGACTGTCATAGCGCTCCTTAGATCGGTGTTGTGACGCCACGGTACGAAGTCGAGAGATTCGACGTGCTTCTTCTGCAAGGCACAGCGTCTTGGCAACCGAGTACTCGCTGTGGGAGCCAAACGGCAGTATTGTATGAATACTCCTTAGCGGTAGACGTGCGTACAGCAGATAAAAAGGACTGTAATCCGTCGTCTCATGCTTTGCGGTGTTATACGCATATGTGATGAATGGCAGCACGTCATCCCAGTCTTTGTGGTCGGAGGAAACATACATTGCCAGCATGTTGGTAAGAGTCCTGTTGGTACGCTCTACAAGGCCGTTGGTTTGAGGGTGGTAAGGTGTTGAATGCCGGAACTTCGAGCTGCAGAGACGAAGTAATTCCTCAACAGCGTCCGCAACAAACTGACGACCACGATCACTAATTATCACACGGGGGGAGCCGTGCCTGAGGATAACAAACCGCAGCAAGAATGTGGCAACGCATGTAGCTGTTGAAGATGGTATGGCCGCAGTTTCTGCATAACGGGTCAGGTGGTCTACACATACGATAACCCACCGATTGTCGTTAGAAGATCGTGGAAATGGCCCCAAGAGATCAATGCCTACTTGTTCAAACGGCAGACAGGGTGGTGGCAGAGGCTGGAGAAGACCCGGCGGAGTAGTCGTAGGGCGCTTATGGCGTTGGCATTTCTCGCAACCGCTGACGTACTGCTTGATAGTGTCTCGCATTTTGGGCCAGTAAAAACGCTCCTGTGTTCGGTTCAGTGTTCTTATGAAGCCTAGATGGCCAGAGGTTGCGTCATCGTGCATGGCACTCAGTACGTCTGGTCGCAGACTCTGTGGAACCACCAGGAGAAAGCGTGCGCCTTTACCCGAATAATTCGTCTTGTAAAGGAGGCCATCTCGTACACAAAATCGACCGGTGGCTTGAGGACGCAGCGCAGCAGTAAAAAGGGACTCCAGGCTAACATCACTGGCTTGTTCATCCCTGAATCTCGTGGAGTCCGGGAATGTGGCCGAAATAGGAGCAAAACAGTCATCGAAGTTGTCTTCGTCACACACCGTAGTCGGTAGAGGAAGGCGGGAAAGGCAGTCAGCATCTGCGTGACGACGACCGGACTTGTAAGAGATGACAAAGTCGTTGTTATGTGGGGTTTAACGTCCCAAAACCAGTTCTGATTATGAGAGACGCCGTAGTGGAGGGCTCCGGAAATTTAGACCACCTGGGGTTCTTTAACGTGCACTGACATCGCACAGCACACGGGCCTCAACATTTCGCCTCCATCGAAATGCAGCCGCCGCAGCCGGGATTCGATCCCGCGACCCTCGGATCAGCAGCCGAGTACCGTAGCCACTAGACCACCGTGGCGGGGCGAGATGACAAAGTCGTACTCCTGAAGTCGGAGAGCCCAACGTGCCAGAGCGTGGTGGTCCGTAACTATGGTGAACGGGCGCCCGTAGACGTAAGAGCGAAATTTGTGAACCGCGAAAACTGCTGCCAAGCATTCTTGTTCCGTGACGGTGTAATTGCGTTCCGCCTTACTCAGAGATCGACTGGCATAAGCCACAACGTGTTCAGATCCGTGATGACGCTGTACTAGCACAGCTCCGACGCCAATTCCACTGGCATCAACGTGCACTTCTGTAGGCGAGGAAGCATCGAAGTGGCGTAATATAGGTCCCGATGTCAGTTGAAACTTTAGTTGGCGGAACGCCTCGTCGCAAGCCGACGTCCAGTTGAAAGGAACATCCTTATGGAGAAGGCATGTCAGGGGGTACACCACATCGACAAATCTTGGTACGAAGCGACGAAAATAGGAGCATAAGCCCAAGAAACTCCGCAGCTCCCGCAGTGACTTCGGTGGTTCGAAAGAACTTACTGCTTCAATCTTCCGTGGATCAGGCCTCACACCATTTCTGTCGACTAGATGTCCAAGTACCAATGTTTCAGTTTCTCCAAAGCGACATTTCTTGGAGTTCAGTACCAGACCAGCCTTCTCGACACAATCAAGGACGAGGCTAAGACGTCGGTTATGCTCATCCAAAGTGCTTCCAAAAATCACAACATCATCCAGATAGCAAAGACAAATTTCCCATTTCATTCCACGGAGGATGGTGTCCATAAATCGTTCGAACGTCGCCGGCGCATTACAGAGACCAAAGGGCATGACGTTGAACTCATAGAGGCCATCAGGTGTCACGAAGGCTGTTTTCTCTTTGTCGTCTGGGTGCATTGGTACCTGCCAATAACCTGATCTCAAATCCAGTGAGGTGAAGTAAGCGGCAGAATGGAGGCAGTCGATAACATCGTCGATCAGAGGAAACGGATACACATCCTTTTTGGTGACAGCGTTTAGTTTTCTGTAATCGACACAAAACCGCCATGATCCATCCTTTTTCTTCACTAGGATCACTGGTGCTGCCCAGGGACTTGAGGACTCCTGAATGACGCCTTTATGCAGCATGTCCTTGACCTGTTCAGCGATAACTGTTCTCTCTGCTGAAGACACGCGGTAAGGCTTTTGGCGAATGGGGTGTGCCGAGCCGGTGTCTATTCGGTGATGAGCACGAGAACGAGGAAGTGAAGCCTGCTTGTCGCCTTGTGCGAAATCGAACACAGGCACATGCGCCAGAAGAACTCGCGCAAGAGCTCGGCGCTCATCTGAGGGAAGAGACTTATTTATCATTCTTAGGACGTGCTCTTCAGAAATAGCTGAGTTGGCGTAGTAGGTTCGACACTGCGCTTCGTCGCTGAAAGCCATAATAGCGCTGTAGGTCATTTCCTCAAATGTGGCGAGTTTCATACCGCGCGGTAGAACAACAGGGGCCGATGAACAATTGAAAGCCCACAGATTCGCGGCACCATTCACTACACTCACGACAGAACGCGGTATGAGTACATCCTTCTTAGCGCAACTAGGAGCAAGCGGTAAAACTTCTGCATCAAATGAACGACGGTCGGTAGTAGTGGCTTTGACACAGACACGCGAGAATGAACAAGGCGGTATCAACAGATCATCGGAAACAACGAAGCACATTTTGTCTTTCGGAGGTGTGTCTGCAAGGGCGGCAAGGAGTGCACTATCCAGACTTATTTCACCCGTACCGCAATTGACAGAAGCGCCACAATCCTTAAGAAAATCAATACCCAGAATGACATCATGAGTGCAACGCGGTAATACCAAAAATTCTGTTTTAAAGTCTTCCCCGAAGAACAAAACACTTGCAACACAAATGCCGAGAGGAATAAGGCACTCTCCACTGACACCACGAAAGGTCACACTGTCATTCCACGGGAACATAACTTTCCGTCCCAATCTCTCTTTGAACGTGGCACTCATGACGGACACGGTAGCACCAGTATCTACTAAAGCACTTGTAGGTATACTATCGACGAAGACATGCACTTTGTTTTTCACCATCACCAGAGGAATATTTCGCAGAGATCCAGGCTGTCCGGCGACCTCGCCTCCATTGGCCGCGTCGGCTAGTTTCCTGACGGCGGTGGGGACGTAAGGCGTCGCCGTGGTGATGGCGAACGGCGTTGTCGATTGCTTGGTGGCGCCAGGGTGCGATCTGAAGCTGGTGAGGCACTCCTGTTATGTTGTCCGAAAGCATTTCTGTGTGCTGAGCCTGTGGTTCGGGCAGCGCCAAAGTCAGTTTGCCAGTGGTTGTCATAGACGTCGCGATCGAAATTAGCCCAATCTGGTGGTGCACCGTATCTTGACTGTCGGCGTCTGCGACAAAATCGGGAGATGTGACCCGTGGCACCACATCTATAACAAACCGGCGATGTGCGACTTGGGTTGTAGGCCTCGCGGTCAAACGTGGGTTGTTGCGTATAGTAGTGAGCACGACTTTCACATTGCCGGCGCGTGGTGACGGGTCCGTAAGAGCGCTCGTCGTGCGTCACTTCGTCGGGAAAATTAGATCGATGCTGCGGCCGCTGATCGGCAGGATAGCTTAGAGCTTCTGGCATGACAGACAGCGCGGATACAGCGGACGCAGGTTCATGGGATTGGTTGGGACGACCCAGCTGTTCGACACCCGCTGCTCCTTTAGTGTGTCGCTCGAGTTCTTCGCGGACTATCTGCCGTATAGTGGTCGCAAGGTCGAACTGATAGCCGGAGCTGTCGTCAACGCTTGCAACAGTGGTAACGTTAGGTAACCTTCCGAACTTTGGCGTGATACGGCGCAGCTTCAAAGTTTCAAACGTTCGGCACTGCCTGATGAGGTCGTCGACTGAGCTAAGACTCTCTTTTCCAATGAGGTAGCTATAGACGTTTTCAGCAATCCCTTTGAGAAGGTGCCCAACTTTATCTTCTTCAGACATAAGGGGGTTCACCGTCCTACACAGCTTCAAGACCGCCTCTATATAGGTCGTACAGGTCTCACCTGGGACTTGCGCGCGTTGAAGCATCGTCTGCTCCGCCCGTTTCCTCTTCGCGGTGGAATCTCCGAAGCATTCTGTGATGTCGGCAACAAAGCGGTCCCACGTCGTTAGTGTATCCTCATGGTTCTCGAACCACAGAAGTGCGGTATCCGTGAGAAAAAGAACGACGTTCTCCAACTGAGCGGACAGGTTGCATCCATTGTACTTGCTCACACGCTTGTAATGTGTGAGCCACTGTTCTACGTCCTCACCAGATTTACCCGAAAAAGAGCGTGGCTCCATCGTGTGCCTCCAGACGCCAGTAGACCGCGCCGGAGAGGACAGGGGTGACGGGTCGTTGCCGTTTTGAGACATCTCCAGCGGCGGCAGTTGAGCGTGGCGTCGGCTTCGTCGTAGGATTCCCGGTAGCAGCTCCGTCTTCGTGGTCAGCGTACCCAGCACTTCCACCACAAAACTGTTACGGTTGAAAGGTCGAGCGAAGGTTTATTTACAGGAGAGCGCGGAGCGCTAGGTAGCTGGTACAGCCGAGGCAAGATGGCGTCCAACCGCTAGACAAGATATCGTCCTCGTCGTTCCACCCTTGCCTGGCTCATACCTTGACTGCCCGTCTGATACCGTAGCAATATGCATCCTTCAGGTCAAGTTTGGTGAATTTCTCGCCGCCACTTAGCTTGGCGAATAGGTCCTCAACACGGGGTATGGGGTACTTCCGTGGTACGCTTACTGGGTTCACTGTGACCTTGAAATCCCCGCAGATAAAAATCTGTCCGCTTCGTTTCAAAATGGGCACAATCGGTGCCGCCCACTCAGAGATCTTCACAGGTCGCAACACGCCTGTGTGTTCCATGCGAAGCAGTTCGTCGTTTACGCGATCGAGCATCGCGAACGGGACAGGGCGAGGTTTAAAAGACCTGGGCTTCGCATTATCCTGAACGGTTATCTTTGCAGCGACGCCCTTGAAAGTCCTCAGTTCGTCGTGAAAGAAAGACACTTCGGTACTCCGCAATAGCGTCCTGAATCGACGACACTGCGTTGACATCCGTCGTGCTGCGAAGTTCTATTCCCAGTCCTTTCATCCAACCCCGCCCCATGAGGGATGGGCAGCTGCCCGAGACGACGTGTAACAGATCGTCGCACTCGTGGCTGCCAAGCCGCACGGACACGGCCAGGGTTCCTTTGAGAGGAGTGAGCTCGCCCGAATAGCTTTTCAACAGGACAGTTGACGGTTCCAGGCACGCGGACGAAAACTTGCGGAGAAAAGTGTCCTCCGAGACAACCGACACACTCGCACCCGTGTCAAGCTCCATCAGCAGCGAAATTCCATTCACGGAAACTTCTACACGGAACGGCTGCGTGTCCTCAGTTCCTTGCAGTTTCCACATTTCGTACACTTGCGGCGCATCGAGCCGCTTTTCATTTCCGTCGCCTCCGGTGTCCACGGCGTGCACAGATTTTTTCTTCCCAGCCGGCGGCGCCTGTTCTTTGGTGTTCGTTACACTTCCCCTTACACACACGAGAGAGATGGCCCTTGATCCCACACTAATGGCACACACTGTTCAGATGACGGCACGGCGTCGTCAGATTCTCGCCGCCGCAGCGAAAGCATACAATTGCCGCTCCTTCCCACCTCGGCTTCGACGAACCACGTGTCACGGCGTTCGTCGACGCGACGAATGGCACCGGCGCCATTGAAAGCGCGCGCGAATCCTTGCTCGCCGCCTCCATGGCAATGACTGTTTTCTTCGCCATATCTAGCGTCAAGTCCTGGTGCTCCAACAATCGTCTCTGTACGGCTTCATCGTTAATGCCCGACACAATGCGGTCACGCAGCATCCTGTCAGGAAAGGTGCCAAACCCGCAGTCGTCAGCGAGTTTGTTCAAAGACGCAAAGTGATCCGCAGCCATTTCACCCACCTGTCGTGGTCTAGAGTTGAACTTGAAAGTAGCAACTACTTCCGACGGTTTTGGCGAGAAATGCTTCCGGAGAACTTCAAAAATCGTCGTCAAACTTGCGTCGCACGGCTTCACAGGCGCCAGTAGGTTCCGAAGCAGGGTGTATGTGGCCGGGCCACAACACGTAAGACAGCTCTTTGTCATCCGGCACGTCGTTGGCAATAAAGTACTGTACAGTTCGCTCTCGGTATTCTTCCCAGCTCGTCTGCGCGTCGAAGGGCTCCAGCTTGCCGACGCCAGGCATTTCTAAAGCACAGGAACACAGCCCAGGGCAGCAGCGGCACTAGAGCGAACGCAGCTCAACGCGTCTTCCTCGTCGCCATCGTATTATCTTGCGAGTGTTCACGCGTGTAACCGGAGTCCGAAAGCGAGCGACCAACCAACACAGACGCCGGTGACCAACTGATTTTATTTCCGTTCGCGCGCTCCGCGACTGCGCCGTTGCGCATGAGCCGTTAACACAGTGATGTCGCGCCATCTGTCCGCTCCTGGCCAAACGCATGGCGAGACATCACACTCACCGAATACGTCTGGCTGTCAATAGTGACTCTACCGTGCAGGTTCCACTCTGTGTTATATGGTGGCCAGGCCCGGGAAAGTCTCAAGTTCCCGCGATCGCCACGGAGGGCAAAAAAATCAACCGCGGCGCGTTCCATCGAGTTGCGCGCAAAGTGGAGCTACTGACTCCTCTTTTAGCGGTCGGATACTTTAGTTTGCATTTTCTCTGCTAGGGGCGCTCAACGTGAGCAAAAAATTGATGTAAAAACGTATTGAAAGTATTTGACAAGCTTGGTTACAGTGTAATTTTTCGTAAAGTAAGTAAAGATGTGTTTTTCTTGGACTTCATGCATGATGTACGTGCTTGAGTCTAAGTTTTGAGATTACACTCACGCGCGATGAGCAGCAGCCCATTGGTATCGATTGAGTTTCGGCCGCTTGTTTGATTCAAATTGTACCGCGGTCATTTCCTTCGACCACGCACGTTCGCTTTGCGTTACCTTGTTTAGATAGCCGCTGCCACACAGCGAACGTGTCTAACAACGGTGAATTTTACCAGCTGCGACAGTTCACTGGCATAACGGTTGCATGGCTTTCGCGTGAAAAATTGATTGCCAGAACTGAGCACAGTGCCGGAAGACAACCTAGGAAAACGGATTGATCTTGCACCATGTGGCCATAAGCACCGGTGAGTAAAAATGCGCTGCTTTGCATCTTCAACACTGATTATTGTTAAACCTGCGTCACACGCGCACATTTGATCACCATCAGGGCGGATTTCGATTACGCTCGATGGTGCTCAGCTGCTGCTATATGGTTATTCTTGAGCGTGATCAGGCCCGATAGGAATCGTGTGATGATCGCGATCTGGAAGCCATATCAGGATTTGGCTAATGTCAGCGCCAAACTCGATCCAGATCAGTCCTGGTCGCGATCAAAAGTGCCCGTGTAGCACCGCTATTGCTTCCAAAACGGCTAAAGAACACATTTCGTGAAGTGTTATTATTTGTGCAGCTAATCAGAAGCACGGCTTCTGCGTACCAATGATGTTGTATAAGAATGTTTATTTAAATATCTCACAAATGTATAAATATCTTTCCCGTGAAACGTCTGTTACGGACCGCAGCATAAGCTTTGCCTCCCTCTGTCAAGTGAGTTTAGCAGGAAATGCACATACATCCATGGTATGTTAGAGGCAAATGTACATAAGAGTATCGAGAAGGAATTCTATATTTCAATATACAAAATAGGTTCATAAGCGTTAATAGTGCCTGTTTATGCAGTGGGACAATTTAATTGCTTACTAAAGAAACAAATGTCCCTTGAGTGAGGCTTGGCTAAGCGCATCACTGAAATAGATGCTCAAATAAATCTTACATGCATGCTATTCATGTTTGCAGCATTGTTGTATGCATTGTTAGACATAAATTACAAAGTTACCCATGCTTCTACCATAGTAACAGTGGCTCTTTCTTTTTTTGTTTATCAACCACAGCCTTCAAGAAACTGCGCATATCTGCACACACTTAGCTGCTGTAATCTCTGAACCTACCTCAAGTCAGCAGAGATTGTTTTGCCAACGGAAGTAACCTCAGGGACCGAAAATCCTCGCACGGTATGTTTGTGGACATTTAATTTATGTTTATGCTTCGCTTATTTATTAGACCGAGATTTGGCTCACCATTTCTTTTTATGGCTTCCTCATGACCTCGTTTATTTTTTCTATTCAGGACAATGGACAACAAAAGGATTGTTAGTTTTCAAGCCACCCTTACCAAGGCGCAAGAAGCTCAGAAGTCGCCATAGCGAAGAGAGGTTTTCCTGAACTCCATCCGTCACCAAAAACAGTTTACAAGCTCAACATGTGAAAGGAATGGGAACTGTACACCAAAATGCAGCAGTAGTATGTGGTATGTTAAACCAGTGCAAGACTGGCTGCACAAGTGATTTTTGATGCAAGAAGTAACCAGCGCAAGGGAAATGTGCCGGCTTAGGATTCCTTGGATAGTGACTGTCGCATGGTATCCTTCTGTAAGTGTGTGTCCACATTTGTATAGAGGATTGCATATAACATGGTGCAAAACAAGCCAGCAGTAGCGTGTCTGAGCGCAGCATTTCTTCATTGCACTGAGTGTAGATTGTTGTAAATGTGAACATTATTTTGCACAGCAATGCCAAGGAATGATACCGTAAGGCATAATGCTGTCTTCTCGTGAGCTACATTGTGAAAGTTCTTGAAAGTGAAAAATGTATACAGGCACTTGACCCTTTGTTAAAAGAGACATGCTATGTAGTGGTCACCTGGAGAATAACAGCCATGACTCTACTCCCAAGTACAGTTTGATTATTAGGACAGAAGGAAAGCTGCACATAAAATTTTAGGTAGTATTTTGTTATACAGGCTGTGTAATTTGTCATGCATTTACAAAGGTCATTCCTAGTTGCAGTGAATGAATTCTTCTGGTCTGTTAAAGGGCTTATGTGAGGAGAGACATTCCATCCACAAAGCACTGTTGCATGTGTGCAAGCAACTTGTTTTTTGTGTAAGGTTTAGTCACAGGAATACGGTAAATAATAAAATCAGGTCCAGACAAGAGACCTAAAGTACGACATCAAGTTTTAAAAAGTAAGTTTATACAGTACACAGAAGAGGTAACTCAGATCTCGTTAGAGCTGTTTGGCTAGCATTTGCTTGTATTTTATATCTGAAAGTGTACTGAGTGCTATTTCTTTGAACTACTATGCAGCTCAAAAAGGCCCGTTTTGAGCAGAGATTTCCCTATAGACCCCTTAGAGAAGGTGTTCACACCTCATCTTTCTAACCAAACCCCCTTAATTTCTAAATGTTTGTAACAAGTTCAAAATATCTGGTGCTCCACACCTCCCACTGATGTCTAGACCCACCTCCTAATTTCAGTTCCTGGGGAAACCTCTGGTTTTGTGTGACACCCATGCTAAGAGTGAGGCACAGCTAAAGGGTAGTGAACAATAAAACTGTAAATCTAGCAGCCACTCTGACGATTATGCACTCAGAGAACCAGGAAAGATTGACTCATTTACTTATCAGTTGATCAGCAATGGACAAGCAAGGGTATAGCTTGATCTTTGGAAACTGTCTTCTGTAACGGCCTTGAGAAATATGTGTGCCAGTTGAAATGTTTGATTCGGACTGAGGCTTTCGTTGCTAGCCAACTGTCACTTGATTGAAGTGTTTATACCACAGCAAACCCTTCACCCTCTTTTGAATACATAAACCAAATTAATCTTTCAACGAGACAACGTGAAGTAAATTTTGCTTTACAAGTGCTATATAATATACGAGTTGAGAAGCACTGGAAGATTAGCTAGTTAGTAGCAGTTTGGTTGTAACAAAACAGTTCAGACAGGGACGCAGGAGAAGGGAAACTGAACGCAATATCAAGATCACAGAGTATGTACACAAAAACAGTGGTTTATTATCACTTTTTAAAATTTTTTTTTCAAGGCCATGTGCCCCTCGCCAAGTGTTGTCAAAATAGTGTACCAGGATAATCTGCTGACACTACACCTTTGGCGAAATTTTGATGCTGCCTGTTTAATAACGCCGAAGTCGATAAACACAGACGTGTAGAGTGAGACGGGCGACAGCGTGCACAAATACAGTATGTATACAGTGCTATGCGACTGAAACGTGATACTCGAATCGCGCGATGGCCGGCGCATTCCGTGCTATTGGAGCGCGTTTGATAATGACATAGGAACCGAAGTGAATCACAATGCTTCAGAAAGCCTACTGTTTTCATTGAGTACACGAACGAATCAGCTCGATGGCCTCAGAGCAAAGCGACGACGCAGAAAGCATCGCCAGCCGCGCGCTTCGAGTACTGCGTTTCAAGGGACGCCCAGCGTAAACATGGTTGTCTCAAACATCGCTCTGCTTACGAACAGAATGAGATAAATTTGAGCTTGTAATTTTATTAAGCAGACGGATATTTATGTTGCCTGTACGTTCAAATCTGTCAGCGACAGCATTGCTTGCTTATATGTATGCTGCATCCATCACGGTTGCCAATAAAGGACGTAAGCTTACTTGCTCGGTGCGTTTATTGCCAGTTGAGGCCTCTAGGTCACCTGGCGACATCGCACAAATATTTGTACTCGTATTAGAGTACAGCACCCGAGAATAACGCCTCGGGACAGCAGTAACCGCACGCCTAGGACCAGTGAGCGAGCAGCGCGACCAGCCGCACGCAGCAGCAACGCAACCGCCATATTCTATTACGTGGTGATGATGATAGCTTGCGCAGCGCCATCTCTCGGTCGTATACTTTAGTTCAGACGCCACCGCTACCCTTATTTTCGTTGCACTGTCAAAGGTACAGTTTCCCTTCTCTACGTTGGTCATAGTATAGGTGTTCTGTGTGGTGGCTCCCTGCTCTTCGGATATCTGGTCCTTCCCAGGCAGTCTTTAACTTCTCTTGGCGGCGATGAGACCACTGATGACAGAGTAGTCGGCGCCGCTATCGACGAGGGCGGTGATGCTGTGGCCGTCGATAACCACATCGAAGTCGGTGGTTCGTCGTCTTGCGTTCTGGTAAGGTCGGGGTGTCAGATCACGGCTGCGTCGGCTTGCTCCGGCGCTGCTATGTCACGTCGGCGGCGATGCTTTCTCGTGAAGACTGGTCAGGCGGCATGCTGATACTGCGTCGTGGGCGTCGTTGTCATCGTCGTCGTCGGCGGCGGAGGATCTTTGACGTTGCGTCGTGCAGCAACCGCACCTCCATCAGTTGCATCCTTTAGTTTCCCGGATAGGGGCTCGGAGATCGGCCCCGGGTGGGCCCGGTGTACTGGCGGTAATCCAGGAGGACGTAGCGCCCAGGCGAAGGTGAATGGGTTTGTCGTCGTGCTTGCCACTACGCTCTGGCGATGTAGTTGGCGATGTCGCGAGGTCGCTCACCTGGGCGCGGGCGCGGCGCGTCCAAGCCACGCAATCCCATCTCACGGTACTGGTAGTATCGGTAGGTGTGCCCGGCTTCGCCACAGTGGTAGCATAGTGGGCGGTGGTTCGGGGTGCGCCAAACGTCAATTTTCCTCGGCGCGCTGGATTACTGGCGAGCGGCATGGCATCGGAGGTGGCGGCGGTGTCTGGCGACGAAACTGCGGAGGCGTTGAGTGCTGGCGTGGGCGAGCAGCGGCGCAGGACGGCGTGCAGCAGCAGCGTAGGTCATCGCCTCCGGTTGGGGTGTCAGTTGTTCGGGAACACTCAGCGAGCGCTGTACCTCCTCGCGAACGATGTCTTCGAGGGAAGCGACTTGCAGTTGAGACGACAACATACGGCGAAGTTCCTCATGAACAATAGCCCTCATGGTTTCGGATAGGTCGTCGGGGCCAGTTCCTTGGATTTCTGCGATATCTGGGGACATGCGCCGATTGTATTGGGGGATGCGCATTTCAAGGGTCTTAACTGTAGTAGCCTCGCAGAGGAACTCTTGGACTGTCTTCGGGGGATTTCTTGTTAGTCCGGCGAAGAGCTCCGGCCTCACTCCTCTCATGAGGATGCGAACCTTCTTCTCCTCGGACATGTGGGCGCCAGCGTGGCGGAAAAGTCATGTCATCTCCACCGTAAAAACGGTTACCTTTTTGATTTGGGAGCTGCACCTGGGTCTCCAGCAGTGATGCGGCTCTTTCCTTACACGCGACGCTTGCAAAAGTATGCAAGAAAGCACACGTTACGAACATACGTAACCATAACGTGAAGAAATAGAAGCAGCCGTCAAAAAGGAGTCAGCATCAAAACAGCTAAAAGGAGGCTTTGTAGTGAAAGATAGGCCGGGCAACACCGTTACTAACTTCAGTGATATAGCCAAGGTGGCCGAGGACTTCTATTCTGAACTATACAGCTCAAATACGAGTCTCCCGACCATGAGAGTAAGAAACGTCGATCAGTACACCGAATTTCCATGCGTCACTGCAGACGAGGTTTGAAAAGCTATTCAGGGCATGTCCCGCGGAAAAGTGGCTGGAGAAGACGGCATAACCGCCCACTTTATCAAAGATGGAGGAGACTTCCTAACTGGAAAGCTCGCCTCAAACACAATGCCCCAAAACTTCAAGTGTACCAGTCAGCTGGAAGGCGCAAATATTCTACTATTACATAAGAAGACTTGAGGAACTACAGGCTGATCAATCTACTCTCAGCACATTACACGGTCGCAACACCACGTAACACGGCTTGCATTTATTCTATCGAGTCAGCCTCGGCGTTTTCGTCGCAAGTGGTCGTCGATATGGCTCAGGAGCAGCGCCGAAATCCGTGGATTGCCTCTCTGGCCCTCTAACAACTAACCCTTCCCGCGCTGTCCGCCGCCAAGCTCCTCACTTCGAGTTGCAGGATGGAGTTCTCTACCGTCGCTATTACGATCCCAACAGCCGCAAATGGCTGTTAGTTGTCACCCGCCAACTTCGCCCACAGGTCTGCTCTCCTCTCCATTCCTACACGCAATGTGCCCATGCTGGTTTCTTCAAAACTTACTCCATGCTCCACAGGCACTTTTATTGGCGCGGCATGTATAATTTTGCGCGAAAGTACATTCGCTCATGTACACAGTGCCAACGCCGCAAGCTTCCGGCTCCTCATCCTTCTGGCCAATTGCAGCCACTTCCTTGTGCTTCTCGACCGTTCGGCCGCGTCGGCATAGATCTCTATGGCCCTCTTCCCTACACACCAGCTGGCAATCTCCTGATTATCGTCGCTGTCGACCACCTCATGCGCTATGCAGAAGCGGCGGCACTGAAAACAGCGACAGCCCCCGACGTTGCGTCCTTTCTTAATAACTTCATCCTTCGTCATGGCACGACACGGGTACTTCTGAGTGAGACAGGGCGTGCATTCCTTTCAGAAGTTCTCAACACTCTTACAGCTTCCGTACACTCTTAGTCAGATCCTGCTTAGAATCCACACCTGCAGGTAGGGAATCAAGTCAAATTTTGGCCGCCGCTATGCAGTTCATTAGGCGGCTCCGTAGGAGGCATCCAGAGGCAGCGGCCCCTCCCCGTAGCCGTGACGGAACCTACGCAGGATTTCAGATCAAATTCTTCCTGGCTAGACGCGGCCTGCGCTTTATGCGTGAAGCCACACAGGCGGCCCCAACGCGGCAGCGGAATAAAATATCAATTGCAGGGCTTATTTGAGCATTCCACCCGCAATTTTCACTAGCACCTAACATATCAAGGCACTTATACACAGAAATGAAAGTATGCAATCAACACGACACTCCCACCCAAGCAACAACCACCGTGGAATCGAACCCGGGTACGCGTGCACCGCAGCCCGACGACTTACCGATTACGCCACAGCGCCACGGCGTGCGTTTTCACGGGGGTATATATATCCACCACGTGTCTATTTTTTTCTCCATCGCCAGCGGTGCCGTAAAGTTCTAAGTTTATCCGCATGTATCTCTGTGTTCGCTAAATACAGGACTTTTCGGGAGCTATGAAAGCCACTGCAAAGCGCTCTTGCCTGAACGTTGCTTCTGTTGGTCGTTTCATGCCGGTAACGTCATAAATCGATCTCTCGACTTCTGCTTCATGCATCACAAGCGCCGCTGCCGCTAGAAGTACGCAGAAATCAGCATAACGATAACGTCTGAAGGTGCCACAATGAAATTCACTCATTTCATGTGCATATGCTGTTCAGCAGTAAGCAGTATTGTGATTATTGCAGCCGCGAGCTACACGCGTCGTGCGGTCGTAGCGCGCTGTTTGCGGTTCGAGGATGCTGTTCGCATACAAAGTTAGATACGGCAGTGCCGAGGCATCACAAGTATTTGAAAAAGCCTATAACAGCATGCACACATTTGACGTACGCGCTCTCTCGCGAGCTACGGGCAGCGGCAGTGTCCTCTCGAGCGATTCGACGATCAGCTGTTTCCGCAATTAGCGCTTGCGCTGTGGGCGCTTTGCTGAGGCATACAGTTGTTCTCTGCCCAGCACTTGGCGACCTACCATGTTTACGCTGCGGCAGGTTTTTGTCTTACTACTGCACCTTCACCTTTCAGCGTCATGTACTAGAAGCTATCACAGCGAATGTGAAAGGCGTGCGTCGGGGTGAAGCACAACTTCCCCAAGTTCTGCAATGGCAGGTTTCCTTTTAAAAATAAAAGCTTTTGATTCTTTCCTGTTGCGTACGTCGACATGAGATCTCTTGCACAAAGACTGTGGTATGAGCCTAAAATTACCTGCGAAGGTAGTCCTCCATGAAACGACCCAATAAAGGAAATCAACAGCTTCTACAATAATTCTCTTGTCACAGGTGCAGAAAGGTAGGCTTGTTGGTAATGGGCGGTTAAGCACATCACGCACACACACGAGACGCAGGGGTACACTCTGGTTCTCTCAACACATGTACCGTGCTCTTGATGCTTAAATTCATAACAGGCACTTCCCATTTACCTGACTATCACACGACCAAGCAGTCCTTGTTCGATCACCTCTGTTAATCCATTTCTCTCTAGCTTCATGTTTCCCATTTCAATCGTACAATATGTCACAACACACTTTTAAATCTGTTTCGCACAACATCTGCAGTAACGGCGGGAGGTACGCATTTTAGCTGTTTATTTTCAAACATGATTTCTGTTCTTCAGTTCGCATGCATGACAATTGGTTCCACAAATAGCACAACATTTGTTATATTTTATTAAAATGAAAACAACAGTTGTCAAGTGAACGTAGTGACACAGACAATTTTATAAGCATGCACAGTACCGCTGTCGCACGTCGAACGTATGGAGCAATAGCATACTATTCGATCTTGGGGTCGTGTGCGGGAGCTGGCCGAGATTGATGGGAACTTAAAGAGCAAACGGTTTATTCACATTTCACGACAATTTTATAAATGAGTAAATAGTACATGATTTTGGCCGGCAGCAAATCGTACGCTGCGGCTCAAGACAACAAGACGTATCTCAGCCTCAGTCTCATCTCCCTCTCTCTTGATGTCCATTGTTCTTCCGCTTATATAGCATCGCCTCACGTCATCTTTAGCTAATCCCGAACTCGGACCGGTGAAGTGATGATCGTCCAATCGGCGGGCCCGCAGAGGTGGCGTCATTTTCGGCCAATGGAGGACCGCCTGTTGCTGTCGTTGGGCGCCTGCAGTCGCTGTGGCATTGGCCCGCTGTTGTGCAGGAGCGCATGTGGAGGTGGCATTGAACTCTTGCGCCAAGTTGCATCACGGCGAGGCAACTCGTCCCGGGTCGATGAACGTGTAACATGAAGTGCCTTGGCTCCGGCGCAGCGGCGTCACTCCAAGGTTCACTCATGCTCACGTGCCGGAGAGCAATGTGCAACGGCCGAGGAACCCGTATCTGACAGCTCCTCCTCGCCCCGGAAGTTCTGAGTGGCCGGTGAACACAATTCACTGGCCATGAAGAACGCTGTAGAAGCCTGGAGCCCACTGGCGGTGACGTTTGTGTGGTGACCTCTTTGATCCCGTGCCCTGGAGAGCGCAAGTCACACAAACCAAACAACATAGCGCTGCCCCGCATGCAAGCGCAGGCCCTTGACCTTTGGCTCGCCAGACCATTACAACATAAAAATAAACAGCGTACATTTTTTTCTTCCATTTTGGTATACTTCTGTGCAAACCACCACTCTAAACAGCTTTCTATATCTCCTAAAGCGCCGACAAGGTCCACCAGCCATTGCTGCGCAAGAAACTTGAGAAAACTAAATATACGATGGAACTCTTGATATATTCAAAAAGATTGGAAGTTACGCAAATGACTTCCATCCCTAAAAGCAAACTTCTTATATGCGAGGGAGGAAGGCAAAACATCGCTTTACTGAAACAAGCGGCTCAAACCATCCGCGTTTCCATTTAGCTTGCCCTTTTTGTATCGGACTGTGAAGTTATATTCTTGGAGAATTAGGCTCCATCTGAGCAGTCGTCCGTTTTTAGCAGACATGTGTCTGAGCCCTGTTAAAGGACAGTGGTCAGTTTCGACGGTGAACTGGGCGCCATACAGATAACATGATAACTTCTGCACAGCCCAAACCAAGCAGGCGCATTCTTTTTCCGAAGCGCTGTAGGCCTCCTCACGGGACGTTAATTTTCGGCTAGCATACAGTACCGGATGTTCTTCCGCGTCTTCACCCACTTGACTGAGGACAACCCCCAGCCCACGCTCGCTAGCGTCGCACTGTACGATAAATTCCTTAGAATAATCGGGGGCCCGAAGCACGGGTCCTGAACTCAACTCTTTTCAGCTTCTGAAATGCGCTTTCCCTTGTCTCACTCCACTGAACCTTTTCTGGCTCTCCTTTTCTGAGGGCGTCTGTCAAGGGGCTCGCTAGCTGCGAGAAATTTTGAATATACCGCTGGTAATATCCCACTAGCCCCAGAAAAGCCCTGACATCAGTCTTCGTCCGCGGTTGGGGAAAGCTAGTGGTAGGTCCTATTTTTAGCTCTGAGGGCCTTCGCCTTCCTTGTCCTACGATATGTCCCAGGTAAGTAACCTGTGAACACCCGAAGTTGCACTTTTCCGCCTTTACCGTGAGACCTGCGTCTCGTAGGCGGGCCAGTGCTGTCCTTAGGTGCTCCAAATGTTCATTCCAACTTTCGGAAAAGATCGCGATGTCATCTAGATAAGGGATCGCGTACCCTTGCAGATCCTTCAAAACAATATCCATGAGCTTAGAGAAGCTAAACGGAGCATTCTTCAGCCCGAAACTCAGCATTAGTGGTCGAAATGTGCCAAGCGGTGAAATGAAGGCTGCATAGCGACTTGCACTTTTCGACATGGGAACCTGCCAGTAGCCCCTCACTAAGTCCAGTGTCGAAATATATTTGGCTCCGCTCACCCGTTCGACTCGCTCTTCTATGTTAGGTATCGGATGAAGTTGGTCCCTCGTTATCGCGTTTAACTTCCTATAGTCCACACACGGTCGCGGCTCCTTTCCGCTCGCCTCTACAAGTATCATCGGCGAAGTGTAGTCACTTTCGGCTGGTTCAATGATTCCCAGTTCAAGCATTCGTTTTAGTTCTACCTCCATTATTTCTCGCTGACGAGGTGACACACGATACGGTTTGGACTGCATAGGCTTGTCTGACGTCAACTCAATCTCGTGAGTTATGAGCGTTGTTCTCCCCGGTCGGCTACTGAAGCACTCGTGAAATTCTTCCAAGACATTACGAAGGTCGTCTACTTGATTCTCATTGAGAGAGTGTTTGTTTACCGACACTTTCATGATGTCGTCAACCGAGCGCTCACCGCCTGTTTCGGTTCCTAAAGCTAGAAGCTCGGTCGCTACTTCTTCTTCCCCATTTACCACTACGTTGACAACTTGTTCCCTTCCAAAGTAGGGCTTCATTAAATTGCAGTGATAAATTATTCCCTTGTTCCTCTTTCCAGGAAATTCTAAGATATAGTTCGTCTCAGATATCTTTTGGGTAACCCTAACGGGCCCGTCCCACTGCACCTCGAGTTTGTTTCTTCGTGAAGGCTTTAAGACCATGACCAAGTCGCCTGCCTTAAAAGTACGCTTACGCGCATTCCTGTCGTAGTAAGCCTTGGCAGTTTTTCGGGCCTCCTTTAGGTTTTCTTCCACCAATTCGCGCGATGCGCTCAAACGATCCAAAAGATCTAAGACGTAACTCACCACTGTTTGACTTTCGCCGGTTCCTTCCCACATTTCCCTTATCATTCTGAGGGGGGAACGAAGCGTGCGGCCATACACCAGCTCTGAAGGTGTGAACCCAGTTGATTTATGTGGGACCGTTCTCAACGCAAATAGCGTTGCAGGTAGACAAGCTTCCCAATCTGCTATCTGTTCATGGCACAATGCACGTAAGACTCTCTTAAGCACCGAGTGCATTTTTTCCACACTGTTTGATTGGGGATGGTACACTGAGCTGTGAACGAGTCGCACCCGCACCTCTCTAAGGAAAGTTGTGGTTAAGGCACTAGTAAATACTGTCCCCTGGTCGGTTTGAATTTCCGCAGGAAAACCGATTCGCGCAAAAGTGGATAGCAGAGCGTCCACTATCTCGGTAGACCTCAGATCCTTCAAAGGAATGGCCTCTGGAAACTTTGTCGCCGGACAGAGCATGGTTAACAGGTATTTGCACCCTGATCGGCTCGGCGGCAAAGGTCCTACAGTATCAATTACCAGACGACGGAATGGCTCCGTAATTAAAGGAACCAACCTTAAAGGCGCTTTGCTTTTATCTCCCGGCTTCCCAACTCGTTGACAAGCGTGGCTCGTCCGCGAGCTGGGCCGCGATCTGCCGGGCTCGTGAGCGCGTTAGTGCCTATACCTTTCCTTCTCCAAATTCCTGACCTCGCTCTCGTAGCAAACGCTCTGAATGGTTTGAAAAGAGATACGGGTACTCCATGGGCACTGTCTTCGAAACGGATGCCTCGGTCTCCAGGTCTCCGAAAGGACCGGATACTATCACTCGTGCTATTGGTAAGCAAACGCTGTTTTCTTCCAGTACCGACTTAATCCAGGTTACCTTCCCCGTATAATCATCTGCGTTTACAAAAGAAGGGTGAAATAGGTCCATAGTTGCCCCACTGTCTCTCAATACCCTACAGGGTTTCCCGTTAACGCATAACTCCTGTAGGTACGGGCGGAGAAGCTCTAAGCTTTCTTCGTTCCCGTCCACGTAGGAAAGCGCTACTGCCTTTTTTTTCTTGCACTCCGCGGCAAAGTGACCTAGGCCCTGACAGTTGTAACATCGGTAGGGCCGTCTTCTCTCGAATTCTCGAGGATCAACCTTCTTGCTATCTTCTGCTACCGTGCTACTGACTCCCCTACTCGGTGCCCTTTTTGCGGTTTCTAATCCCCTCGATAGCTTTGACTTGTGTCTGCTTTTGTGGATGGTTATATCTTCTCGGATTATCCCTTGTAATTGAACGCTCGTCCTCCATAGCGAGCTTTCGTCGCATCACGTACTCATCAGCTAGCACTGCCGCCTTGTCTACTGTATCTACACCCTCTCTATCTTGCACCCAAAGTCTCACTGACGGTGGAATGCTGCGGTAGAATTGTTCGAGACATATACACTCCACAATTTTGTCTCTACTTTCGTAGACGTCGGCTCCCTTAAGCCACTCCACAAGGTTTGTCTTCAAACCGTATGCGAACTCAGAGTAGTCCTCATTGCTCTTTTTGCTCGCTTCTCTGAACCGCTGCCTAAACGCCTCTGGGGAAATTCGGTACCTCCTCAAAAGTGTTGCCTTTACTTTCCCGTAGTCATCCGCGTCGCTGACGCTCAATCTAGCGACTACATTCGCCGCCTCACAAGGTAACAAAGTCACCAACCGATGTGACCAAGTACTTGGAGCTAATTGGTACCTCTCGCAAGTTCTCTCAAACTGAACCAAGAACAAAGCGATGTCCTCTCCCAGCTCGTACGGCTTAATCCACTGGTCCATTCGACATGGCTCGATCTCACTTGGTCTCGCAAGGTTGTCCCCTTCAGTACCGACTGCAGCACGTGACTTCAGGATTTCAACCTGTATCTCTGCCATCGATTTTTCGTGCTTTTGCCGTTCTCTCTCACGTTCTCGCTCGCGTTCTTCCTTTTCTCGCTCGTGCTTTTGCGCTTCCTGTACGGCCTCCCTAACAATCAAAATGCTCTCCTCATCATTGCCGCTTTCTTTAATTGCTTTTATTATACCGGGTTTTTTTTAACTTTTTGTCCACATCAACTCCCAGCTCATCGCACAACAACAAGTCCGACCTCGTCAACCTCCTCAGATCCATTTTAGCTGTTGTGACCGGTGGTTTGAACTGTTCCCTTCAATTTGTGCAAACACGCAATTGCTACAAGTTACCCGATTCCCAGAACAATCAAAATAAACGCACAAGTTTTGAAGTCTGGCGAATCAAAAGGAAAAAAGCCACACGCTCACCCACGGACGCAGCACCACGCCATCCGATTCATCTGTCCGCTGCACCCAGTTGCTCAGGACTCTGGGCCGAAGACTGAACTCGGTCTCTCTTCCCAGTTGCTCAGGACTCCCTGGGTTGAAGACTCAACTCTATCGCTCTTCCCAGTTGCTTAGGACTCCCTGGTTGAAGGCTCTTCTTTATCGCCGTGTCCAGGTCTTCCGTCCTTCCGGAGTCTCTTCCTTGTCGCTGAGAACTTCTTGGATCGAGGCCTCCTCAGAGTGGTTCAAAACTCGTAGGATCGAGGTTCCATCCCTACCGGCTGCCACCAGTTATTCGATCTTGGGGTCGTGTGCGGGAGCTGGCCGAGATTGATGGGAACTTAAAGAGCAAACGGTTTATTCACATTTCACGACAATTTTATAAATGAGTAAATAGTACATGATTTTGGCCGGCAGCAAATCGTACGCTGTGGCTCAAGACAACAAGACGTATCTCAGCCTCAGTCTCATCTCCCTCTCTCTTGATGTCCATTGTTCTTCCGCTTATATAGCATCGCCTCACGTCATCTTTAGCGAATCCCGAACTCGGACCGGTGAAGTGATGATCGTCCAATCGGCGGGCCCGCAGAGGTGGCGTCATTTTCGGCCAATGGAGGACCGCCTGTTGCTGTCGTTGGGCGCCTGCAGTCGCTGTGGCATTGGCCCGCTGTTGTGCAGGAGCGCATGTGGAGGTGGCATTGAACTCTTGCGCCAAGTTGCATCACGGCGAGGCAACTCGTCCCGGGTCGATGAACGTGTAACATGAAGTGCCTTGGCTCCGGCGCAGCGGCGTCACTCCAAGGTTCACTCATGCTCACGTGCCGGAGAGCAATGTGCAACGGCTGAGGAACCCGTATCTAACAATACACAGCACAGCCTCAGTGTTGTCTATAAACATATGCAGTACACGCGCCGCATTGTGCTATCAATTGTGACCAGATTAATCATTCTTTCTCATCATCGTTATATACACAATTGGTGGCTAGTGCACAAGTAACCTGTTTAGATGAACACCGAACATCATGGCTGCAAAGTTCCCTTCGAATTAAGCTATGACATCATTTAAGTTAGAAATTGGCTACCCATACTGGCTAGGGGTTGCTTGGCACACCGAAGCCAAGCATATTCAGCCTAAATGAAAGCTGAGAACATATAATATGGAAGCAGCCAGGGCTTAAGCTTGTTCAAATGGAATAAATTTCCTGCTTCAACGCCGTACTGTTTAGAAAGGTTTGCAGGCGGTACTGTGCACAACACGCTGAATCATTCCCAAATTTTCCTGTATAGTTCCCAGGAATATGCTAAATCTTTGGTATGGTGTACTATGCAGCAAAAGAGAGTCGAGAGTCTTCCTACAATGGAAAGCCTTGTGGACAAACAAGTGGGTCAGCAATTCTTGCTGCTTTACCGGAACGGGCTTCCTGAAAACGACAAAGAAAAAAGAGACTCATTAGGTATATTTGGAAACAAAAGTGTATGTTTCACCCAATATTCCTACTCGACTTATTGCAGATTTTTTTACAAGGCATACTAGGCATTCTACAGAGATTCTGCTAAGTGTTCTTTGGGCAGCTTTGTGCCGCACAAACATACGTGCGATATGCTGGAAGGCAAATAAATGTGAAAGAAAGTTAGAGATGCAGTTCTGTCGTGTCCATCGCGAAACTTACTTTCTCAAGGTCACTGATGTTAACACAAAATGTTCACTTAAAATAGTTGTAAATTTGTAAATATTAGCAAACCGCATTGCGATTAACCCTGTTGGACAAATGTTTTTTGATCAAACACAGCTGCTGTGCGCAGCATCGACACTCACACGTCGTCACCCTGACTGAGGATTAAAAAAAAAATAAGGTACCAAACCAGTGCGAGTAATAAACAAATTTATCCCAAATGCACATATCATCATATGACGACGTGCTAACCGCAGCCTTTCGCTTGAGTAATAACTCGGATTTACGTGCCGAAGTCACGATGTGAATATGAGGCACGCCATAGTGCTGCGGACATTTCGACGATTATCGTTCTCATTACTGTGCATTTAAATCTACACGGGCCACTAGCTTGTCGCGTCTAAAATACCACCGCCGCAGCCGCGTTCGAGCCCCCGTCTGCGGAGTCACCAGCCCAGCACCTTAAGCACCGAGGCGCCGTTTTACTTCGTGTTATATTCAGCGAAAGCATGCAGCTACACTCAAGCTTTATCGCAAGGAAATGATACCGCACAATATGCCTATCAAGGCGCAGTCACGTCCGTCGATCGACTGCCCGTCAAATGACTGCATTGCCTTCGTCTGTTCCCAAACACACATTTCTTTCACGTCGATCGTTTCTAAATGTTAATACTGCATCGTCTTACTTTTTTTGCGAGTTACAGACAACAAGCGGTGTCGCACGACACCTGCACGGGCCTCAACAGAGAAATACAGCTGTATCACTTACCATTCGTGTTCTGTACTGGGCCGTTCCTGCCTCGGCGTGCGCAGCGGCTCGCTCACTTTAGCCTTCATGGCAAAACCTTCTCGTAGAGTGTTGCGTTGTACTGTCCGCGTACACACTTTTCACGTTCACTGAGGAGACCACACGGCGAATCTTGAGGCGCAGAAACCGTACACGCGGCCGACTCGGTTGCACAGCTCGCAGACGGCGTTCACACAACAAAGAGATCAAATGACGAAGCCCGCGACGACTGCGCCACTGCGCTTCGGACCTTCGAGCGTGCACAGCACCTGCGTATCCTCGCCCATTTTCTTCCTCTTTTTTTGCAGACCGCAAGCGTACGCATGCGCACATGCATTCCGTGGCGCGGAAGGAGCATCACGGCTATTTTTTTTTCGCTAGGCTTTCTATAGCCAGCACGCTAGCCATGACGTTGACGCGTACCGCCTCCAGGCAGTTCGTTGTCCAGTACTCTACTGAGAGTTTACCGTCTATCGCACCACTAAGCTTATCATCCGCAGACGAACGGCATAACTGAACGGTTCAATCGCACACTGGGCGACATGCTATTCATGTACGTTGCATGGGACCACACAGACTGGGACGTCGTTTTGTCGTATGTAACGTATGCTTATAATACTGGCTCACAAGCCACAACGGTATTTTCGCCATTTTTCCTCGTGTATGGCCATGAATCTACCTGCACGCTCGGTACCATTCTCCCCTACAGCAGGGCGCACGCCTCTGTTCGAAGCCTCGAAGTGCCCCGAGGAGTGCCGTCAGCGCGCACGCTCCTTCAAGGCGGAAGACCAAAGCTTCCAAACATTCGGTCGCGACGATGACTGTACTCCTTGCGCCTACCAACCGGACTCATTAGTTTGGTTGTGGATACGTTCCAGAACCCCTCGTCTCTCCTCGAAACTCCTCGCCAAATATCATGGACCCTACCGCATCGTTCAACAGACTACGACTGCGTTGTCGAGCCGGTCACGCAGTCTACTGACTTAAGGCGTCGTGAATGGGAGACAGTGCACTTCCAGAGGCTGAAACCTTATTACGACCGTCTCATCCTAACCACGTCTTGAGTCGCCAGGATGGCTCCTTGTTCTCCAGGGGACAGTTGTAGCGCAGAAGAGTAGCGCGTCTTATGGACGCACTGTCATCATCGTCCCACCGACGAAGAGGGGCTCGCGCTCTCGGTGTCGGCAATAAATCGCCTTAAAATATATATAATCATCGAAATGGACGCATTTATTTATTTATACCATTGTGTGGAGCTTGTGTTATGTCGTCTGTAGCGACCCTTCTAAGTGCATGATGGTTGCACCCTGTATCGGCCATATTATTTAATAAAGAAATGAATGGACTATGGTGGCAAAACTCTGGGATGTGCACAATGAATATAAAGAAGCTACAAATGAATAAACGCATATAGCAGCCGTAAATGGTGCTAGGCGCTATTGCCTCAGAAGGAAACCCGAGAGTAAGGACGAATTCATTGTTATACAGAAGGGTGGATAACGGGGACAGTTGGTATAAATTCATGCTGAATAAGTGCGCAGACACACAGCGGACGAAGTGCTGGAACACAAACGAGCGCTCGTTTCTGTTTGCTCACTTCGTCCGGTGTCTGTTTGCGCACTTATTCACCATGCATTGTAGATATACTGTCGCGTCTTTAGGGGATGTGCTATACTAATCTCCTCTATAATGCCAGCACCTTCCTCAAGAAAAGGAAGCTAATAAGGTCCGCTTTTTAAACAATGTATTGTTCCCTTGAAATATGGACAAGTACGCAAGGGAGCCCATAGATTTTAAAAACCCTACCTCTGCACTCTGTAGGAAGAAGCACGGTCAGTGTTCCCTTGTTTACGACAGGCCGTAGATTCAGCCTCAGTAAAAAGCTGTGCGCCATATGCTGAGCCTTGACTTGATAGTGAATAGCCCATTTTCTAACTATGGTTTCATAGTGTGCAGCTTGTTTTATTGCGAGTGTATGTATGCATCCCACATATGCGGCCGGTACGTTAGGGCTTTATATCTGAAATCCAAGTGAAAAATGACGCTGCAGTTTATGTGTGTGCGGATAGTGAACCTCAGGGTCGAATACGAACAGAACAGTCAGTCAGACTCAGCTTTCGAATACTGAGGCATACATATTGAGAATAGCCGTGGAATGCCGCGCGTTTTTATTTCAAAGAGAGAGGGTCTTAAAAAATAGACTAGAACGAATTCAGAGAAGGTCAGTTCACTTCATTTGCTCCAAATATCGAAGAAGTGATTCAGTAACCGAACTGTTGAAAATATGCAACTTAGAAATGCTCGAAGAAAAAGGCAGAAGCTGCTGTTGAAACTGCTTTTTCAGATACTACATAACGAAGTGAAAATAACCAAGTACGGCTATCTAACCAACCACCATAAAAGGTTCCCAAACAACATGCCGTACATTCATAGAGTCAATACCATTTCGAACAGACCTGCTCCGCTTTTCCTTCTATCCTGACGTTATTAAATTGTGGAATGAATTACAAAATGATGTGGTAGAGTTTGAGACCTTGGCTGATTTTGAGGTTTGTCTAGATAAGCATTTGGGCACAAACTATATCTTCCATCATTTCTTGTACGTGCATGTGTTTCTTTTGTACAGATGTATTATTACATAATTTGTCTTACATATGTTAGGAGCTATAAATTCGTACAAACACGTACTTTGTACTAAGTATTTGTGTGTTACAAATTTCTACATTATTCTGAAAATATGTTACTATTGTGCATTGACTCTCCCTGTAACGACCCTCAAGAGAGGGTTAACACTATGTCTAAATAAATAAATATATAAATAATTATCGAGCAGTGAAGATTGTGGTTCTTCCTGAAGTACGAAATGCTGAAGCAATATTTTGTAAGTTACTTTGTGACGATACCAGCATATTCATAGGTTCTTTCTATCGACGCCCAAATTCTGGTGACGATTCCATCAGTACCATTCATGATTACATGCAACGTCATGCGCTTGGTTCACGTGTTATCCTCACTGGTGATTTTAATCTTCCAGGCATTAACTGGGATAGTCCGTGCTGTTCAACATCGGCTTCGGGAGTATTATTTCACTTAATGCTAAACTTCAATCTTCACGTTGTTTCACGCCACTTGCTCGCACAGAGCTACTCAGAACGGACTTGATCTAATCTTTTTAGCGATCACTTCGACATAAGCCGCGTAAAAACTCATGTAACCCGTGGAACATCTAACCACGAATACGAGTCTGCGTGGTACCTCTTGGTGGCACGATAACCACTCATTCTTCTGTATCCGTTGTAGCAGATTTCGAAAACGCCGATGACAATAGCATACTCATCTCGCCCATGAATTCCAGAACTTCTCAGACATGGTTTCCAAGGCCTTAGTTGATGTCGATTTCCTTTGGCTTCATTTGAAATCTATCGTGCTTTTGTGTATCGGTCCCTCCCTACGTAACTAAAAAACTCAGCTGTCAGCCAAACAGTAACCATTGGACCATGCGCTAAGCTCTCAAGGCAAAGCGACGTTTGAAAGGGTTAAGTACAGCAATAAAAACAAAAGGCGGGGAAGAATCCCGAATTCGGAAGTTACCGGATGTCTTCGCGGAATTCAGGCTTCAGGATAAATGTGCTAAACAGTTGTGCTAGGAGGCTGCTTAGGCGAATAAAAAGGAGCCGAAAAGACGAAGAGGAGGAGGAGGAAACACTTTATTGACACTAGGTCAAGTGAGGGTGCGATAGGGAGGGTAACGGGAAAAGGAAAACGGTGGGCCCTCAGGCCGCCCTAGGTGGCCGAAAGTCCTTGAGCCTCGGCGACCTCTATGGCCCAGCGCACAATCCGGAGTTGGTCATCCGGACGTGAGCTGCGCAGAGCAGCCTCCCATCGCTCCTGTCGCTCAGCCCCTTCAAAAGGAGCAGTTGGTAGATTTCGATAAATGTGGTCGAAATCAGCTCGCGGACTTGGGCAGTGATGGCAGTTTGGCGAGGTGTCGCCAGGATGAATTTTGGCGTTGATTAAATGAGGCTGCAAAGTGCTAGTTTGCAGTCGGCGCCAAACTACTTGTTCGGTCTTGTTCAGAAGTTTATGAGGCGACGCGTGTTGCAGGTGGGAATTGCGATAATGCAGGGTAATTTCATGATAGGTTAGTAGGTGTTCCCGCGCACTGCGAAAGGAAGGTAGGCAGTCCACTGCCCGGTTGACGAGTGCTCGGGCTTGTTCGTGAGCGGCCGCATTCCCTGGGTGTCCACAGTGCGCTGGAACCCATGTTGTTGTTTTGTGGGGTTTTACGTCCCAAAACCAGTTCTGATTATGAGAGACGCCGTAGTGGAGGGCTCCGGAAATTTCGACCACCTGGGGTTCTTTAACGTGCACTGACATCGCACAGCACACGGGCCTCAACATTTCGCCTCCATCGAGATGCAGCCGCCGCGGCCGGGATTCGATCCCGCGACCCTCGGATCAGCAGCCGAGTACCTTAGCCACTAGACCACCGTGGCGGGGCGCTGGAACCCATAGGAGGGCAATTAAACGTTGAGGAGAAGGAATTGATTGCAGGATACGGTAAGCGGGTGCGTGAATGCGGCGCATAGCGAAGTTGTGAATTGCCGTTTTTGAATCTGAAAATACATGTTCAGCCTGAGTCTGAGCAATTGCAAGAGCAATGGCGGCTTCTTCAGCCTCAATAGGTTGAGCCACATGGTCAAATGTGGCGCAACTAAGGAGTTTATGGGCATTATCTGTGACTGCCACTGCGAAGGCAGGACGATGGGAGTATTCTGTCGCATCTACATAAACTGCTGGGAGCGAAGGTGGGAATCGCTTATGCAATGCCCCGGCCCTGGCTACCCTCCGGTCATGATTGTAAACGGGCTGGGTATTTTTTGGTAGAGGAGGTATGTAGAGACTGTCGCTGACGCTACCGGGAGGAGAAATCACCGAGGAAGTGCGTCCTATGAGATTGACTTGGAGGCGCTGAAGGAGCTGCCTGCCTGTTTCACACTGGGAGAGGCGTCTGTAGTGGCTAATGAGGTGAGCTTCGACCAGTTCATCAACCATGTTGTGCACCCCCAACTGAAGAAGCTTGCTTGTAGGAGTGCTGTTAGGGAGGTGCAACGCGGTTTTGTATGCTGTGCGGATGAGGCGATCTACCTGGTCCCTCTCGAGGGGTGAGAGGTATAAATAGGGAAGGGAGTAAGTTTTCTTACATAGGCAGAATGCTTGGATCAAGCGGCGCGTGTCCGCTTCGCGCATGCCCCTGTGTCGATTAGAAATTCGCTTGATGAGGGCAGAGATACTCCGCACTGATTTTCGTATGGCACCTATCGCAATGGTATTGGAGCTGTCTTTGGAAATGTGGAGGCCTAGAATTCTGATGTTCTTTACCACTAGGACGAGTTTACCATCTAGATACACTGCAATTGCCGGAGGTGAAGGATCTTTGGGACGAATGAGAAGTAGTTCTGACTTAGCTGCTGAGCAGCAGAGGCCAATACTCCGCGCATGTTCTTGAACCGTTTCTGTTGCCTTTTGGAGGGTGTATTCGATTTCGCCAAAGTTACCCGTGTTGGTCCAGAGAGTGATGTCATCGGCGTACAGGGAATGCTGCAAAGCCGGTATGGCGGATAATTTCAGTGCTAAAGGAATCAAGGTTATATTAAAGAGAAAAGGAGATAAGACGGCCCCTTGTGAGGTGCTCCTACTGCCGAGGGTGAACGTCGGGGATTTAACTGATCCGAGGTGTATCTCCACGGTTCTATTCGTTAGAAAGGCAGCAACATATTGATATGTGCGTGAGCCCACGTTGAGTTCACTGAGATTTTGGAGGACAGCTGCGTGTCGCACATTATCAAAAGCTTTAGTCAGGTCGAGTGCCAATATTAGTTTCGTCAGGTGTGGGAATTTTCGAGTTATTACCTGCTCCTTGAGCTGGAGCATTATGTCTTGCGTAGACAGGCCTGCTCTGAATCCGAACATAGTGGGAGGGAATAGTTGATTCTCCTCCATGAGTCTATTTAGGCGGTTGAGGATTACGTGCTCCATGAGTTTGCCTCTACACGAAGCGAGGGAGATGGGCCGCAAGTTGGCTAGGTCGAGCGGTTTGCCTGGTTTTGTGATGAAAGTAACCTTGGCATGTTTCCATTGGGGTGGCAGTGTGCCTTGTTCCCAATGGTTGTTAATATATTCGGTCAGTGCCTTAATCGATCCTGCGTCCACGTTACGCAGAGATTTGTTGGTGACGCTATCTGGGTCGGGTGCCGAGGTGGTGTGTAACTGATGTAACGCTGCATGCACCTCCGCCTCCGTTATGGAGCTGTCTAATTCTGGGTTGGGAAGTCCACTGTAGTCTGACATGGTCTCGGTCTCGTACTGCAGGAAGTAGGTTTCCCTTAGCGTTTTTACAATGTCCTGACCTTGCTCATGCGTTAGGCGGAGCAGGCGTGTGATGAGCTTACTAGTTTCCGCTTTGGCTTTAGATGGTTCTAACAGGTGACGTAAGAAGGACCACGTTTTTTTTCAAATTGAAGGCCTCTATCGAGCCTGTTACAGATCTGCGTCCACTGTTGCGATGCAAGATTGTTGGCATGTTCCGTGATGAGCTCGAGAGTTGCAGACATGCGACGCCGCAATTCCCGGTTGTGCTTTTGTGTAAGCCAGCGTTTTTCATGCTTTGATTGATTTGTGGAGTTTAACGTCCCAAAACCAGCTCTGATTATGAGAGACGCATTTTTTTTCCATGCTTTGATACGCTTCCCATAGGTGTAGCAAACGGCTGTCTGCCGGTTCATTTGTCTGCACAGCGGGGCTTGTTTCGTTACCGATTTCATATCCTCGCATAGCTGAGCGACCCATTCTTCGTAATCTGAAATTGACGTGGCTTGCCTTTGCGCGCGAAGTTTTCTAAATTTGTCCCAATCTACAACGGGCTTAAAATGGAACCGCGGTCTTATATTACCTGCCTGGATGCTGATGTCAATTATATAATGATCGCTACCTAGAGTGAGGCCCGTATTATGCCAATGTAGCTGATTGATGTTCTTGGTCAGTGTTAAGTCCGGGCACGTGTCCCTGCTAACGCTATTTCCTATGCGGGTAGCTTGCGTGGTGTCCGTCGCAAGGCATAACGTGTGCTGCTGAATAAAATTGTAAAGTTGTCTTCCTTTTACGGAGGAGGCCCTGTATCCCCATTCGACATGCGGAGCATTAAAATCACCTACTATGACAACCGGTACTTTAACTGCGATCGAAAGGGCACGCGCGACAGCATGCAAAAGTTCTGCTGATTTTTCGCGGGGGTGGCTGTAGATGTTTCGAACAAAGAAAGTTTCGGAGCGTAAATTGCGCGGGAGAAGTTCAAGAAAGACACAGTTGGAATATAAGTCTGATAAGTCGTGGTTCACATACGCAATGTTGTGATGAACATACGTGGTAACCCAAGGGCAGGAAGAATTTTGAGGTTGTATAGCCTGATAGCCGGTTAATTTACATTGTTTATTTGGTTCCTGTACGGTGATGACATCTGGTGCGGGCGTTGCCTGCTGCAGATGGAGGAATAAGTTATCTTTTTTTGCGTTGTAGGCCTCTACAGTTCCACTGCCAGATCCGCAATGATTGAGGGAAAAGCTGCTTATCAGAGTGGTTAGGGGCCATGATGCGGGGGAGAGGATGACGAAGTGGGTGCGGGGGGAGCAATTTAGATGTCAGGTCTGAGATAACCTGTTCCATTCTAGCAAATCTCTCCGCGATTTGTGTGAAGCCAAGGTCCACTCTCTGTTCTACTTTGTTAATGTGTTCTGCGAGAGCTTGGACTGATGTCTCTGAAACATCGCTACTGTTGGCAAGCACACGTTTTTTTCTCGGTGGACAGTCCTCTGCCGGGTCTGGTCGGTTTCTGAACAGTCGAAAGAATTCGCGGTGACGGGGTCATGAATTTGTTGGATCGTCGCGCATAGCGGGTGGGGCGGATTTAGAATACGTGAGTGCGTTTAAGCGCTCGAGAATTAAGGACATTTGCTGTTTAAGGTCCTGATTTTCTTTGGTAAGCCGTTCTATAGTACCCTGGTAGTACAGATACCTGGGGTCTGAGCGAGTACTGGAGCGATCGCTATCTGCCCAGCTCACCTGTTGCAAGGCCTGTCGCGCCGGGGGCCACCCGGTGGGTACGTCGCGTCGTGGACTCTTGCTTCTGGTCTGGTCATTTCCGGCTTCCAGCGTCAAGGGGGGAAAGGAGGCCTGGTCTAGTTGTAACTCCGGCGTCATATGGCGCTGAGGTGGCATGGGCGTTCTGGTCCGTTGGGCCGAACCACGTTGGTATTTCCGTCGGCAAAGTCTTTCACCCGTTCGGTGATCCCCTCCGCACACGATGCAAGTTGGAGAGCATTGGTGATCGACCGGGTGCTGCTGTCCGCAGTCGGGGCAATGAGAGCGCGTTGGTTCAAATCAAATCAAATCAACATTATTTTGTGTCCATTTCACAGACAGAGGAGCGGCGAAAAAAAGCTGTCTTCCGATAGCTTGACGAGCCCGCCGCCCCCATTTACAAGGGCTCACGGCAGCACACCGACAGTTTTATTTAGATACAATTTGAAAAAAGAGAAATCAGAAAAAAAAGTTACGTCATTGTCAAGACTGTATATCCTTTGGAAACAAAACGCTTGAACAAGATAATAAAAATAATCAAAATGAAAGAAACGAAATATATACATATTAGTAACCAATACCGTTTACAAATTTCAAGCGTAGCTTCCCTACTGAAACGTTCCGTGTGGTCGTTCCAATAATTCCGTTTGTTTCCCTAAGACTCATATGGAAAAATATGGAAAGTATACGGAAAGTATATGGAAAAGTTACGGACTTCGTTTGGAAAATATGGAATTATTGGAATGCGGAAACGGACTTTTTCAGTAGGGTTGCCTGATGAACAACAAAAAAGATCAAAATTAGTTAATATGTAATGATTGAGAAGGGAAGGCAAGGTATGGCACAAACGTTGCATTGAAGAGTTTAAACGAGCGGCCGGTACCATCCATGTCTCCCCTTTTCGTGTCGCATAACTCTGTTTTTTCTTTTACAGGCGTGCAATATCTCTTAAGCACTTTAAATTTTCTTTAATTTCAAATTTAAAACAAACACTTAGTCTATAGCGATACAGCTGATGAATGGTGATAACGTGAGCATCAATAAACAAGTCAGAAGTTGGTGTCCCAAAAGGCACATTATAAGTAAACCGAAGAAACTTTTTTTGCATTTTATGTATTTTTGGCAGGTTAGAAAATGTCGTTGTGCCCCAGACAAGTATACAGTAGTTTAAATAAGAGCAGAACAGTGAATTATAAATAGTTAATTTCACCCGCGTGGAGAGAAGATGTTTGAGGCGACCAACTATTCCTGTTATGCCAGCACACTTTTTGACTACTGCATCTGACATGGCTATCCCAGGACATACTTGCAGAAAATACCACTCCTAAACTCTTAAAATTATCGACAATTTCAATGCTGCGACCATTTAAAACTATATCTGCATGGGGGGGGGGTGTAATTCTTTATTCTTTGCTCTAAAAATAACAGCCTTTGTTTTACTTTCATTGATTTTCATGCCATTTTTTAATGACCATACTGCTAATTTTTGTAGTGTGTCATTACAAATGCCTATGAGGTCATGCATATTGTTACCAGAAAAGAAAATGCTGGTGTCGTCGGCATATATAATGAACTTTGCGCTAGAATTGATATGTACAATGTCATTAATATATAAAATGAACAACGAAGGACCTAATATGCTCCCCTGCGGGGCACACATCTCGTCGGTGCCCAGTCCGTCGGCAATTCGTACAGGCTTCCACCTTGGGCCTGAAGGGGTAGACTCCAAAGACTGAGCCAAAAAGCTTAACGGACTCGGGAAGCCTGTCAGACACAAAATGAATAAGCACGGACTTTGAGGTTCGGCCCATGTCCCGTGCCTGTACGATTGGCAGAAGTGGGTTGGACCGCCGGAGCTCCCGTAGGATCTCCTGAGGGGACTCGCCGTTGTATGCTCGATAGATGATACCCTGGATGGCTCGATCAGGGCGTGCGATGTAGGCTTGGATTTCTATCTTCTTACCTCGCAGAGTTATCTGTCTTATTTGTGCGTACTTGACTACTCTCTCCTGGCAAGCCGTCGACATTGTGAACACGTACTTCAACAGATTAGTACGCGTAAGGTCACCCTGCGTGTGGACTCGGTAAGGCCACTGCTGTCTAGCAATGCCGCCCGCAATTCTCGCTCTGCGAACGCTGCAATGCTGACTCCAGCGTTTGGGCGGTAAATGACCGTGTAGTCGTCAATCGGCAGCCGTGGAATCGGTCCTCGCCTGAGGCGTTCCGCAGCCGATGCGTGGACCATCCTTTGAGCCGGCGTCTTGACTGCGTCTGGGCGCAATACTTGTGACTCGATTGCAACGCTGGCGATTCCCGCCCGAGATAGCGCTTCAGTCTTGGATTTCAGCTCAAGGGGCTGTTTTCTTGCATCGAGTGCCTCTTTCCATTCATCCGCATTAAATGTGGTGAGCGGAAGATAAGTGCCAGCGACTGTACAATCCATGCTGGTGCTTAGTTGTAGAGTGCGCGTTCCCGCAGACAACACCGCCGGCGTTAGGTTTAGCGGGGCCGGCACCCGCTCTGCGCAGGGTGAAGTCAATGACCCATGTGAGTTAATGTCAAATGAAATCCAGTACTCGCAGGTAGCTCCACCGACGAAACTGTCCACTTCAACACGAAATTCGGGCGTGAGAAGCGATCCAGAACATTCACATAGCGTGATATAGTTGGAGCGCACGTAAGGCGCGTCTGCCTTGCTCGGCCCCTAGCGGCCGAATCGAAAAGACGAAGAACAGCATGCGCCTGTGCGAGTGGAATGTGCAGCTCTTGCTCTTCGGAACGCTGAACGGGCTGAGCTCGCGCTGCTAGGATAACCAGCGCTGATGCCGAAGAACGCAACTTACAGATCCGGTGCTACAGCCCAGCCTGGGCGAGACTTTCGTATTCTCGCAGGCAACCAGCTTGCCATGGCCGAGCCGGTCTTGAGATCAGTCGAAGCGTGTCTGCGCCGTCCCTGCTGTGACCGAGCCGTTCCTGGTCGGGCGTGAGGTGCCCACGCGAGCCAAGGCAAGGAGTCCGGCCCAACCGGCTGGCTGAGCGCGTGGTCGCCGTGTTGTGCCTGCCGACAGCGGGAAGCTGTCGTGTTGCTTTGTGAGCACTGCGCACTCTCAGACTTGTACGACTGGGTTTTGCAGGCGACACTGTAAACCTCGAGTACGACGACTTCGGCGTCTCGAAGTACTGGGAGTGACCACCACTGGGGACATTAGTCCAGGACATTAGACCGTTAGTGTAAGAGCCGTTCAGTGTAGGTCTAACCGTTGTAATTGTATGTGTTAGTCCACGTGCCTATCATAAATTTCTTTCCCGCCCATGACTTAGCTTCCCATATTGTCACGTGTTCGTGACGCACGGAGTACTCAAGCCGAAGCGCGCGGAACTTAAGTGATGTCATGCGAACTGTTTATTGGGCGAACTTGCGCCCAGCAAAACAAAGCCAATATCAATGCAGAGCAATAGCCGCGCGAACAGTCGTCGGTCGATGGAAAGACTGACAAGCGGCGTAATGCGCCCGCTTTTATACACACATCATAAGGCGTTCTCGCATTAACTCTGGACTTCCAGAAGCTACTCAAGTGTGCGCGTCAGGTATGCAAAGTTTCAAGAATGGTCGGCACAGTTCCCGAAGTGGCATGCAAGGTAAATGCAGTCTGCATTGCGCGTAACCGAAAGCGATAACGGCGCTCCACGCAAACAATCAAAAGAAGTGCGCGTGTCAATATCCTGAGTTCAGGGCCCACAAACCACCACAATTGGCGAGCCTACTGCCAGGATGGTTTATTATCTAGTAGCATTCGAATGCTTTACTCAGATACGGGGCTATGCCATGGACAGAGAAAGATTTTTTTGCGCTCGGCCGAGAACTAGGTCTCATGTAGGGCGAACTGAGAGAATGGGTGGAGAGAGAATGCCCTAGCTCGCGATGAACGCGCCAAGGTACACGAGGCAGTGAAACAGAGTGCTGAGTCACAGCAGAAACTTCAGGAGCACGAACTGAAGGTTTTGGAGTTGAAGCTTCCACTTCAGGAAAATACGGAAAGAAGGCAGTCTACTGAGGCTAGTGGCGCAGGGGTATCTAGCATGAGTGCTACCCGTGCATCGGACGTATGTAGCCCTCGCAGACTGCAACCCTTCAGTGAAGCACGGGACAACCCCGACGCTACCTACATCGCTTTGAACGTGTTGCGACGTGTCAAGAGTGGCCCCTGAGAAGTGGGCTCTTTCACTGAGGCTATGGATCACCGGTGAGGCACTAACTGTGATAGGATGGATCGATCTCACCGCTGCGTAAAATTATGATCCGCTGACAGCACCTCCACTGCAGCGGTTCCGGTACGCTGCCGATGGCTACCGAGAAAAATTCCGCAAAACCCAACTGAAGATAACGAGTCTGGGCTTCAGTATGCTGCAAGGCTCTCTCTATATTTTCACCGTTGAGTCGAAATGCGCCCGATGGAGACGACCTATGCTGGCTCAAGGGAAGTAGTTTTATGTGGACAGTTTATGAAGGGCTGTTCCCAAGCACTGGCGATATTTCTCATGGAAAGAAGGTGCAAGGCTCTTAGTTCAATGTGTGAAACCGCGGACAGCTTTAGGTAAGCGCAGGAGCTTTCCAACTTGTATATACCGACAGATCCTGTGAACGTCGTAGCCTGCGCGAAAGGCAGAAATCCACTCATTGCTGTTTCCTCTGTGACAAGACTGGACACAAGGCAGCTAACTGCTGGTAACGCACCAAGGAGAATGTTCCCGATCGATGTGGAAAATGCAATAGGAACGTCCACAGCAGTCATCAGTGTTCCAAAAAGTTTGACTACCTTATTCGACTACCTTAAAGGTAGTCGAAGAAATGGCACTGCTTCCCTCGCTCCGTACATGGAGCGGCTGCCGCCTTCACCTCGAAGAGATGTAGCCACTTGACGAAGGGGACGTCCTCGGCTGCTCCGGAGTACATCAGAATGTTGATGGCGTTTTCGGATGATGTCATGATGCAGGGCACGGTAGATTCTGTCGACTAGTGTAACGCAGAAGACACGGTGGACGTACGGAGCCCTGTTTATTGCACATTCGTCTACCTCTGGCTTCGTCACTACACCGAACTGTCCCTGTGCGGCTCCTCACATATATATATAGCGAGTACACGCGTGGGCGCTAATTATCAGAGTGCACGTGACATACAATATATATATACTACAGTGAGCGGACGAACGTACGAAAACTTTTATTAGTGCTAATGCCTTCGTCAGGGATTAACACTGGATCCCCAGAAGAAACCTGCCTTATATATATATATATATATATATATATATATATATATATATATATATATATATATATATATATATAAGGAACAAAAGAGAGAGTACGACGCACGTTGGTGTTTGCACAGTATATTAACTCCCGGTTTCGGGCTGGTCCACGAGCCGTGACACCCAGGGGCGGGCTACCACTGTTCTTCTTCAGTATTGTGTGTTCTGTAGCCCAGGCTTTGCCATTGACGGTCGCATTATGGTTGTTTAGCAGCGATATGTTGGTGATACCTACCAAACAAATTCAACATAGCGTTTGCCGATTAATTGAGAGCCGCGCCGCCACGAAGATTTCGACACGCGAATATGAGTCGTACTTGTTACTGGAGTTTGGAGGCGCCGCTGGCAGCACGAGTAACGACGATTCCGACTCGCACAACCAGCTTTCCGCTAATGGTTCAATGTAGCCCATGAATGAATTTGACACGCTCTGTTCAGTAAAATCTACCTTCGTTTTTGTTATACGTCTCACTTGTTACACCTCAGCTCAGCCCGCACCAGAATTCGTTACGCGTTATTTCGGAAGTGTTTGCGATATTCCCATGTTATTCACGCACCTTCTTGGACGCCTAGATTCATGGCGAAAAAAGAAACATGAGTTAGGTGGTATGCTAGAGGAAGTACTGTATAAGTTGTGCATGAGCAAATGCGGTATATGCAAAATGTTGGAAGTAAAAGACAAGCTTTCGTTAAGCTTCTAGCTCGAGCCACACGAACCCGCCGAACATCGAAGCGTACCGCGGCACGGGGGAGCTGCGCGGGCTGCAATAATCCCTTTTGCTTCGCATAACTTTTTGACATGTTTCTTCGTAGGTAGCTGGGGGTGAGGCAGGCCAAGCGGATTTCATTTGGCAGAGGTTGTTCGGACGTACAAGTTGTGTCACACGGGCATCGGATATCTGCTGAAACCGGCAAGTTTACGAAGTCAGAACCCCTCAATAGACTACTGACACGGAACTTGCGACTGCAAACTTCTGCATAGCGAGAAAGTGGTAGTCCTGCGCTTGTTTGGACTGGACTTTCTAGGTGAACTAACAGTATGAGCCTCAACCTGTTCTCACAGATTAAAGGTTTTCGTGAAAGCTATGTATTGCATATAGTCATTCGTTTATTTTACTAATTGTGCATTCGTTTGCGCCCATTCCCTCATTTTAGTGTGCGCCTGGTTTATTATAGCATGTATTACTACGTATTTCCTTTAGATTTGTCTATATTTAAATACACACGTGCTGGGCTTTGTTGTATAGTCGGGGTAGATTAAATAATCGCCCCTAGCAAGGTTGCTTTGGTTTGTGTGACTTTCATGTTTTTTTTTGTCCTACGTGAAACGTCCGTTTTTCTCCTGCTCTTTAACAGTCATGTCCCTGGTGTTCGGTTGTTTAGAAGTGGTCGGTTTGTCCCCACATACCCTCCGATGCGGATTCTGCATGCAGAAACATATCACCGTATCCTAACATTCACTTATGTTATTTTACATGAGGTAGTGTTTAATTTCTGCAATTCAGCTGTTTCGTGTAATCATTTAAGGAATCTTTCATGATTCAGCCGCTCCACCACTGAATAAGTAAACCATAACGTGACGCATAGCTTTAGGTGTATAATGTGACTCTTCTTCCTGCTTATGGTGCTTACGCGTTTAGTTTTCTCGAGGTTGCTCGTATACAGAGGACTTCAAACTTAGAGTGAATATTTATTTGTTGATTTGATCGGAACTTCCTTTTCAATCCCTTCTCATGTCTCTGTAAACTCGCGAATAAAATGTGGCACCGAGAAGACATTTTGCTTATTTGTGTGTGTATGTGCTCGAAAGACACGTCTCGGCTGTAATACATGAGCGCACTAAGCATTTACGCCTTTTTTATGCTATTCTCATTACGACGAAGCGTGCACATAAATAACAAAGTTCATTTCCCAAGATGGTAATAAATACATGCATACTACATACAAAATAAAGCTATTCTTACTCCCATAATTTACTCGTTATTCTTGCTTGTTGCCTATAGGTAGAAGCCTCGGAAAACCAAATTTAAGCGCATGAATGATAACACTAGATGTTTAAATAATAGCAAAAGAAAAAGGCGCGGAAAATATTGGATCATGACAACAAAAAGAAGGCTGGCAAGAAATGCTGGCTCACCAAAAGGAATGCTGGCAAAAGAAATGATGGAACAGCCATCAATAAAGGCTGGCAAATATGGTTAGAGCTGCCATTGTTTGGACAAGCTTACCAATATTGAAAATGCAAACGATGGACAATGTTAGCTAAAGCCATTTTCCCCAACATTTCCAAGGTTAGACGACTGGTAACCAACAATGGACTAATCTAATTTTACGTGTAGCACGGGCCCCGAAATCCAATGCAGTTTCATTATTGTATCCAACGATGCCGACGTTGTGCCAAGCTCGGTCCACTGTTGTTGTGCTGCCTGGGGAAGTACCTTCCAGACGCCAAGGTGTTTTTGTAGAGCCCATTTTTCGTGGGAGATGTAATCGCTAATTGCCTGGAGGACCCATTGTATGATGTGATTCTCGGGAATGCCAAGGACGCGGTATTACCAGGTGCGCGATCTCTCAGTGAATATGAAGGACATCTTGACTGCGATGATCCTATGAAAACAGAGCCGACGCCAACCTACGGCCGCAAGGGGAAGCCTGACAACGTGGCACAGATTGTTTTTGATGATTTTGCCGCGCTTCAAGGAAACCGCAGTTGAACGAATCACAGCTGCTGCAAAACAGTGTGTTGGAAGCGGTCCAGAAACCAAAGAAACCATCTGTTCTAGGAGCAGGACGAGCTCTAGCGGGGGAAGACACGCCCTTATCCATGATGTCTCATCCGGCTTGGCGCGTGGAAACACACTACAACATTATCCGCTGAAATACGAAATGCTGCAAAATAGTTTCAGTGTATTAGACAAGCGGATTATTTCGAGCAATCATGAAACTGCATTCCATCTTCGCGACGGGACTCTTCCGCAAACACAAGTCGTCTTGTGGGAACCGATTGGAACAAATAGTGGTGCCCCGTCAACTGAGAGAAACAGTGCTGAAATTAGCACATCAGGGTAATTGCATCTGACCATCACAGTATTACCAAAATGGTAAAGAGAGTTACTAAAGAATTTTAATGGCCTGGCGCTCGATCCGACTCAAAGCGGTTTACGAAGTCTCGCGATGTGTGCCAATGCACAGTTCCTCGTCATCCCGTAGGACGGGCTCCCTTGAGCACTCTGCCTATTGTCGACGCACCATTCAATGGGGTCGGCATTGACATCATCGGACCGTTGTCCCCAACCTCTGGAGAAGGCAGTGGGGTATACTACGCAGTCAACTTTGGCAAGGAGGCCATGCCATGTCTTATAAATAGGTTAAAGAAATATGAACACCGTAAGCCAAGAAGAAAGAACATTGAGAAAACGAAATCGAAGACGATATTAGTGGTCTGTATAATCTCGGCACTGAGCCACATGTGTCGTGGTGTTTTCAGTTTCAGTTTATTGCTGTCGAAAAAGTCGTACAAGAACATAAAGTATACAGGCGAGGGTCCCAAAGTGAAAGAACTGTAGTGGGAACCTCGGTTAATTATACAAGTATTGAGGGTAATAACACAGCAAACGAACGGAATTATGGGAAAATCAGTATATATTAGATAAAACGTTTACGTTCAGATCAGTAGAACATAAACAAGAGCAGATTTGAAAACAGCCATGGCATGAGAACGCTTAATGTAGGTAGTGATGCCTAAGATCATTTTTAAAGAGAGCAAGGGAAACATGAGATTTCATACCTGTAGGCACGTCATTCCAAAGTGAAAATGCAGTGAACGCAGAACTAATTGTTATTAGCTGCAAATCTCATGACATTTTAGGGGCGAAGCTCCTTAAGGTTTGGGTCTGTCCGTCCGTTGTAGTAGCGCGTTACCTACTAGGAACACGCTACTAGGAAGGCGCGTGTGGGAGGCGCGCCCTCGGCGCGTGCCTCCCGGCGCGCGAGCTCTCTCACTCTTCCATCTGCTGTCTTGTGAGAGAGAGAGAGACAGAGAGAGCGAAAGGCACGCGTAGACTATGGAAACGCTCTTTCTTCGATGAACGCGCTACCAGCTCGCAAAGAACGCACCCTCACCCGCGAGTGACAAGCTTGACGCAGGCAGCATCTTGTAGCAGAGTTACTTGATTGAAAAATACCGACTGCTCGCGCTGGAGAACCGTTCACCGGCCACCCATGTATGTATAGTATATATATATATATATATATATATATATATATATATATATATATAGGCACTGGATCTTGACTTGCAATGAAGTGCCGGGTGGAGATTTCACTTGTGCGTTGTTGAACCATAAGGATTTGTAGCATGTGCGTTAACTAAATTAATCCGGAACTGGGCACGATCGACGATAAACCTCCGGAGCTTCGCCCACTCATCAACATTCACTCCGTGGATATGCTCTGATTTTTTGATTCTGCAATACATCATGTGACATGAATGGAAGCGTGAGCGTGTTATGATGCTACTTGTGGAATAAAATGACTATGTTTTACTGGAACAAGTAAGCTACAGGCAAGATATTGGAAGACTGAAGTAATACAATGGCATTGGATTGTATGGAACCAGAAGTGATGATACGTGTCGAATGATTTTGGATATGTTGAATTGATGACAAGTGACACGTGTACGTGTTTGCCGATAAAACGATACCGTAGTTAATGTGACCATGAATGAAAGCAAAGTACAACGCTAGGAGAGGCTCACGAGAAAAAAAAAGGGAGAGCTTTATTAATGCACGGATGTCAAACGAAGTCTTATGCTTGAGATGGTGGAAGTGATAGTGAAATGTAAGATCAAGATGTATGACGAGAAAAGTGACATTATCGTAAGCTGGTATGGAATGAGTTAAGGGCTTCCGGAAGACTTAAACGCCATATTTTGTTTAAAAAATTAAGAACTAAGTAATTATTGCTACACCAATTCATAATGTTAGTTAATTGCAATATTTAGCAGTGAAGTAAGAGCAGTAATACATTTACCAGATGAAGGTTTGGTAGTACCACCGGCGTATAAAATTCAATGATCGTTATTGGAAGAGTTAAGAAAATCGGGAAGATCATTATTATTGTTATTGTTGAACAGTGGGCGATGTTTATTTACCGGCCGAAGTTGGCGATGATCAAGCGATGATGGCGTCGATCCGCTGCACCTGCTAACGTAGTCTGCTATATCTTCTGTCCCCGGCTTATACCTTGACCGGCTCTGTAGCATTCCCCGGTTCGCAGACGAAGCCCGCCGGGAAAGTCCACATCAGTTGGGAAGTGCACGATGAAATCACTTGTGCCGCGCAACATGGACCACTTGTGTTCGGCTTGACCGGCGATTAGCGAACGTCAAGCGTGCTACTGCGTACGTCAAGTAGCTCAAGCGATAGACAATGAGGAATGGGCAAGTATAGTGTGGTAGAAACTTCTGACATAGGCCGCGTTTGCGTTGAGGCATCCACAACCACACAAAGTCACCTTTCGCGTATGAAACTGGTTGATGGCGACTGTCATAACGCTTCTTATATCGGCCGTGAGATATCACGGTGCGCAGTCGAGCAATACGACGGCCTTGCTCAGCAAGGCACAGCATCTTGGCAACAGAGGAAGTCGCTCTGGAAGTCGAATGGTAGTATTGTGTCGATTCTGTTCATCGGCATACGTGCGTAAACCCGGTACAAGGGAGTGTAATCGGTGGTCCCATGCTTCGCGGTATTAAATGCATAAGTGATGAGAGGTAGAACTTCGTCCCAGTCTTTGTGATCGGAAGATACGTACATTGCCAGCATGTTTGTTAGTGTTCTATTGGTACGCTCCACAAGACTGTTGGTCAGAGGGTGGTAAGGTATCACATGGAGTAGCTGTCAACTGCAAAGACATACAATTTCGTTCACGACGTCCGTAACGAACTGGCGACCACGATCGCTTGTGATGACGCGAGGGTAACCGTGCCGAAGGAATAACGAATTGCAGAAAAAATGTGGCGACACATGCCGCGGTTGAAGATGGCACGGCAGCCGTTTCTGCGTAGCAAGTCACGTGATCTACACATACGATCATCCATCGATTGTCATTAGGGGATCGTGGGGACGGCCCACGATACCCACTTGTTCGAACGGCAAACAAGAGGTGGCACAGGCTGAAGAAGACCTGGCGGAGTGGTCGTAGCGCGCTTGTAGCGTTAACATTGCTCGGAACAAGCGACGTACTGCTAGACCGTATCTTCAATTTTGGGCCAGTAGAAGCGCTCCTGTGTCAGATCGAGCGTTCTAGTGAAGCTCAGGTGGCCAGAGGTCACGTCATCGCGCATGGTTCTTAATATATGAAGACGCAGAGTATGCGCAATCACCAGAAGGAAGCGTGCGCCTTGGGCCGAGTAGTTGCTTTTCTACAGCAAGCCATCTCGCATGCAAAATCGACCGCTGCTTTGAGGGCGCAACGCGGCTGTAAAAAGGGCCCCAAACTAACTATATTTTCGTGCTCAGCCCTAAATTTCGTCAAGTCTGGGAACGTCGATGAAATAGAGGTAAAAAAGTCGTCGAAATTGTCTTCGTTACACGTCGTTGTCGGCAGAAGAAGGCAGCAAGGCAATATGCGTCTGCGGGCAAAGAACGCACTTGTAGCAGATGGCGAAGTCGTACTCCTGAAGGGGAAGAGTCCAACGGGCCAGTCGACCACTCGGATCGTGGAGATTTGCAAGGCAGCACAAAGCGTGGTGATCAGTAACTATAGTGAACGGTCGTCCGCAGTTCTAGGGCCGAAATTTGTGGACAGCGAATACTGCGGCCAAGCTCAAAAGGACAGAAAGTTGAGCGAGTTTGTAACAGTCCATAATCAAAAGAAGAGGCGTGCAGGACACGGACACACGGAGAGCAGTGAACACCACAAACGCCGACTAACAACTGATGCACAGCACAGAGGCGAAAAAGAAAGAAGACACACAGCTCATCTGCGCATGCTCGGAATGGTAGCGCCACCTGTCAATCGGTTACACGTGCCGGTCTTCGCGATAGACAACTCCTAAGGCTTTCTATCTCCTCTCTGTTTAAGCTAATCGACGGCTGCCTCACGCATGCACTTCCACTAATACTGATATGCCAGGCCTCAACCAATAAACGCGTATCTTCGTTCTTATGCCTGTACAGGATCTCGGTTTTGTCTAACTCGGGCATGCAGCTACAGACCTGGCAGTGCAAGGATAGATTGGATGGCGTCCCACCTGATAGCGACCTTCAGTGTTCAATTAATCTTTGATTAATACAACGCGCGGTTTGCCCTACATAAAAACGTCCGCAGCTAAAAGGAGTCTTATAAACCACACCCATGCGACAGTCGGTGAAATTGTTCTTGGCTAGGTGCTTAACCGGACAGATATCCGTTCGCTTCTTACCTTCCATCTGCTCATTTCCTCTATGCACTGCAGCACAAACCCTTCCTAACTTATTGGGAGCCGTAAATACAGCATTAACCCCATATTTACTTCCCACTTTCTTAAGCCTGTGCGAAACTGCGTGGATATACGGAATACTCACGACCATTTTCTTGTTAATGTTACTCTCTGCTACAGCTTTTGTTCCGGTGGAAATCGACTTCTTAAGACGCTCAGCTACTGTGGCTATGGCTAGTCTAGGGTAACCTGCATCTAAGAGGCGCTCGACCTGCGCATTAAAGCTAATGGAAAAGCGGTGCACGCACGACTTCGATAGGGCTGACTTTAAACAGGACAAGGCTATTCCGTTTTTTACTACTTTCGAATGCTTGGAGTCAAAGTTTAACAACGGCTTAGATGCTCTAGGGGAATACCGCCAACACACGTGATTCTGCTCAAATGACAACGAGATATCTAAAAATTGTATTACGTTTCTCTCCGGTAGTTCTTTCGTAAACCTTAGACCATCTCCATTAAGTTTAAATTGATCGCTTACATAGGTGACGACGGATTCAAAATCATCCTTACTACAAAGTACCAAGTAATCGTCCGCATACCGAAATACCCTAATGATGCGATCCCCTAAGGCCTCCTTTAAACGGCAGTCAAACTTGCTCAAGTATAGATCACTTAGAATAGGGGCTACCTTTGAACCTATACAAATCCCTGATTTCTGCGCAAACACGCCTTCCTGTATCCAACTAATGTTGACGTTAAGTACATGGAAAGAATTTCTAGAAAGGTACCTGTGGAAACTCCGCATCTATCTATGAAAGCGGACCCTGCCCTTGTTCTTGAATACATTCTTTCACGCAATTTAGTAAACCTTCATGCGGCAACGACTAATACAAATCTTCTACATCCATGCTAAACGCTGTGCAGTCGCCAGGATTTTTTTCTGTTAACAACTGAACTAGAGCCTGAGAATTACGTACACGGAAGGGGTCAGAAAAAGTTAAGGATGTTAAGCACTTCTGCAAATAGCTAGCTACACAAACTTGCCAAGTCGTTCACTCTGATACAATCGAGCGAAACGGAATTTCTAGCTTATGGGTTTTCGCCGAGAAAAATAATTCCAAAGTGAGCAGTTTTGCCTTTTTAGCACTGGAAGCTACCTTATCTAGATTATGTTTCAACAGGAGGCCGACAGCTCGTTGTTTAACTACAGAAGGTTTCTGTTTCACAGGTCTAAAATTCTTTTCAACAGCTTCTAAGGCTTTATCAGAAAAAGTGCTATTCGGCATTATTACAAAACAACCTTCCTTGTCAGATAAAACAGGTCGAAGCTTATGTTCCACACAGTAATTTACAACCGGTCGGATAGGGTCAGAGGCCTTAACGAGATCGTTCGAATGCTTGATGCTGGCGAAGCAATCTGAAATACATCGAGACCGTTCAACTTCCGGAATAACCTTAGTTATAGATCGAGGTAAGTTTAAAACGTCAACTTCTTTTAGGTTAGGATGAAAACAGTACTTAGGGCCTAATGCTAGAATTTTCTTGTGGTTCTCGTCCAAAACGGCGTCTCCGAGAATCATTAACTTTTCCGACGGCGATTTAGTAGAAAAAGAATTCCTATTACTTTGCGGTAGATCCGGTAGCTTCGTCCTCCACAAAAAATCCGCGTGCTGCTCGGAAACTCTCAACCAATTGGCGCAAGTGAGGTTCCTTTGACGGTCTCCCCGGGTGGCGCAGCTGGCTTCTAAACACTGGCGATAAAATCTGACTTGCCGCCATGCTTCGGCTGAAATAATCGCGCAAATCCTGTTCGCGTGTCTTGTAGAAGGAAGAAGAAAACCGCACAACATCTGAATTTCCAACGAACAACGAGCTGTCCACCTCCTGTTGAAACATAATCTAGATAAGGTAGCTTCCAGTGTTACAAAGACAAAACTGCTCACTTTAGAATTATTTTTCTCGGCGAAAACCCATAAGCCAGAAATTCCGTTTCGCTCGATTGTATCAGAGTCAACGACTTGGCAAGTTTGTGTAGCTAACTATTTGCAGAAGTGCTTAACATCCTTAAGTTTTTCTGACCCCTTCCGTGTACGTAATTCTCAGGCTCTAGTTCAGTTGTTAACAGAAGAAAATCCTGGCGACTGCACAGCATTTAGCATGGATGTAGAAGATTTGTATTAGTCGTTGCCGGTGAAGGTTCACTAAATTGCGTGAAAGAATGTATTCAAGAACAAGGGCAGGAGTCCGGTTTCATAGATAGATGCAGAGTTTCCACAGGTACCTTTCTAGAAATTCTTTCCATGTACTTAACGTCAAGATTAGTTGGATACAGGGAAGGCGTGTTTGTGCAGAAATCGGGGATTTGTATAGGTTAAAAGGTAGCCCCTATTCTAAGTGATCTATACTTGAGCAAGTTTGACTGCCGTTTAAAGGAGGCCTTAGGGGATCGCATCATTAGGGTATTTCGGTATGCGGACGATTACTTGGTACTTTGTAGTAAGGATGATTTTGAATCCGTCGTCACCTATGTAAGCGATCAATTTAAACTTAATGGAGATGGTCTAAGGTTTACGAAAGAACTACCGGAGAGAAACGTAATACAATTTTTAGATATCTCGTTGTCATTTGAGCAGAATCACGTGTGTTGGCAGTATTCCCCTAGAGCATCTAAGCCGTTGTTAAACTTTGACTCCAAGCATTCGAAAATAGTAAAAAACGCACTAGCCTTGTCCTGTTTAAAGTCAGCCCCATCGAAGTCGTGCGTGCACCGTTTGACCATCAACTTTAATGCGCAGGTCGAGCGCCTCTTAGATGCAGGTTACCCTAGACTAGCCATAGCCACAGGAGCTGAGCGTCTTAAGAAGTCGATTTCCACCGGAACAAAAGCTGTAGCAGAGAGTAACATTAACAAGAAAAAGGTCGTGAGTATTCGGTATATCCACGCAGTTTCGCACAGGCTTAAGAAAGTGGGAAGTAAATATGGGGTTAATGTTGTATTTACGGCTCCCAATAAGTTAGGAAGGGTTTGTGCTGCAGTGCATAGAGAAAATGAGCAGATGGAAGGTAAGAAGCGAACGGATATCTGTCCGGTTAAGTACCTAGCCAAGAACAATTTCACCGACTGTCGCATGGGTGTGGTTTATAAGACTCCTTTTAGCTGCGGACGCTTTTTTGTAGGGCAAACTGCGTGTTGTATTAATCAAAGATTAATTGAACACAGAAGGTCGCTATCAGGTGGGACGCCGTCCAATCTATCCTTGCACTGCCAGGTCTGTAGCTGCATGCCCGAGTTAGACAAAACCGAGATCCTGTACAGGCATAAGAACTAAGATGCGCGTTTATTGGTTCAGTATTATAATATCAGTATTAGTGGAAGTGCATGCGTGAGTCAGCCGTCGATTAGCTTAAACAGAGAGGAGATAGAAAGCCTTAGGTGTTTCTGTCTATCGCGAAGACCGGCACGTGTAACCGATTGACAGGTGGCGCTACCATTGAGAGCATGCGCAGATAAGCTGTGTGTCTTCTTTTTCGCCTCTGTGCTGTGCATCAGTTGTTAGTCGGCGTTCGTGGTGTTCACTGCTCTCCTTGTGTCCGTGTCCTGCACGCCTCTTCTTTTGATTATGGACTGCGGCCAAGCATTCTTCTTCTGTGACGGTGTAATTGCGTTTCGCTTTAGGCAGAGAGCGACTGGCATAAGCCAAAACGTGTCCAGATCCTTGGTGAGGTTGAACTAGTACGGCATCGATTCCGATACCACTGGCATCAACGTGAACGTCGGTGGGCGAGGATGCATCGAGGTGACGTAATATGGGGCCCGATATCAACAGAAACTTTAGTTCCCTGAATGCGTCGTCACAAGTCGATTTCGGATTGAAAGGAACGTCCTTTTGGAGCAAGCATGTGTGAGGGTGCACCACGTCAGCGAATCTCGGTACAAAGCGACGAAAATGCCAACAAAGACCCAGGAAACTCCGTAGCTCCCACGCTGACTTTGGTGCTTCAAAAGAGCTGACTGCATCGATCTTGCTTGGGTCGGACCTCGCACCGTTCTTATCGACCACATGTTCAAGTACCAACATTTCGGTTTCGCCAAAGCGACATTTCTTGGAATATAGTACCAAACCGGCTTTCTCGAAGTAACCAAGCACAATGCTCAGACGTCTATTATGCTCATTCAGAGTGCTGCCAAAAATCACATCATCGAGATAGCACAAATTTCCCGCTAAGTCCTCGTAGGATCGTGTCCATAAATCGCTCGAATGTTGCTGGCGCGTTGAAAAGACCGAACGGCATAAAGTTAAATTCATAAAAACCGTATGGCGTTGCAAAGGCCGTTTTCTTCTTATCGGCTGGGTGCTTGGATATCTACCAATAAACCCACCACAGATCCAGCGATGAAAAATATGCCGCCGAATGCAGGCAGTCAATGACGTCATAAATTCTTGGAAGTGGGTAGACATCTTTTTTTGCTGATTGCATTCAGTTTTCTATAACCGGACGCAGAACTGCTACAAGATTCTTGAACGACAGCTTCCTGTAGCATGTCTGTTACTTGTTCGTCATCAAAACCTCTTGTTGGGCGAGTTCGGCGATAATTTCGGTGATAAGTGTTCTTTCTGCCGAGGAGACGTGGTAAGTCTTTTGTCCAATGGGACGTGCAAAACCGGTATCAATTCTGTGCCAAGCACGAGAGCGCGGTAGCGACGCCTATTTGCCATGTTGTGTGAAATCAAAAGCAGAAAGATACGCCATGAGAACTTGCGCCAGAACTTGGCGCTCATTTGAGGGCAGCGACTTACTTATCATTTGTAGAACCTGCTGTTCAGAAGTATATCAGCAGGGGCTGCTCTGCGGGAGGCCGTGCCTCCTCATTTAGAGCCTTGATGGCACTGTAACTAATCTCGTAAAATTCAGCAAGTTTCATACCACACGGGAGTACAGAAATAGGGGATGAGCAGCTGAATATCCACAAATTCGCGGCTCAATTCACTACTCTCACGACAGATCGTGGCACAAGTACGTCCTTCTTAGCGCAGCTTGAAACTAGTGGTTGAACTTGCGCGTCAAATGATGACAGGTCGGCAACAGTGGTTTTGACAGGCACATGTGACAGCGACCAAGGCACGAGTAGCAAGCCGTCTGAAACAACAGTTTTCCTCCCTCAAATTTGCACCTGCAAGCGTTGCGAGGAGCGCGCTGTTGAGGGTAATTTCACCTGTACCACAGTTGACCAAAGCACCACACCCCGAATAAAGCCAATCCCTAGGATGACGTCGTGAGTACAGCGCGGCAGTATCAGAAATTCTGTTTTAAAATCTTCCCCACCGAAAAAGACATTGGCAATGCAGACACCGAGCGGAACAATGCAGTCACCACTGACACCACGGAACATCACGCCATCATACCACGGGAGTATTACCTTCCGGCCCAGTTTTGCTTGAAAAGTCGTACTCATTACAGAAACGGCAGCCCCAGTGTCTACCAACGCAGTTTCGGGAACGCTGTCAAATAACACACGCACCTTGTTCTTTACCACCATCAGAGGCGGAGGAATACCTGCACAGGCGTAGACTGTTCGGCGACCTTACCTCCGTCGGTCGGTCTCCCGAAGGCGGCGGTGACGTAGAGCGTCGCCGTGGTGATGGCGAACGGCGTTCGGTATCAAGCTGACGATTCACTCCTGTCATACTGACGGTACTTGTCGGTCATATGTGGTGCTGGGCCTCCTGTGGCACATGTGACAGCAGAATCCCTTAGCCAGTGTTTGTAATCGTCACGGTCAAATTCATGCCAAGTCGGGACTTGTGAAATTCGTCTTGCTTCTCGACGCCGGTGGCAAAACCGATATATGTGTCCCACGGCGCCGCAGTTGTAGCACACAGGCGACGCGCGACCGACGTCGTAGGCAGCGTAGTCAACCGTGGGATTCTGGGCACAGTGCACGCGGCCTCCCCAATGAAGGTGAGTGGTGGCAGCCGCACGATGGCGCTGGGTATGCGCCGTTTCATCGGGGAATGAACGAGGGGACGTCGGTTTCATTCGGGAAGGATCGTCGACTTGATAGTCTACTGCGCCTGGAATGGCAGAGAATGCAGATACGACAGATGCAGATTCACGAAAATGGTTGGAAGCAGGAGCACGACAAAGCTGTTCAACATCTGTCCCCTTGCGTGCCGTTCCAGTTATTTGCGAACAATCTGCCTTACGGCTGCCGCAAAGTCTTGCTGGATATTGCAGCTGTCGTGAATGCTTGCAACAGTGGCGACGTTCGCCAACCTCCCGAAGTTTTGCGTAAATCGGCGCAACTTCAACGTCTCGAACGCACGGCAATGCTTGGTGAGATTAGCTACCGAGCTGAGACTTTCCTTCCTGATCAGGGAGTTGTACACATCCACGGCAATGCCTTTGAGAAGGTGTACAACTTTGTCCTCGTCGGGCATTCCGGGATCACCGGATTTTCAAAATTTCAGCACTGCTTCTATGCAAGTCGTGCACGTCTCACCTGGGGCTTACGCACGCTGAAGCATTGTCTGCTCCGCCTGCTTCCGTTTCGCACTTGAATCTCGAAAGCATTCCGTGATGTCACAAACGAAGCGGACTCATGTGGTTAGCGTATCCTGGTAGTTCTCGTACCACACGAGTGCTATGTCAGTTAGAAGGAGAACAGCGAAATTATCTAAGCGAAAAGGGGTAGCCGTCACCAAAAATGGCGACAACAACTCCTTAATTTATTTTTACATCAATAAAAAAAGGAGAACAGCGTTCTCTATCTGAGCCTCGAGTTCCACCCGTTTTATCTGCTCACACGCCTGTAGTGAGTCAGCCATTCGTGAACGTCCTCGCCCAACTTTCCTGAGAAATCAAGGCGGTAAGGTGGGCTAGTTGGTTGGGTCTCGCATTCATTTTGTGGTAGCGCTGGTGAACAAACAAGGACAAGAGAAGACACAAGTATACTGGACGGGCGCTAGACATCAACTGACTTTACTTTTTTGAAAAAACACATACAGAATGAACAAGTACACGTGATCGCCTGCGCAGACGTCCACAGGCGCAGGTGCAACCGCGCATTTTTGTTACCACCTTACGTTAGCAAGATTCAAGTTGAGATATTCATACTCTTTCTGAGACAAGGCGATGGAAGGAACACTTACGCACTCGTTTTTGTTAGCATTAATCGCTACCGCCTCTATAATTTCACGTGTCATTTGGTCTTTGCCTTTTCTTAGCACACGTGTCGCTCTGAATGCCGGAGCACAACCACACCTGCGTCAATGTACCGCCAAATGCCGCCCCGCTGCCTGCGCGTCAAGTGCCGCACGGTGCTCAAGCAATCGGACATTGAGACAACGCCCGGTCTGACCAATATAGCACCTTCCGCATGAAAGCAGAATCTTGTACACAACGCCAACTTCGCATGGCACAAACGGGTCGTCGTGCTGCCTGGTGCATGCGTTGTTGCGTTTGCGCCCGTTCACTGCTGGGCAAACGCGCACCAACTTATCTGGAGCCGTGAAAACCACCGGCACTCCGCATTTCGTTGCCACCTTCTTTAGGCGGTGTGAGAAGCGGTGGAAGTACGGCAAGGCCACAGGCCTCGCGCTTGGCCTACTGGACGACCCAGATCGGGCACGCGCTTGTTGTTGATTCTGGAAAACACTTCATTTGGTGTATCAGGCAACAAGAAGAATCACTGTGGCGCGCGGGGTAAAATGCTACGCAAATGCGCATGTTGGTCGTTGCTAGGATAAACGGAAAGAAAGTAGTCCGAGAAAACATTCGCGATTTCATTCAGCTTCGAAAGACTTAGACCATTATAATTTATTTTGGTGAGGGGGGAATAACCAGACAACCTAATAAGAAAAGTGTTTAGTAGCTGCCACTGGTTTTTGTGGTTGTTCTTATTATGTAGACATTTACTTTCGTAATACCTTTTTTTGCCTCTTTGAGCAAAATGTTTAATAAGTTTCAGTAACATCTATATCGTTCAGCAAGTGCAGTGTTAAAGGGCTGACGTTTAGCTTTCTTATACATGTTTTCCTTCGTCCTTGAGCATTTTAGAAAAGCATCCGTCATCCATGGGTTGCGCGGGTACTTATATCTTTTCCTACATTTTACAGTACGTGTGTTAGCCGTAACGGCTAACAAAAATAATGAACAATATTTATTCACTTGCTGCTTCAGGATCATGCATGGAATCTATTGGCGACCACTCGGTTTTACTTATGGATTCCACAAAGGCATCCGCATTAAGCACTGAAGCGTAGTAGTTGCTGTCGTTTACTAGCATATCAGCAGGAAATGTTAGAGAAATTGGGAAACGATCGGTTATCTCATTATCAACAAGCACGGGACAGGGCGAAGGTGATGAGTTTGACAATACGTTATCAATGATCGTACCGTTTCCATGAGAGCCTAATCTAGTCGAACAGTCAATGAATGATTCGAAACCGAATCCAGTGAAGCAGTCAGTGTAATCTGTGAACGAAGTGGCATCAGTGTCTAGTAAGTTAATTTTAATATCACCGACAAGATGCACATCCTTATTTTAAAAAGATAGCTGTGACAGTGCGTCATCAAGACGAAGCAAGAAATCGTTACGTGAAGATGATGGTGAACGATAAATGCATCCACGAATCGTGTTCTTGTTACTGTGCTTAAGTGATGAATGGTCGACTTCAATCCATACTGACTCACAGTGGTTCACGTTAAATGTGATATCGAATCTACGTGTGTAGACGAGATCCTGCGAAATGAAAATAGCTGCACCACCATGACTATCAGTTTGACGATGGGAATATTCTGCTTGAAAAGATGGGAAGCCATTCATGTTGCTGTAGGCATCTGAAAGCCAAGTCTCCGATATACATATGAAAGTGAAGGCATGCTGAAACGAAGCGATGAAGTTATTTATTGCATCTATGTTCTCGCAAAGGCTACGGGCATTGAAGTGAATGAGTGGTCGTTTTATTGTGCTAAGACGACATATTGAGTTAACAGAGTCTCAGAGAAAAGCCGTGTTAAAAGACAGAAAAAAATCAACCAAGGAATAACTGAGGAAGCTTACAATGCCTCACAAGAAGATTCGACGGTCGAACTCGGTCATAATTCGATAGACCCTGCTGTCATCAGCTTTGCGGGCTTTTATTTGGCAATTTTTAGTCCATGAGTATTTCCACTTTGTTTTTTTGAGTGCCAGCGCCTTCGAGAACAGCTTTTTGTTGTCAATGGTGAAGTGGTCGTTAACATATATTGGCATGTTGGTGCTACCGCTGAGACCGATGGGGTCAGTACGAAGTCTAGCCCTTCATGCCTTCCTGATGAACTCATTTTTTTTGTGACGTGAGGAGAACCGAGCAATGATGCTCTTGTCGATCGACCTCGAGGCAACACAGTGAGCAGTGTCGATATCATTGGGCAAGATAAGGTACTCGATGGCATCGCCTGTTCACTTCAGAATGGCTCCGCAATCTTCCCCTTGAGATATAGGGATACCCATGATTTCCACGTCATTCTTTCTGAAATACTGCTCTAAATCAGCCACTCTTCTTTCGAGTACTTCATTACGTGACAAGAGCGCCTTTTACGAGGCTACAAGTTCTTGTTTTTCTTTCATTGCGTCGAACTCTTTCTTGATGTATTGAACACCTTCGCAAGCGAAGCGTGCTCGTGCACCTAGTCCTCTGTTTTTTAGCTTGATGTTAATTCTGGACACCAAATCGTCGATCAGCGTGTCGAACTTTTCATCGAGCAGTACTTCAAGTAACGCGTTTTTTTGCTAGTTTTGCTATATTAGGCATAGTGGAATGTACACACAACAAACAGATAAAAAACATTTGGCAGCAGCTACGGCAGAATAAAAGCTAAAATGATGTACAGAGGTAACCAACCAATCTGCCGACAAGACGAATAACGAATAATCTTAGACGATGGACATGCCGCCGCCACTGCTGCTGCTAAGTGCAATCATTTCGGTGCTTCAATCCTTATATAGTCCTCGTTGAGTGTCACGTGTAGTCCGCGCAGACGCCACAGGCTGTGCAGGACACAGATGCTTGAACGCGCGCTTAGTGGGTGCAAGCGCATGTGAGACTTAATCAACGGTGGCCGCTGATGAGGCAGGAACCAAGGGCGAGCCGGGACCCAGGCAACTCACCAATCTGTCGACAAGAAGAGTAGTCTTATACGATGACCATGCCGCCGCAACTGACGAGATTTGAGTGAACTTGTTTTGTATTCGTTATACACACGCACTTTATTCATGCCTTGTCATTGTGTTGCTAGAACCTTTGTTTAGTGTGTGCTGCTAGCAGGTGTTTTGAACGTTTGTGTCATGTTGGGAACTTCCACGTGTATACAACTTACTGAAAGTTGGGGGAATGTGGCAGGAGGCTTCTTAGGGGAATAAAAAGGAGCCGAAAAGACGTCCGCCGTGCTGGTGTGGTGATGTGCTTGTGGCTGGCAACCTAGAGCGCGTGACGTGTAGGTCACTAACTCCTATATATATACCACATTGCAGAGCACGCAATAAAGGTTCCATTTTCCACATTCGCCATGTAGTTGTTTATTGGCTGCACGCGACGTATCAGTGGCGACGAGGAAGAAGCCGAACGCAGCGGGTTCACGATCGAAATTTCATTAAGGAATTTAAAAGTTCCCCTGAATTCTCAGAATATTCTTTCCGTTGGGGCGTCCTCACTAGGCTACAGCAACAGGAACGTCTGCTTAGCCATGTGGAATTTCCTTCCTGACATAATAATTCATTGCTAATCATCATTCCAACCAAAACTTGGTACCTCGAAATTACTCCCACTTGTTGATTAAACTTCAAATTATTTACTATGGTTCATTTGTATTATAAATAGTCTATCATTCTCTAACATTTCATTCTTCGTTACGTTACCGATTCCTCAGTCCTCCTTTGTTCTAGCTCCAATCCATTCCTCTATATTAAACGCCGGCTTCATGGCCAATCCCCCGTAGTGGGCAAGAGCCAAATATCAAGGAACAAAGAAAGAAAGAAACGAACTGCACGAAGAAGGAACCTCGGCAAACCACCCGTGTTCGATGGCATTGAGAATACACGGAAGACCTTCAAGATTCGACACGAGGCGTACCTGGAAGTACAGGACATAACACATGAGGCGAAGCGACGCGCTGTCCTGATATCTTCATTGCCAGATGCGGCAGTACGGGTCATTCAAGGACGATGCCACCGAACGCAAGTCAATACTCTTACTTATCAAGAAGTAAATGGATATTTGCGAGAATATTACGCGCCGGAAGTCAATGAGATAGCAGCAAGTTACGCATTCTTTATGTGCACGCAGCAACCCGACGAAACACTACAAGACATCATCGCAGAGATTTGACGTCTGGCTGAGCAGTGCAATTTTGGAATGTGCCTGCAGCGTAGGCTCCGGTATCGAATCGTTTGCGGAGTTGCAGATGATGATGTCCGGCGGCATTTACTCACCAGACGTGATTTCACTTTCTCAGAGGCAGAAGACTGTCATTTCGGCACAGAAGGCTAGCGAAAACGCCAGAAACATGCACGCCTCGGAACAGGGGGTGGTCCATTATACGCGAACGCCGTCTAAACAAGGAAGATTTCAACAGCGTCTTCGAGAGTGCGAGGGATGCGGAAGTGACACACACTCCACAGAAACGAATTTTCATCAACAACCCATATGTCGGGAGTGTGGTCGGCGTGGACATATTGCACGGGTGTGCCGTTCTGGAACGCGAGGTCAGCCTCGCGGTACCTATGCCACGTTGGCAGATACCGATGATCGATCAACCAACCCCGAAGCACTTTATACTCTTGTGGTGCGTCAAGACAGCAACAGGGACATGGTGAATCCTGTGTTTAAGGAAAATCTCTGGAACGGTGTACAACTTCGCATGATCGTGGATACCAGTCGTCTCTGCATCAGTGTTTCGGCTGCACCGACATCATTGGCTGGCGTTAACGAACACGAGTGCTCGATTATCGTGTTCTGTGGGAGAGCTCCCCGCAGGACGTCAAGACCGCATGACTGCGTCATGTCATGGACAGACGGTAGCCGGATCTGTAGTCGTCGTCGACATTCCTGGCCCGGTACTTTGTGGAAGAGACATTATAAGAGCCTTCAGCCAGCCTGGGTTAGCGACGCTGACACCCAACCTGGTATCCATGATTCAAGCACAACGAGATAAAGCTCTACAGACCTTACTGGATGAATTCAGGGATATATTTGCCCCGGGACTTGGGAAATTCACCGGGCCACTCGTGAAATTTCAACCCAAAGAGGAAGCTACTCCTCGTTTCTGTGAGACGATCACTCCCTACCGTGTGCCTTGGTGGACAAGGTTTCCGAAGCGTTGGACCGGATGGTGGCAGATGGCATCTTATCACCAGTAACAACTGCATAATGGGCCACACTTGTCGTACCTGTTCTGAAACCGAATGGATCCATCCGCATTTGTGGGGACTTTCGTCTCATGGCGAACACAGCTGCGGTTGCGGAACAATATCCCCTCCCTCGGCTAAAGGGCGGCGAAGTATTCACCACTCTCGACTTGACGCTAGCTTACAACTACCCTTGGATGGCAAGGCTCAAGAATTGACTGTGCTCAACACCCACAAGGGCCTATTCTGCTTCAACAGACTTCCCTTTGGAGTAAGTTCAGCTCCAGCCATCTTTCAGACGAATGGACTTACTCTTTAGGAATCTGCCACGCGTCCAAGTTCACCTCGATGATATCAGCATAGCGGAGAAGAAAAATGACTTTGCACTACTAAGACAAGTGCTCCAACGGTTACGCAGAATGGATTGAGACTGAACCGCAAGAAATGTAGACTTCGCCAAAAAGAAGTCAGCTTTCAGTGTCATCGCGTGGATGCTTCTGGCCTCAAGCCCAAGGACGACAATATAGCAACTGTCATAAGGGCCCGACGCCGACCTCGGCGACGCAACTCGAAACATTTTTGGGATTAATTACTAGGCCAAGTTTCTGCCTAATTTGTCGACTCACCTGGCTCCACTGTACGACCTTAAAGAAGGGAGCTGCATTGAACTGGCCGAACAAACAAGAGACAGCCTTCAAGCACGTGGAAGAAGCAATCCACACTTCGAAGTTTCTAGCCCACTTCGACCCAAAGAAACCATTGAGGCTGGAATGTGATGCATCGTCAGTAGGAGTTGGCGCGGTTCTCTCCCCAGTCAAAAAAACCAAATGGGTCCAACTGGACAATTTCCAGTTGCCACCAATTGGTGTTGGACCAGTTGGATTTTCGCCACCCTTTGGGTGACATACCATTCATAACCAATTGGGAGCGCCAATTGAATCCAACTGGCGTCCCAACTGTATTCAAATGGTAGCCAGTTCGGAATAACTGGTGGCCAATTGGTGAGCCATGTAGATCTGATGGGTTGCCCAATTGGATTGCTTTTGCAAACCATTTCGATCCAACTGGTCACCCAATGGGATGTTAATCATTTTTTTGTGTGTGAATTTGGGTCATTAACACAGATCTCATCTGTCACACCATACAACCCACGCAGTCGACCCAGTCTCACTGCGTGAGCAAAACTTTAGAGAAAGCTTCCAGTGGAGAAGTGCAAAAATGCTCCACTGACGTTACTACTCGGATATGATCACGTCCACCAGGCGTATTCTGACCTGCATGGTAGTGCCACGTTTTCACAAAAGACAGGTAATTTTTTGGCAGATCTGTTAATGCAACGATGAAATAAATGCTGTGGTCCTATGACCTGAGTAAGGTACAAAGATCTTTTATTTAATCAATGTTGTTACAGCTGCAAAAATATGTATATGGGTTATTTTCTTGTTTCAAAGTGTTTCTCATTTCTGTGTCTTCCAAATGAAACCATTTGGGTTGTCAGTGAATACCCATTGAAACCAACTGGTTGGACCAATTAACTCCCGACTAGACATACAAAATGACGAAAAAGTGACTCCCAATTAGAACTGCCCTACCAACAACTCCTTAATGTCAAATTCATATAGCAAAAACAACCAGACTCAGCAATCTTCAAACATTCTGATCATGGGAAAGCTTGAATCAACCATGATCGGGCATCCAATTGGACAATCCAAATATTCCAATTGGAAAACGGCTGTCCCAATGGGTTCCCAATGGGTTCCCAATTGGACCATTTGCAACCAACTGGACTACAGGTATTCCGATTGGGAGGCCAAATGGAAAATTCTGTGCCAACTCGCATGGCCAGTTTGAACTGTCAAGTCCAGTTGGACTGCCCCATTGAAGTTTGCCACTCCATATGGATTCCAGTTCACTCCATTTGTGATCCCTTTACTAACAAATGGTATATCCAGTCGGACCAATTGGCTTTTTTTGACTGGGTCTCACCGGGTAAATGGAATGAACTACCCCATAGGACTCCGTTCCCTTCCTGCAGGGACGTCTGCGTGAGCATGCGTTTGGTGTGTGGCAACACCACGGACCCGGGCCAACGGGGGTCTTCGACCGCCTCCCACGTGTCGCCGTGCGTGGCTTAGCCGTGTCCGGAGAAAAGGGAATCCTGGGGGTTGAGCCGACGCCGGGTGATTGGACCTTTAAGGCCCCCCGGCAGAGGCAACACACCCCTTTGGCCTCAGCTTCACGTAGATGGCACCCCTGGGCTGACCCACCCAGGGGAAATTGGCAGCCGCCTTTCCTATCTCTCTCTCCCTATATCTTCGCCTCTCGCTCTTACTTTTTATCTGTACCCAGGCAGCACGCCAACACAGGACTTATATAGGCGTGAAGTCGGCCAAAGTCGGCAGCGATATCGGGCCTAAGTCGGCAAATCGCTCTCGCGCTACTTTCACCCACATGTGCCCGATGACGGCCAGCCAGAATGGCGCCACTGTGGCGAAGCCACCATGGGTCGAACTTGGCCAGCCAGAGTGGGCGAAATTTGGCCAGCCAGAGTGGCCGAAATTCGGCCAGCCAGCGTGGGCGAAATTTGGCCAGCCAGAATGGATCAAATTTGGCCAGCCAGAATGGGTCAAATTTGGCCAGCCAGAATGGGTCGGATTTGGCTAGGTAGCATTGGCCGATGTTGCGGGCATTCAGGCTTTTTTGGCGTGTTGTCGGCCCCGCCGACATCGGGAAACCCCTTGCGCGACCGTTCACAGCCACTATGGTGTTTGTAGTTTACCCCACGTGTGTCGCGCCGTTTGGATTGCGATAATTTTATTTTTTGTTTTCACATTTTCGAAGGACCAACAGTAGTTTGTGTAAATGTGCCTCTCATGCATACGCGAAAGCTTTATTAACACAGTAATAAGTGGGGCTAAGTGGATCCTCTGTAGTTTCTATTAATGCGTTCTCACCAAAACAAATAACACAACAAGAGAGGTTTATAGGGAAAAGCACCATTTCATTTATTTTGTGAACTCTGCATTGATAATATGCTATTCTCGTGTTGCACCGTCGTAGTGGAAAAGCTTCGGCAAGGTGGAACCTGCGGGAAAAGGCGTGAAAATTAGCACAGCTGTGGAGCACATCAGCACTATACTATAATTCCATGCAACTTATGTGCGACTCATGAACAAACGCGGAAATACAAGAAATGTCAGAAACATTCATAATCGGGCACTACTTTAGAAAATAACAAAACAAAGTCGTCCTTTTAAATATAATGAATCTATGTTCAATATCCAACCCCGAGATCTTGGTGCCGTGTCGCTTTAGATACCCAAGGGGGAAAAAAACGTGAGTAAAGGATCTGTTGCAAAGCAACTTTAAAAGCGGCACATTACTTGAAATAGGTGCATCTTGCATTATAATAAATTTAATATTTTTGGCATACATCGTAAAGGAAAACATGTAGACGTGAGCTAACACGACACACCCCAGGGATGGGATCGTTAGGCAAAAAATGTTCTTAAATGATAGGTGTAAGGTGCATTATAAGCAGATATTAGAGAAGGAACCTCTTTTCAAGGCTACTTTAAAAACGCCATCGCGTGCCGAACTGCCGCACATGTCCTGCACCAAGGAGCGCGCGTTCGGTATCACATTACCTTTAAAAATACGGGCAAGAAAAGATAACGTTACGAGACGAGAACTGCAAGTCACCACACAAAGGGTGTTTGATACAAGCACAGGATTAACTACATGAAGTAAAACTGCTTTGGGACAATGTACGTAGGCTCTTTATTCGAAAATAAGGAGCCTACGCACCTCACGACACAAATAATATATAAAGTGGAACCGGTGCTTCCACATGACAACAATATGTGCCACATTCCATTTTGAAAACTGGCCAGCAACTTACCGAATTTTGGCATCCGCTCTGCACTCTTCAGCTGTGAGTCCGCAATACAAATTCGGCGACGACACTGTAGTCTCACCAAAAGGCACAGGCTTGTGTTCATATACAACCGATGTCACAGTTGGTATGGGCATTGTCTTAGGAGGTACACTCGCCAAGGAATCGCGCAATCAACTTGAATGATCGATAAATGCGGTACATGATAAACGATAAACGCGTGGACAGACTGCGTGCAGCCGCTGAAACTCGTTCTTACACCTTGCACGTTGGTAGCGATGCAGCCGCGACGAGAGAGCGCGGAGAGAGTTCCTCGTGGTTTCCCCCTCGGAAGGCAGCGAACGCCAGCAAAAGCAGGTTCAGAACCACATTCTTTGCAAACTGCAGATGAGCACAATGGATGTTCACGGAGGGGGCCGTGACAAAGGTGGCCAGTTCGGGAGGGGACGCGCGCCCCCCTCCCCACACACTTTTTTGTATGTTTAGTTGCTGCTGGCTTAGCACGTGCTAGGTTGCTTCTCGGCAGAGCACGCTCGTTTTTCATGCTTTCTTTTTTTTTTTTGTAGCTGTCTCAAAACGTGGAAGACAGCATGTCTGTGGGGCAAACATTTTTGCACAATGGCGGGGACACCCGCCGGGACTGCATTTGTTACGTGCAGCTCAGTGCAGCCTGTGGGGTATGCTGGCACGCATGTGTTCTCTTGCCAGCTACTTGTAACACAGGATTTTGCAGAGACTGAACCACCCACTATAGCTAAAAACGAGAGCGAAATGCTGCACTGCACGCAACAAACGTAGCGAGGACGCACGGCGCCGCCATTCTGTTTGAATTCCTGCCATTTTCTTCAGCGCACGAGAGACATGCACGTTCTGCCTTTCCGCACGACAAGAAATACTGCGATGACTCTGTCTCTACGCGCCCTTCTTTTGCCCTTATTGGTTATAAATAAATGAGTTGTTAAATATCAGAATACGCACATGTGCGCTTATATCAACGCCATAGTCTCATACGAACGCCAGTGATAAATCCGACACACTGCACAGAGCATGCACTCAAGCTCGATATATTCTGCTCATTTAACCAGTACAACGTAACCGATGGCCGATGTGTAAACGAATTCGATATGTATGGAAAGAACGGAAAAACGGACGTTACACAAAAAAGCAAAAAAAGCATGTATTATACGCAATGGCGTGGACATATTAAGGAATTATTAGCCTATTGTATCTGCGTGGTAGTAGAGAGCATGGAGGTGCATTGTCTACCCGACCAGTAGACAATTATTTTCTTTTGCTGAGCTTATGCGAGCTGCGATACATGCGTTGCGCTGTACAGGAGCTGTTTTTGAAAGGAATGCACTAGTTTCGCGAACGCACTGATGAAATGTAGTGGAGGGCCACGTGGTCAACAACAGCTTGACTTAGGACGGCTGGTTTATGCTGTAACCCTGCTCAAACGTATCAAGAAACCAGGGAACAGAAGAGAGCTTTGATTTTCAACTGATTTTTTTTTCAGTGCATGCTTGCTGTTTTTATATAACATAAGATACGCAGATCGCCTGCACAAGAACACTCTGTGATCAGATACACTCTAGTAGAACTCACCAGAAAAGCTCTCTCTATATCAATTATAGGTGTGTGCATTTGTTTGCCACCTTTGAGATGAAAAATGCTTGCCATATCACGTACTGCTTGGTATTTCTCGTTTTTGCTTTTTTCGCAAATGTCGTGGTCTTGACAAGAGCACTTCATTTGAATTTGCAATACAAATGGATCTATGTATTTCATGGTCCTCTCATTATAGAGCTAGCACTAGATCAGTATTGTCTCCTCGCTGTCGCAATGTTAGCTCTGTATACCGTTCTTTTGCATAAGTTGCTAAATGTCAGTAGTATAACGCCGGTGGCGAGTTTATCTCCGCTTCAGCGCACCATAAAGTCGGCGCTAGAACTTTTTTTCTCCACGCGCTGTTACCTCCATATGCCTTTTCCTTCCATAGGTTGCTAAATGTCAGTAGTATAGCGCCGCTTGCAACTGTTTATCTTTGTTTGAACATATGAGTGCTGGTTATGCCCATCGATGTATGCACGAACTAGTTCAATTTCTATGAATTTAAATTTTCTGACATGCGCGCTGTCAGATAATTTTCCACCATGCTTGTCGATCCTTCTGGCTAATGTTTACTGTTGCGCCAGCCTGTTTCGCAAAGTTCCCGCAAAACAGCCTGTAGATGTATATATGAATAGTTTATATGCATGTTTTTTTGTGTGCCCTGCTTATTAAAAACAACGCGCGCGAACATAATGTCATATATGCTGCTCAAAACGCACGTGCGCTATGTTCCGGCACTGAAACGCGTATACATGAATATATGAAGCTCAACATCTTATTCTTACGTCGAATCTCTCAAGTGAATTTCGGTCATCCTTGTGTCGATCGGATCTCTATTGTTATATACAGCAGGCTTCCAAAGAGGCCCGGCCGATATCAACCATGAAAGGCTGCGGCGTAGTCGACGTTGCCTCCAGGACAACAGAAATGACTCAATGTCTCCTGTGAAATAATCTTCCTGGGCAAATATCGTGCCAAATTCGCCATTCCTCAGGTGATTCTGATGAGCGGCAAAATCGGCGCCACATTTGCCGGAGAAAGTTATCGGCTAGCCGACGGGGGCTTTAAGGTGGCATACTTGGCACAGTGTTGCCGATAAATGGCGTCGGCCAGCCCATATTGTCTGTAGAAAGGCAAAATCGGCGCCATAGTTGCCGTTGAAAGCCATCGCCTCAGCCGATGTCGGCAGTAACGCGGCATAAGCGGCCCCATGTTGCCGATTACAGTAGACGGCCTGCCGATATCGGCGGGGCAGCGGCTATAGTAGCCCGACGTTGCCAGTCATTGACGGCGGCGTGGCCGATACTGGCTCGCTGTCGGCAACATTAGGCCGTGGATGGGCCGAACTTTGCCGCCATAAAACCAATATCGGCCCTACGTTGCGTGCTGCCTGGGTACTGTCCTTTCCTCTCTTCAATATATTTCCCCATTTCGCTGCAGCTAGGGTTAACCTTGTCTGGATGACGAACCTTGGTTCACTATATTAGATTATAGTGGCGGTGTACAGCTGGGCGGTGTACAGAAAAACCGAGAAATCCCGATCGGGAGAGGTGTGAGACAGGGAGATACGATATCCCCGGTGCTATTCACTGCATGTTTAGAGGAAATCTTTAAAACGTCTAGACTGGGAAGAGAAGGGAATTCGAAATAGATGGAGAATATCTCAACAATTTAAGATTTGCAGTCGACATTGTACTCTTTAGCAATGATGGAGACGAACTATAAAACATGATTGATGACCTAAACAAGAAAAGTATTAAAATTGGGTTAAAAACGAATAGGCAAAAGACCAAAGTTATGCTCAATAGCCTAGCTAAGGAACAGGAATTTAAAATCGACAATGAACCCTTACAATGTCTAAGCGAATACCTATATCTTGGACAGTTAATAACAGGAACTCCCAACCATGAAAAAGAAATTCTCCGTAGAATAAGGATGGGCTGGAGCGCATTCGGAATTACGAAATCATGACTGGAAACTTACCGCTCTCGCTAAAGCGAAAAGTATTCAATCACTGCATTCTCCCAGTACTAACGTACGGTGCAGAAACGTGGAGGATAACGAAAATACTAGAGATGAAACTAAGGAGCGCGCAACGCGCAATGGAAAGAAAAATGATAGGGTTAACGCTAAGAGATAAAAAACGAGCAGAATGGATCAGAGAACAGACAGGAGTAGCCGATATTATTATATCAATTAAAAGAAAGAAGTGGACCTGGGCAGGACACATCATGAGGAGGAAAGATAACAGATGGACTGTAAGAGCGACAGAATGGATACCAAGAGAGGGAAAACGCAACAGAGGCCGGCAAAAGGTTAGATGGAGCGATGAAATTAAAAAGTTTGCGGGCATAAAGTGGAACCAACTCATTCAGGATAGGGTGGAGTGGAAATCGTTGGGAGAGGCCTTCGTCCTGCAGCGGACCTAAACAGGCTGATGATGATGATGATGATGATGATGACAGCTGGCGTTGGTAGGTGTGTGCAACACATCCTCCCACATCCCCTTGTTGGGCTCCGTGGTGGGTGGCTGGTACCGCTGCCTAAGCGAAACCGGCATGCTATGTTGAGCACATCCTTTCTGAAACCTGATCGTACCCTTAAACTGGTAAAGACCGAAGAAGCAGCAAATTTCTTTGCAAAGGATCCTAAACAGTTCCCCAAAATCATGTAATTCATAGTGACGTTTAACATGAAAATGCGCGAACGATTTCGCCGTTTTTGGTAGCAAGAAGCCTGACTGGCAAACTAGGACCAGGATAAAAGGCATCTAAGATGGCCAGTGGCGATCTGCTGCTTGAACATCGAGACATCAAAGAGTATGAAAATCTTCCCACCCTCAAGTCATTTGGCGAAATTCCTGTCACAATCACCCCACATCGCTCCGTGAATACCGTTCGTGGTGTCGTTTCAGACGAAGATCTTCTGAACCTCTCTGACGCAGAACTTCTTGATGGCTGGAAGGAACGAAACGTGATCGATGTACAAAGAATAAAAATAAGAAAGGACAACCATGAAAAGCCAACCAAGCACATAATACTGACATTTGGTTCAAGTGAACTTCCAGAGACTATAGAAACAGGCTACACCAAACTAAGAATATGGCCATAGATACCCAACCAACGTAGATGTTTGAAGTGCCAGAGATACGACCGCAGTTCCCACATTTGTAGAGGACAATCCACTTGTGCCAGGTGTGCCTCGACAGACCATATCTCTGACAGCTGCGATGCTGCAGCTTCCTGTGTTCACTCTGGTGGTGAGCACCCAGCATATTCACGGTCTTGTTCCATATGGAAAAAAGAGAACGACATTATTTCATTGAAAGTCAGGGAAGGCATCTCTTTTAAAGAAGCAAGAAAGAGATGTTCAGCATTCCACGGCACATCATATGCGGATGCGACGCGTCAGGGGGCAGCGTCACACTGACCCCCGCCACTTGCCCGGCCTGCGCATAGCGAGGCGGCTGCTGTGGCACCTGCCCCCGTGGTGGCAGTAGTTAAATCTACTCCGCCAACTTGTGAACAGAGGCCGGCGACCGCAGGGCCGTCGGGTCTCAAGGCCACGCCCCGCCAGGCGAGGCCTGAAGCTCGCACAACGAGCCTGCATGCGCGGGCGTCCAGTGCCTCCCACGAGGCACTGGACACTACACCGGTACCATCGGTGCCGAAAGAGTGGTGCAGTTCTGCTGACCGCAAGAAAAAAAAAGCAGAAAATCGGGGGTCCTGATAAGGACCCTTCTGCATACACTCTTCACTACCTTCCTACACGGAACACCATAATTTTTGCTAATATGACGACGCAAATAATGTATTGGAATATCAAGGGCCTATGTCGCAACCTAGACGACATAAGTGAGCTTCTACGCTGCTACCAGCCGAAGGTTTTGTGTGTCCAGGAGACGCATTTAAACTCAAAACAGGTGAACTTCCTCCGGTGTTACGCCGTCTATAGGAAAGACCATGATGAGGCCTCTGCTTCATCGGCAGGAGTCGCGATAGTGGTGGATAAGTCTGTTCCTTGCCATCATATTGTCCTCCAAACGCCCCTCGAGGCGGTTGCCGTCCGTGCAATCTTATTTAAGAAGTTGGTTTCAATATGTTCTATTTATATACCGCCTAATTATCAACTGATCAAAGAGGAATTGTACACTCTCATTAAACAACTTCCAGAGCCTTACATTATCGTAGGCGATTTTAATGCCCATATTATCTTATGGGAAGACTCGCGCTGTGACCGAAGAGGCCGTCTTGTAGAAAATTTGCTGGTAACATCGGATGTATGCCTGTTCAACAAAAAGGAACCAACGTATTTCAGCTTAGCACACAAGTCATACTCATCAGTGGATCTCCCGATTGGCTCTGCAGTCCTTTTTCCTTTCCTGGAATGGAATGTCATCAAAAACCCTTTTCGAAGGGACCATTTTCCCATAACATTGAACTTGAAGGTGCAACAAGACTCTCTGCCTCATGCTCCCCGATGGAAACTAGAATCTGCGGACTGGGAGCATTTTAATCAGTTTATGTATTTATCACAAGATTTTATCAATAATTTTAGCATAGATGCTGCTGTTACATATTTTACCGCTTTTGTTTTAGATGCAGCAGAAAGGTTTATGCCGTAAACGAATGGTCATTCCTGCAAAAGAGTTCCTTGGTGGAATGATGACTGCAAACAGGCGCGAAGGAAGCAAAATAAGGCATGGGGTATCCTGCGCAAATATCCAATGGCGGAAAATCTTGTTCAATTTAAACAGATAAAATCTCAGAGAAGGCGCACACGACGCCAGGCAAGACGGGCAACCTGGCAGAAGTTCCTATCAGGTATAGATTAGTACACTCAGGAGGCGAAAGTCTGGAATAATCTGCGAAGGCTAAATGGACAGCCATCCCAAGCATTGCCTCTTGTGAATTATGAGGGAAATACCGTGGTAGACCAGGCAGATGCTCTAGAAGAGCTTTTCGAACGTATTTCTACTTCCATGCACTACCCGCGGTCTTTCCAGAGATACAAAGAGAACGAGGGAAGCAAGCCACTGGATTATAAATGCCACCAGAATGAACCCTACAATCGTCCGTTTTACATGGCTGAGTTAAGAGCTGCACTAGCTTCCTGTCAGAGTTCGGCACCGGGACCCGACAGAATTGTGTATGATATGATTAAACACCTACACCTCGATACACAAATGACACTGCTCGCAATCTCTAACAATATCTGTACTGAGGGACACACTCCAATCGCGTGGAAAGAAGCCATAGTTGTTCCTGTTCTAAAGCAGGGAAAAGACCCCCCTTTGGTAACAAGCTATCGTCCAATAGCACTTACGAGTTGCCCTTGCAAGGTGTTTGAAAAAATGATAAACTGCCGCCTCTTGTATCACCTTGAATATAGTCACATCCTTGACCCGTATCAGTGCGGATTTAGAGAGGCCCGGTCGGCTAATGACAACCTCGTGCGTGTAGAGGCCGACATTCGCAACGCATTTGCCCACAAACAGTACTTTCCGTCCGTGTTTTTGGACATTGAGAAAGCGTACGACACGACGTGACGCTATGGGATTCTCCGTGATTCGTCCAGAATGGGTGTTGGCGGGAGCATGTTTAATATCATTGAGAGCTACTTGTCGAACCGGACATACCGCGTCCGGATTGGTAGTGCTCTTTCTAGCGTATTCATTAAAGGGACAGACAACCACCCAAAACTTGAATTGAGATGACCCCACTGGCGGAAGGATTGTGTGTTGCATTGGCTCAAACGACGCCAGTTTTCCTCAATAAACACGGGTTTATGTTTTTATTTCTTCATTCAAAGTCACGAAAACTGACGTTTGGTAACTCAAGCGGCAAACATACGAACTAAAGTTAGAGTGCGGTCACGTGAACTTCTACAAATTTACGCAATATTTTATCTGTTTATTAGTATCGGACCGCATGAAACTTTTCATATTATACGCTTTTTGTCACTTGCAATGGGCAGATAACCCTTCGTTTGTAGCGCGCGTTGCTACTGCATGCTTCTGCTGTCACGTGCGAAAGCGTGGTTTCGGATCTAGCTGGCCTGGCTTGGCTCGGCTATGGCCAGAGTGGCGGCGCCGGAGCCCGGCCATTCATGAAGTAGGCGCGGACATGCGACAGAACGCCTTACAAATACAAGATCGGCCTGGCAAACAATGCCAGCTCCGTCGCACCGTCTTTTTATTTCAAAAAGTAGTCGAACAGGTCCAAGTGTGGGTGGTTAATCACAGCTACGCTCACTCCTGCGAAAGCAGAACGACGTCCGGAAGCGAGGCGGATTATCGGCATCGCGATCACTTTTCAACGTTGCTAGAGTGCGCACTCTGCTTTTTTTTGAGGCTTCTCAGATCGAAAAATTCTGCGTGCGAAATATCCACGCGCTTTTGGAAGTAACCGCTGCAGGTGAAAACAGTACAAGGGGCAAGCTTTCCATTGCGCCATAAAAAGGAGGGTCCTTAAAAATCGGTTGTCAGTCCCTTTAAGGAAACGGGAGTGTCGGAGGGTGGCGTTCTTAGTTGTACCCTCTTTGTTGTAAAAATGGGCTCTCTGCGATCATCAATTCGAAGAGATGTGTTTTATTCTGTATATGTTGATGATGTGCAGGTAGGCTTCCGATCATGCAATCTGACAGTTTGTGAGCGGCACGTACAACTTGCCCTAAACAATATATCAAAGTGGGCAAATGAGAACGGGTTCAGGCTAAATCCGCTGAAAAGTTCAGTAGTCATTCTTACAAGAAAAAGGGGCTTGGTCCAAGACCCAGTTATTGAACTACCTGGCCAGCGCTTAGCGTTAGATGGAGAACAAAAATTTTTAGGTATTGTACTTGATTCTAAGCTGACCTTTATCCACCACATAAAATATCTCAAGGCTAAATACCTGAAAACAATGAATATCCTAAAGCTTCTATCGCACACATCATGGGGCAGTGACAGGAAGTGCCTCATGAATCTTTATAGGAGCCTCGTTCGATCTCGGTTGGACTGCGGCGCGGTAGCTTATCAGTCGGCTACACCCAGCGCACTCAAGATGCTGGACCCTGTTCATCACTTAGGCATACGCCTCGCCACCGGTGCCTTCAGAACAAGCCCGGTCGGAAGTCTTTATGTCGAGTGGAATGAATGATCTCTCCATCTACAGCAGTTCATACTATGTCTTAAATTATTTTCTGAATGTACACTCCAACCAAGGACACCCTTGTCATACCACCGTAAATGATGTGACATCCGCAACGTTGTTTCGCAAAAGACCATCAGTGAGAGAGCCATTCTCTCTTCGTGTGAGGAAGCTCTGCGATGACATGGATACTCCACTGCTTGAGCATCGCCTAATGGCTCCGCCTGAACCTTTCTCACCGTGGCTTTAGAAGATGGTAGACTGTGACATGTCGTTCGTGGAAGTGACTAAACATGCACCAGAAGCTCATATCCACATGCACTTTTTGGCATTTCAGTTGAAGTTTTCCTGCCCAGAATATTACACCGATGCCTCTAAATCCCATGCCGGCGTGTCTTACGCAGCTGTCGGCCCATCCTTTTCGGAATCTGGTGTTCTACAACCTAACACAAGCATCTTTACAGCTGAGGCATATGCCTTATTGTCTGCTCTGAAGCACATCAAACAATCGAAAGTGCATAAAGCTGTCATATACACAGATTCATTGAGTGTTGTGAAAACCTTAAGTTCATATTGCAAACACAGAAATCCAGTCATTATTGATCTGTATTCTCTCTTGTGCTCTATTTACACTTCTGGCCAAAATGTGACTGTATTCTGGGTGCCAGGGCACCCGTAATATAAACGGGAATGAGCTGGCTGACCAGCTTGCCACATCTGCTATCACAAACACTGCCAAATCAAACATTGCTGTCCACGTGATGGACATGAGACCTTATGTGCGTAAAAGACTTAGAATTTACTGGCAACGACTGTGGGATGCCCAGACCCACAACAAGCTTCATTTAATTAAGAGAAATATAGAAAACTTGCCATCCACTACAAAATCTAGACGAACTGATGTCCTATTCTCGAGACTGAGAATAGGACACACGGAACGCACAATTATCTTTTGACAGGGGATGAACCTCCGACCTGTGGTAGGTGCGAGGAGGCACTGACTGTGCTTCATGTCCTCATACAATGTCGTGACCACGAGCCTCTGAGAAAAAGACACGTTTCAAGGGCTTATCGGGGACATATGCCCCTTCATCCTGCGATGCTTTTACGAATTGATGCACTTTTTCACCAGCATACGTTATGAAATTTTCTTAAACATGCCGGCACATTGAAAGTTTTTTCTGAAAAACGTGCGTAGAACATCCTCTGCAAGAGGATGTTTTTTACGAGAGAACGCCTTAAATGCATGCGTCTCTGGCCCATGCAAAGCAAGGGCTTCTGAGACAGCAGTGCCCAGCATCACTTCACCCTCTTAGTATTCTTATTCATTCTACAGTTTTTAGGCTCATTGCAGATACTTCATGTCGCTCTCATGGTTTTAAACGGTTATATGTTTTACACACTTTGAGTGCGCAGTATTTTAGGCCACTCTGCCGCCATTTTGCATATACCTATTGTAATAGCACTCATCATCGTTTGCTGAATTTCCTTTGTCTTGGCGCTCTTTGGCCAAAAATGGCCCTTGCGCCACAAAACATTAAATATCAGCATCACTCCATTCCAGAACGTTAACCTAAGCAGAACGAAACTATTCACAACTGATATGGAAGCGCTGGCTCTTCTTTATGGGGTGACCAGGTTTAAAGACTATTTGTACGCAAACAAATTTTTCTTGGTGACTAATCCTAAACCGCTAACAGGTCTCTTCAATCTGACCAAAGCCATTCCTCCCATGGCGGCAGCCAGGATACAAAGATGGGCCCTCCTGCTGGACAATTACCAGTATGTCTTAGAGTATCACAAAGGTACAGACACCGGCAATGCTGATGCACTGGGCCGGCTGCCACTTCGAACCTGTGAAGAAGCTAAGAGCCTGCAAGAAAACCCAGAGTATGTGTTGTACACAGACTCCTGAACAAGTAAAGGCGTCACAGTACGGGATTTAGTACAGTTCACGGACTTGGATCCCACCTTGGAACAAGTCAAGCAGTGGATTGTTCAAGGTGCGCCACATTCTTTAGGGGTGTACCAACAGCAATACCTGCCCTATTTCACCAAGAGACAAGAACTGACGACCACAGAGGGTTTGATCTTCTGGGGACGTCGAATTGTCATACCTGCTCCTGCAATCAGACCTGTCTTAAGTATTTTACACGAAAATCACTCTGGGATGGCAGCTATGAAAAAGACAGCCTGATCGTTGTTCTGGTTTCCAAACGTGGATGGAGAAATAGAACGCCTAGTACGAGCTTGTGCAGTCTGTATAGAAGCCGCACCAATGCCTCCACGACATACGCCAGTACCATCGCCAGTCCTGAGCGAATGATGGAGCCGCCTGTATCTAGATTTCGCAGGTCCATTGGATAGGCACATGATATCAGTCGTAATAGACGCAACAACTAAATGGATCGAAGCACTGCCTTTGAAGTTAGCCACGTCAGAAACTACTGTGCATGCCCTACGAGTCACTTTTGCGAGGTTCGGTCTGCCCAGAATCGTAGTAACCGACAATGGGACGCAGCTCTCCATTGAATTTTTCCGAGACTATAAGGATAGGAACAAAATACAGCACCTCACCACAGCCCCATATTTATTTATTTATTTCCAAATACTGCAGCCCAATGCAGGGCTATTGCAGGAGTGGGTTACATGAATACACTAGGAAGAATAACAGTAACATCACAGCAATATCGTCACCTCCAAAGCACAACCGGGCACAGAATGAGACAAAAGATAGTAATGTCATTCAAATTACTTCAAAAAATCTGATATGTTCATTTCACGAACAGAACCAGGGAGATCATTCCAGTAAGCAATAGTCCTTGGAAAGAAACTGTATTTGAACCACAATACAACGGTCTGGCAGGAAGGGCAGCTCGCACAGTCAAGGAAGGACTGAAGAAAATGAGACAGGCAAAATTACAAACAAGACTCGCCAGATTCTTATGCACGTACCGTAGAACACTGCTCAAGTAAGGCAAGTCTCCGGCAGAGTTACTGCTGGGATATCAAACAAGAACAGAGATAGACTGTATCACACCGAACCAACGAACAAGATACGCAGGGCACCGGGACAAGACTCCACAGAATTGGGAACAGGGTCAACGACGTGTTTGGGCCCGAAGCTGAACGAGATCGATATGGATACCGGCTGTAGTGAGGGAACAACAGGGAGCAACAATGATCACCGTTGACACTCAACAAGGGGTTCAACGAACACAACTCGAGAAAATATGGCAAATGAGTCCTGCGGAAACCCGCAAGGTGGAGTAACGTTTATGAAAGGGAAAATTGACATTCACCCGTTTTTGTAGCACAAGGCTACAAGGAAATCCATGCGGATTTCTCAGAAATGAAACCTTCCTAGTTGCCGAAAAATTGGTCCTGGTCCGGGGTTCGAACCCGGCACCATGTGCTTCGAGTTGTAGATGGATTCGCCCTCGCGCTGTCAATCGCTGGCCTGGTTAGCTCAACTGGCAGAGCGAGCGCTCCGGACAGGCGTTGGTCCCGAGTTTGAACCCCGGATCAGGACGAATTTTTCGGCACCTATGAAGCTTTCATTTCTGAGAAATCCGTACGGAGTTCCTTGTAGCCTTGTGCTACAAAATGGGTGGATGCTAATTTTCCCTTTCATATACATCTCTAGAAAGTGCGAAGACAAACAGTACCAGTGCATACACCGAGAGAATAAGATCAGACAAACGACCACACGATGTCAAGACCGTCAGGCATCGAGATACAAAGACAGGACGCCTCCTCAGAGTCGGGAAACTAACGTATGCCGGCGGTGCAAGCCCCTGACCAAGACACTTCACTCCGGAGGTCTACTCGTCAGCGCAGACTCCATGTCCGTCTCAATCTTTAGGGAGAAAATGATGTGTCTGCGGCTGGCAACCTAGAGCGCGTGACGTGTACGTCATCAACCCCTATATGTGCCACTGCAGAGCACGCAATAAAGGTTCCATTTTCTACATTCGCCATGTAGTTGTTTATTGGCTGGACGCAACGTATCATGCGTGGTTACGGTACTCGGCGGCTACCCAAAAAACGCGGGTTCGACCCCGGCCGCGGCGGTCGAATTTCCGACGGAGGCGAACATGCGAGACCCCCGCACGTTAAACCCAGCTGGTCAAAATTTCCGCAGCCCACTACTACTGCTTCTCTCAACCGTCTATCTCTTTCATTCCCTTTACCCTACCCCGACGGGCCTTAGCCATGCTCCCGACATGGGTGGCAGAAATGAGCGCCCTTTCCCTAACCGAAGCAGAAAAGACGAAGAGCGCGCACCTGTGCGAGGGGAACTTCAAGCTCGTGCTCTTCCGGATGCTGGATGGGTTGATCTAGCGCTGCCAGGCTAATCAGCGTACATCGCGAAGAACCGAACTTATAGAGCCGGTGCTCACACCAGCCGAGACGAGACTGGTGTGTTCTTGCGAGCAATCAGCGTGCCAGCGAGCCTGTCCCGACCATGTCCGGAGATCAGTCGGAGCTAGTCTGCGCCGTCCTTGCTGTGACCAAGCTATTCCTGGTTGGGCGTGAGGCGTCCGCGCGAGCCAGGCGACAGGTCCGGCACAACGAGCTGGCTGAGGGCGTGGTCGCGGTGCTGCGCCTGCTGACAGCGTGAAGATGTGTGCTGCTGCGTGAGCAGTGCAGGGTCTGCTCGTGCACGCTCCGACTTGTGGGACTGGGTTTTGCAGACGACGCTGCGAACCTCGAGCACTACAACTTCAGCGTCTCGAAGTACTGTGAGTGACCATCATTGGGGACGTTCGTACAGGACGTTCTACTGTTATTGTAAGAGCCATTCAGTGTAGCAACTAACCGTTGTAATCGTATGTGTTAGTCCACGTGCCTATCATAAATGTCTCCCTGTCCATGACTTTGCTTCCCATATCCTGCGTCCTGGGCCCACGAACCACCACACAGTATTTCCATGTAACACTACGTACTTTTCTTATTAATAATCCCCGCTGGTTCTCGCATCACTTCCGAGCCACAAACCGCGACATCACACCTGCTTCCCGATGAAAAAACTGCTAAGGCTAACGCATATAACTAGTTTTTTTCAATGAGTGCTTAGCTCACAACGTTATTCCGCAAGTTCATCACGTTCAATAATATTTTATGTGAATCGGTTTGGCTTGAATTTAACCATAGTTTTATACCGGTTAATAGCCGTAATACTATTATAGCTTCCATCTATCGATCACCTTCTTCATCGTATTCTGATTTTTGCGATCAATTAAGCAACATTTTTAATAACCTAGTGAGAGAAAATAAGAACGTTGTCTTATGTGGTGATTTCAACATAAATATCATTGATCCTGATAGTGCATCGTGCCTAGAATATATGAATTGTTCATATTGCTTTGGCTTTACTTCGCATATTTCAGTACCAACTAGAAATGATTTCCTAGGTTCTAGCACACTAATAGATCATATTATCTCCAATATTTCAGCTGATCCCATTGCAGCTGCGATAGATCATTGCATTACAGATCATAGTCCAGTTTTCTACATTCTGGGTTCCAAAAATAGCAAGGCCAGTAACATCTTCACAAAACGCCGATTCAATTCAGACAAATTTGTACAAACAATCAAAGCAATAGACTGGACATCGGTGACTAATGAGGACTGCGCGGAAAAGGCTTTTGAGTCTTTCTCAGAAGTAATAGCTTCAGGTATAGAAGCATGCAGCACTTCCACTACTGTGACGAAGTGGTATCGTACAGCCAGAAATCCATGGATAAGCAACTCATTGTTGAAGTCCATTAATAAAAAGAATAACCTTCATAAGAAATTAAAGTCGCAGCCTTTCAATCTCGCATTAAAATCCCGCTTCCAGAAATACTCAGCGACATTATCTTCTTTACTAAGGAGCGCTAAGCGCAATTACTACCAGAATCTCATTGTAAAAAACATAGGTAACACGAGACGCTGCTGGCAAGTCATTAATGAATTTTTGAATAAAAAGGAGTACTCAGCGCCCACAATAAAAATAAAGCAAGGCGACGAAATGTTTATAGACCCTGAAAGAGTGGCCACGGCGTTCAGTGAGCATTTCTGCGCAACTGCGGATACGCAGCAATCACCAAGTCATTTACGCGATATGCCACGGTGCAGTCAGTCTTTTTACTTGCATCCGACGTCTGCAGATGAAGTTTTCCAGGTTATGATGTCATTGAAGACCACAGGTGCTGGATTAGATCCTATCGATCCATCTAAAGCAAAACTAGTTTCAAACATAATATCCCCACCTCTGGCAGTAATTATCAACAAACTGTTTTCTGCGGGTGTGTTTCCGAGCTGCCTCAAGGCCGGTAAAATAGTCCCAGTTTTTAAAAAGGGCGATAAGACTTCTGTGCATAATTACAGGCCAATATGTATTCAACCTTTCTTTGGTAAGGTTATCGAAAAGCTATTTCACATTAGATTAATGCGATATTTGAAAAAATTTAACCTTTTGTCTCCGCATCAATTCGGATTTCGGCAAGGATATTCAACTGAGCTGGCACTGATTACCCTAACTGAGGAAATTAAACAAGCTATCGACAGAGGACTACTTGTGGGATCTGTATTTATCGATTTCACGAAGGCTTTTGACACCATAAATCATCAAATACTACTTGCTAAGCTCGAATCATTCGGCATGTCTGGTCCGCCACTAAATTTTATTAAAAGTTACCTCCGTAACCGGTCTCAAACGGTACACGTTAACGGCCGCCATTCTTCATCGCCTAAGTCAATTAACGTAGGTGTTCCACAGGGATCAATTTTAGGCCCACTTTTATTTTTGATGTTTATTAATGACTTGCCTACCATTCTAACTAGCACAAAATGCATATTATATGCTGACGACACAACCACCTTTACATCAGCTGAATCAGTTTATACACTCCAGACTCAGCTTAACACAGATTTACATAGCGTGTCTTTATGGTGCAAAGGCAATCAGCTACAGATCAACGCTATTAAAACCATCTTTATGGTGTTCCATTCCCCACGAACCTCACTTGACGTATCACCTGCCATTCACATCAATAATTCTGTCATAAAAATTTCCAGTGAAGCGCGGTTTCTTGGCGTCATTTTAGATACAGAACTAAAATTTCATAAACATGCCGCATCACTCGTTAAAAAGATTGCATTTGGAATCCACGTTATCATCAAGACAAGAACCTATTTTCCGCCACACATCGTACGTTCCTTGTATTTTGCCTATATTCATAGCCATATTTCGTACTGTGTATCAACTTGGGCCAACACATATTTCACACACATTGAACGGTTGCAGCGACTTCAGAATCAAGCAGTCAGACTAATGACTTTCAGTCCATTTCATTTGTGCTGCAGCTCCCTGTTCTCTGAGCTTAACATACTCTCATTAAGACACTTATTTTGTCATAGAGTATCCATAGTCGCCTATAGGCTCATCATGAAAGACATCTCCATTGCATGTATTGATCACCATCACTTAACTAACACCAATATTACCCGCTTTGCCCAGCGCAATAATCTTCTTTTGCCGGCCGTAAGGACAAACTACGGGAAATTCACAACCCTTTTAACAAGCATAGCTATTTGGAATTCATTGCCTTTCGACTTAAGATCATCACATAACATTCATGTTTTCACCTCGCGCAGCAAGAAGTATTTTGTCCAGGGATTGATCAACCCATCTCATTTGTTTGATTAACTGTTGTAAGCTCTCAACTTTTACGTGTTGTTTTCGTATGTAACATTTGCCTTCGTATACCTGACACCCATGATGTTGAAACTGGTTGCGTTTATAATACAGCGCTGTTTATTATTCTTCCTCCGTTATTCTTGTTCTGGCACTCGCTTTTGATTAGTTCCATGGCATTTTTTTTTCCTATCAGTAGTATTACCTTTTTATTATGTATTGATCTGTTGATACTGTTAGTCAAGCTCGTTCTTCATTGTTCATGCGTCTCTATGCTTTTGCTGCATTTTTTGTAACACCCCATTTATGTAGCCACAGGAGGTCCCCCTGTCAGTTTCTCTGAAACTTTGGGACCTCCTACTGTAATATGCTAACCATGTATTTCACTGAAGCATTTAATAAACTTGACTTGACTTATAATATAGCACTGTGAGCAAATCAGCAAAATAGAGACCGCTCATGCTGGTATTTTCCACCTGCTTCTCAAAGTCGACCCAAAAAAACGTAGTGTCCCTGAATATATACCACAAGTTTCCTGAAAAGATATGCAGAATGGTGTAGCAAATATCTTGGCCTCATTTTTCGAACCTCGCTCTCAACTTCACAACTGCCTAATGATTGGAAAATTGCAAAGTTAATACTAATCTACAAAGCAGGTTACGCAGCACTACCTTCCAGTTTTAGCCATATTTTTTGACCAGCCCATGATATAAACTACTCGAACATATAATCTTAAAACACATGACCGCATTCCAGGAGCGCATTAACTTTTTCTCTCCCTACCAATATCCTTTTTGCAGTGTTCTATCGAGAGTAACCCAACTAACTGAACTAGTCCACCACCTTGCTGTGGCACTTGATCAAACTCACTTGTACACGACCTACCCAAGACTTTTGACTGTGTACGTCATAACACATTAATTGCTCAAGTCGAAAATTTTTCGATATAGGACAACTTTTCAACTGGGATAAAATGTTTCTTAGTTAAGCGGTCACAATTCTTATTTTACACAGAAATGCCTTGAAACACAGTTGCAGTAAAAGGAGGAGTTCCTAAAGGCGCTGTACCTGCACCACTGCTTTTCCTACGCTATATTAATGGCATGACTGCTAACATCGCTTGCAATATAAAACTCTTCGTCAAGGCGGTGTCATTCATAGAGACAATAACCATTACAATGATCACATTAGGCTAAAAGATCCCGTAGGTGTCAGCCGGTTGGTGCTCTAAATGGCAGAAGAAAATAAACGGACAAAAATCCCGGATAACCACTGTAAGCAGGAAAACAAAGCTACCCAATTTGATCTATGCAATTAAGAGCACCCCACTTAATAGAGTTCAGGAACATAAATATCTAGGAGTTATACAAACATGTGACTTCAAGCGGGACAAGCACATCGGCAACATAACTTCAAAGGCACCACGAAAACTATTCTTAAAACGAAGCCTAGCACTCCAAACAACGTCAACGAAGCTTTTAGCCTACACATGATTTGTAAGGTCAATTCTTGAATACGCTAATACAGTCTGCTTTTCGCATACGTTAACATAGCCAGACTAGGAGTAGTACAGAGGACAGCTGTGACGTTCATTTATAACTTGTATAGATGCACAGATTCGCCAACACTTCCTTTAACCCAGTCCTGTTTGGGAATCCTTTCCAGACGAGCGAAACACGCTCGCTTAAAGTTCCCGTTTCACCTCCTGAAAATAGCTAAAGATATATATCTTTCCCAAATGCATAACATGTTTCCAAACTCAACAAACACGCAGTACGCATGCGCGCACATTGACAGAATACATATTGCTAAGGAGCCGGTCAAGGTATGAGCCCGGGACGGGAGAGAAGAAAGACTACGTTAGCTGGTGCAGCGTATCGACGCCATCATCGCTTGCTCGGCCTGTAAATAAACGTCGCCCACTTTTTCAACCGTAACAGTTTTGTCGTGACCCTGTCTGGCTACGGTGAGTACGAATAAGGAGCTGCTGAGGCCAATCCCACGACGAAGCCGACGCCTCGCTCGACTGCCTCCACTCGAGATTCCAATATCTCACAACGGCAACGACCAGCCGTCTTTGTCCTCTCCGGCGCGGTCAGCTGGCGTCAGGACGCACCTTATGGAGCCACGTACTCTCTCAGGAAAGTCCGGCAAGGATGTTGAAGAATGGCTCACTCACTACAAGCGTGTGAGCAAATACAACAGGTGGAACTCCGAGGCTCGGCTAGCGAACATCGTTCTCTTTCTAACGGACACCGCTCTCGTGTAGTACGAGAAACACGAGGATGCGCTAACAACCTGGGACCGCTTCGTTTCTGACATCACGGAGTGCTTTGTAGATTCAACTACGAAACGAAAGCGGGCCGAGCACACATTGTTTCACCCTTAGCAAGTCCCAGGTGAGACGTCTACGACTTACATAGAAGCAGTCCTGAATCTTTGTAAATCCGCTGATCTTGAAATGCCCGAAGAGGAAAAAGTTGGACACCTTCTCAAAGGCATTGCCGAGGATGTGTACAAGTACTCAACCAGGAAGGAAAGCCTCACGTCGGTCGCTGATCTCACCAGGCGTTGCTGCATACGTTCTAAATTTTGAAGCTGCGCCATATTACGCGATAGTTCGGGAGCTTGGCGAATGTCGCAATTGTTGCAAGCATTGGCGACAGGTACAACATCCAGCAAGACCTTGCGGCCGCCATAACGCATTTTTTTCGCGAGGAACTGGAACCGCACGCCAAAGGAACAGATGTTGAACAGCTTTCTCGCGCTCCTGCTTCTAACGAGCTTGGTCAACCCGCGTCAGCCGTATTTGCACTGCCTTCCATGCCAGGCACAGTAGATTACCAAGCCCACGTTCCTTCCCCGATGAAACCGACGTTCCTTCTCCAGTGAAACGGGCCTTCGTGCGGCTGCCACCACACAACGTCATTCGACAGGAAGCCTGTACTATTCTCAGAATCCCAAGGTTCACCACGTTGCCTACGACGTCGGTCGCGTGTCTCCTGTATGCTACAACCGCGGCGCCGTGGGACACATATATCTCGTTTTCGTCACGGGTTTTTCGGCGTAGGCAGACGAGACCAATTCCACAATTCCCCACTTGGCATGATTTTGACCATGACGATTAAAAAAACCACTGGCTAAAGGACACTGCTGCCACAAGTGCCACAGGAGGACCAGCGCCACGTATGACCGATACGTTCCGTCAGTACAACAGGAGGAGTGAATCACCAGCTGAAGACCGCAGCCTGACGCCCCCAACCAGTCAGCAACTCCGTTCGCCATCACCACGGTGGCGCTCTACGTCACCGCCACTTTCGGGAAACTAGCCGGTTCGACCGATGGGGGTAAGGTCGCCGAACAGTCTACGCCTCTGCCAAGCATTCCTCCGCCTCTGATGATGGTAAAGAACAAAGCGCGCTTGCTAACTGACAGTGTTCCTGCAAATGCGTCGGTGGACACTGGAGCTACCGTTTCTGCAATAAGTGTGCCGTTTATGGAAGTATGGGTCGGAAGGTAATGATCCCGTGGAATGGGGGTGTGATGTTTCGTGGTGTCAGTGGTGAATGCATTGTTCCCCTTGGCGTGTGCATTGCCCATGTGTTCTTCGGTGGGGAAGATTATAAAACAATTTCTGATACAGCCGCACTGTACCCATGACGTCATCCTAAGGATTGACTTTCTTCGGGCTTTGGTGCTTCGGTCAACGGTGGTACAGGTGAAATTACCCTGAACAGCGCGCTCCTCGCAACGCTTGCAGTTGCAAATTTGAGGGATGAAAACTTCTTTGTTGTTTCAGACGGCTTGCTACTAGTGCCTTGGTCGCTGTCACATGTGCGTGTCAAAACCACTGTTGCCGACCTGTCATCATTTGACGCGCGAGTTCAACCACTAGATTCAAGCTGCGCTAAGAAGGACGTACTTGTGCCACGATCTGTCGTGACGATAGTGAATGGCGCCGTTCTCGCCCAAGTGCTCCTGGCTCATGTGTCTGCCTTTTATTTGCTACAAGTTGGCAAGCAGGCATCACTACCTCGCTTTCGCAGTTGCCACAGAATTTATACCGGTTATGCACGACCCCTTCGACAAAAGCCTTACCGCGCCTCCTCGGCAGCGAGAAAAGTCATCGCGGAACAGGTAGCATGCATGCTACAAAAAAGGTGTCATTCAAGAATGTTTCAGTCCATTGGCAGCACCAGTCATCCTAGTTAACAAGAAGGTGCATAATGGCAGTTCTGCGTCGATTATGGAAAACAACCCAATCACCACAATGTATGTCTACCAATTTCCAAGAATTCAGGGCCTCATTGATTCGCTGCATTTGGCGGCATATATTTCATCGCTGGATCTGCGGTGGGGTTATCGGCAGGCACCCATGCGCCCAACCGATAAGTAGAAAACAGCCTTTGTAACGCCATACGGTGTTTATGAATTTAGCGTTATGCCATCCGGTATCCTCAACGCGCCAGCAACATTCGAGCGATTTATGGACACGATTCTACGAGGACTTAGTGGGAAATTTGTGCTATCTCGATGATGTTGTGATTTTTGGCAGCACTCTGAATGAGCATAATAGACGTCTGAGTAATGTGCTTGGTTGCTTCGAGAAAGCCGGTTTGGTACTATATTCCAAGAAATGTCACTTTGGCGAAACCGAAACGTTGGTACTTGGACATGTGGTCGATAAGAACGGTGCGAGGTCCGACCCAAGCAAGATCGATGCAGTCAGCTCTTTTGAAGCACCAAAGTCAGTGTGGGAGCTACGGAGTTTCCGGGGTCTTTGTTGGTATTTTCGTCGCTTTGTACCGAGATTCGCTGACGTGGTGCACCCTCACACATGCTTGCTCCGAAAGGACGTTCCTTTCAATTGGAAATCGTCTTGTGACGACGCATTCAGGGAACTAAAGTTTCTGCTAACATCGGGACCCATATTGCGTCACTTCGATGCATTCTCGCCCACCGAGGTTCACGTTCATGCCAGTGGTATCGGAATCGGTGCCGTACTAGTCCAACCTCACCAAGGATCTGAACACGTTTTGGCTTATGCCAGTCGCTCTCTGTCTAAAGCGAAACGCAATTACACCGTCACAAAACAAGGATGCTTGGCCGCACAGTATTCGCTGTCCACAAATTTCGGCCCTAGAACTGCGGACGACCGTTCACTATAGTTACTGATCACCACGCTTTGTGCTGCCTCGTAAATCTCCGCGATCCGAGCGGTCGACTGGCCCGTTAGACTCTTCCACTTCAGGAGTACGACTTCGTCATCTGCTACAAGTGCGTTCTTTGCCCGCAGACGCAGATAGCCTTCTTGCCTTCTTCTGCCGACAACGACGTGTAACGAAGACAATTTAGAAGACTGTTTTGCCTCTATTTCATCGACGTTCCCAGACTTGACGAAATTTAGGGCTGAGCACGAAAATATAGTTAGTTTGGGGCCCCTTTTTACTGCCGCGTTGCGTTCTCAAACCAGCGGTCGATTTTGCGTGCGAGATGGCTTGCTGTAGAAAAGCAACTCTCGGCCCAAGGCACACGCTTCTTTCTGGTGATTGCGCATACTCTGCGTCTTCATATACTAAGAACCATGCACGATGACGCGACCTCTGGCCACCTGAGCTTCACCAGAACGCTCGATCTGACACAGGAGCGCTTCTACAGGCCCAAATTGCGAGATACGGTCTAGCAGCACGTCGCTTGTTCCGAGCAATGTAAACGCTACAAGCGCGCTACGACCATTCCGTCAGGTCTTCTTCAACATGTGCCGCCCCTTGTTTCCCGTTCGAATATGTGGGTATCGTGGGCCGTCCCCACGATCCCCTAATGACAACCGATGGATGATCGTATGTGTAGATCACCTCACTTGCTACGCAGAAACGGCTGCCGTGCCATCTTCTACCCCTGGATGTGTCGCCACAATTTTGCTACAATTCGTTATTCTTCGGCATGGTTACCCTCGCGTCATCACATGCGATCGTGGTCGCCAGTTCGTTACGGACGTCGTGGACGAAATTCTACGTCTTTGCAGTTGACAGCTACTACATGTGATACCTTACCACTCTGACCAACGGTCTTGTGGAGCGTACCAATAGAACACTAACAAACATGCTGGCAATGTACGTATCTTCTGATCACAAAGACTGGGACGACGTTCTACCTTTCATCACTTATCCGTATAATACCGCGAGATATCACTTCCCACATCTCCACACCGATCGACGGAGCGTTATGACAGCCGCCATCAACCAGTACCACAAGCTAAAGGAGACTGTGCGGGTGTGGACACCACAACGCAAACGTGGCCTAAACAAGAAGTTTTTACCACAGTATGCTGGCCCATTCGTCATTGTCAGTCGCTTGAGTGACTTGACGTACGTAAAACTCAATGGAAGACAGAGGCTTGAATTGATGAGCATATCGCTAAAAACGATGTGGAACAGGGAATTTTGGAAGAGCCAACGTTTCGACAAGTGGACTTCGTCAGGAAAACGACTACCTTCTCGAGCGTTCGTTTCTCCACGCCATTGCACGCTCTCCCCCATCCACAGAAGCAGAGAAGAGCGGCACGTGCGAACAACAACAACAACAAAAAAGCGGGCCAACTAGCCGCTAGCATTCATAAGAGGACACTCCAATGCGCTATCAAACATAAATGATATTCTTCGTAAATTCTATCAAATAATAACAAGCAATGATCGCCTTAGTAGAGCGTTTCCCGAAATACCAAGAGTCACCTACCGTCATAACAGAAACCTTAAGGACTCGTTCATCATCATCATCAGCCTGTCTATTCGCACTGCAGGGCAAAGGACTCTCCCATGTATCTCCAATTGTCGCTGTCCTGTGCTAATTGGGCCCAATTTATCCCGGCAAACTTCCTCATCATCTGTCCACTTAACTTTCTCCTCTAGGAATCCACTCTGTTACCCTTAATGACCGACGGTTTTCTTGTCTTCGCATTACATGGCCCGCCCACGCCTATTTCTTCTTCTTAATTTCTATTAATATCCCTCGCACGCGTTTGTTCTCTAACCCACGCTGCTCTCTTCTTGTCCCTTAAGGTTACACCTACCATTTTCCGTTCGATAACTCGCTGCGTCGTCCTCAGCTTAAATTGAACCCTGTTAGTTAGCCTGCAAGTTTCTGCCCCGTAAGTGAGTACTGGTAAGATGCAGCTGTTATACACTTTCGTCTCGTTAGTATATGCCAAAGGAAACCCTCAGCGCACTGCCTGCATAATAACTTGCTCCGTCGCAGATGTAAGAGTTGCAAGCATATACAAAATGATCTTAATGTTAAAAGCGCGGGAAGTGACTACTGTCGATCATTAAAATGAAGTTGTAACTAGTTCCAACGTTATTTACGTGTTAGAATGCTTCCCTCTGTCACAAGCAATGACATTGGCGAAACTGGTCAACCAATTATTTATTTATTTATTTTGTACATACTGCCAGTCCTAATAGGGACTATTAGCAGGAGGGCAAACAAATAATGAAACAAAAAAAATACAAGAGCACACAGAGTAGTCAGAACAGGGAAAGAGAAGCAACACAATGTTAATTTGGGTGATTAGAGCGAAGAGCTCTGACATAATTCTAAAAGTGCACTTCAATAATGAACACACCAGCTCTTCTGTAAAACAAAAAGAAATACATAAATACATAAAAAAATTCAATCGTTGACAGTGCTTAAGTGTTCTTCAAGTAGCGTGAGGAACTTATCTAGATCCCTAGAGCTTGTTATTGAGTGTGGTAAAGTATTCCATTCCCTTATCGCCAGAGGAAAGAAACAATATTTGAAGCAATGGTTTTGAAACGGTATTCCTGTAACGTTAGTGGATGTTTATGCCGAGACTCTCTGGTTTGAGACAAAGACATGTACCTTGAACTGTCGATTTTCACCTGTTTATGATATCTCTGGAACAACATTTTTGGCCTGCGAGTTTTGCCCGATTTTTTAGAGTGAATATTCGAGACCTTAATATTAATTGTGATGGCGAGGTCTTAACCGATACTTGTTGTAAATTAATCTAATTGCGTTTCTTTGAACTCTTTCTAACTTATAGTAAGTTATTAGTGGCTGGGGACCAGACCGCGCTCGCGTATTGGAGTGCAGGTCGAATGAAGGTTTGACATGCTAACAGTTTAATTTTAGGTAGTGCAGATCGGAGTCGCCTTTTCAGGAAGAATAATCGCTTTAGTGCGGACGATGTCACGTAGTTGACATGAGCCTCCCATCTGAGGTCATCAGAGATAACTAATCCGAGGTACTTGTGCTGTTTCACTGTTGTAAGCGGCACGTCAGCAATTGTGTAGGGAAAATTTGGAGTGTTTTGTTTGCGGGTTATTCGTAGCAAGGCTGATTTTTTAACATTTAAAGACTATCTGCCATTTCCTGCACCATTATGACATTGATAATAAAGCGTTGTTAAGAACAATATGATCTGAAGGGGAGTTTATTTCTGTATAAATTATACAATCATCGGTGAAAAGCTTTATGTTGGTTGCAATGGACTGGGGTAGGTCATTCATAAATGTGAGGAAAATAATGGGAGCCAGAACACTCCCCTGTGGTACTCCTGATGTAACTGTAGTTACTTCCGATTTATGCTCGTTTATTTTTACAAATTGAGTCCAGTTGGTCAAGTACACGCTTATCCAATCAGTAATTTGGCCTTTCCCTATTGTCGCCTGTAATTTCGTTAAAAGTTTTTGATGCGATAATGTTACATGACACGGGCACCGCGCAGACACCGCGAATAACCTGTCGAAGGCAGTGACACAGCATTTCAATATGGCTGGTCATAATTTTGACGAACTGAAACTCTACATACTTCGGAAATTTCCGCTCGCCGAGGGACAGAAATATACGGAATCCTATCTTATATGCAAGTTCAGTACCTTCCAGCCTACAGGCATATACCTTCCAAAGGGAACCCCTGAGTCCATTAGATACGGTGAGGGGGGTTTAACAAAGACGACAAAAGATTAAGGTATGCACAAGCCAAAAATGTTTGTTCCCGAAAGTTTAGTTTCAGGTGGGCTTCCCCCATCCAGTTTGACCAGAACAACGGCGTTAAACAGTGTGGTCCCTTTTTTAACAATAAGCTTTCGGTGAAATGTACTGAGCGTGCGGCGCGGGTGGGTGGAGGAGGGTGGACGCATGAGATAGCTGTAGCGCCTGTAGCTAACTTATTTGTTTCGTCATCCTGTTTTGTAGGGCTTGGCACACAGTGTATTTCCAGGATATGTAGCACAATCGGATCCTTTGGAAGCTTTCATTCGTTCCATTTATATTAGTCACGCTAGCACTTGTCACCGAACTTGCCCCACCCCCTCCCCCCTTTTTTGTTATTTTTGTTCGCACATGCCGCTCTGCTTCTGTGGACGCGGGAGAGCGTGCAACGGCGTACAGAAACGAACGTTTGAGAAAGCAGTCGCCGTCCTGACGAAGACAAGTCCACTTCGGAAAACGTTGGTTCTTGCGACATTGCCTGTTTTACATCATTTTTAGCGACCTGATCATCGATTGACGTACGTAGTTGCACGCTTGACATCCGCTAATAGCCGGTCAAGCGGAACACCGCTGCTACCTGGTGCGCGGCTCAAGCGAGTTCGTCGTGCACTTCCCAAGTGATGTGGGCTTGAGCCGGTCAAGGTATGAGCCGGGCACGGAAGAGAAGGAAGACCACGTTAGCTGGTGCAGCGGATCGACTACATCATTGCTTGATGAGTAGCCAGTCTCACCCTCTTAAATAAACACCGCTCACTGTTCAACCGTACCAACACCTAAAAAAGACACGTTTAAGTATTCATTTTTCCCGCTCGCAATAGCAGAACGGCATGAACTTGGCGCTGCTACCACTAACATTGAATGATTATCTGAATTTTCTGCACAAATAGAAAAACCGTGTGCGCATAACAAGAGCAGCTATATATAGGGGGGCAGCGGACCAGATCTATGTCCGCTAGGTAAAGCAATGTAAATTTTTTTTAGGTAGCTTAACCATTTTTCACATATGCGGCCAATGCTTCCACTCCTCGCAGTTCTCCTCCTCATAAACGTTTGATATCATTTCCTTTCTATCACCAATCGGTTTGACCGCAGTGACACGTGCGGTTGTTCTCGTGAACGCCGTTGTCACCTTCCTGTGAATCGCGCGCTTGCTTTGATTGTTCGCGGCGAGCGCAGTTATCACTTTCTACTATGCCCAGCGCAAGCCGCGCTTATCTTGCATGTCACTTCGGGATCCTTGTCGACCATTCCTGAATATTCCTCGCTGACGCGCACACTTGAGTAACTTCTGGAATTCCAGAGATAATGCGAGAACGCGTTAAGCCATGTCTATAAAAGCCGACGCACTGCGCCGCTTGTCAGTCTTTCCGTCGACCGACGACTGTTCACTCCGCTATTGCTGTGTATTGTTATTCGCTTTGTCTTGCTGGGCACAAGTTCGCCCAATAAACAGTTCGCCTGATATCGCTTGCGTCTCGCGTGCTTCGCCTTGAGTCCTGCGTGCGTCACTACCACGTGGCAATAGCATTGTGTCCTCTCTATAGCCTACACTGTATCGTCCAGTTATTGTATATATTGCGTATTATTATTACTTTAATATATTGTTATTATAAACCCAATTATAACCTCAATTGTATACATGATCTGGATGTCCTTACAAGTGCAGCAGCTTGGGCTAGTTGTTTTGCGTTCATGATGGCGAGTTTTAGAGCGCTCTTTCTTCTCTGTCCCATTTTTTTTCCCTATGTTCGCGCGCTGTAAAACTTGCCTGGATGTCCTGTTATGCGTGCATGTGCTTTCTTCAGTGCTTTGATTTCTTGTTTTAATTCTTGTTGAAAATTATTGTACTGCCCAACTGCCACGCTCTTGAAGGACAGTAGCAGTATCGTTTCCGTTACAGTTTATTGGTTGTATAAGCATCAGTTACACAATACTTGTACACAGATGAGGGTCACAGATTATAAATACTGAAAACGGGACCCTCAGTTATAAACTACAAAAAAGTGAACAGAAACAATTGGCAGAAGATGAGCAGGTGGTAATAAGAATCATTTAGAAGGCAGAATAAACTGCAACATGCCAGAATAGTTGAAATACAAAATGAGCTAAGAGCAATACAATAAAATAAAAAGCAAAATGACATACCATATACAATATACAAAGCAATGCAACGCAAAGTCAAATACAACAAAGAACAATACGTGATAAAGTAGAAAAAGTGCATAGAAGAAATGGAAGCAACTCATACAGGAAACAAAAATAAACGAAAATGAAATAAATTTGGACAAGTGAAAAAAAAAATTATACATTATCTAAGGTGAGCAATCAGGAGTTAAAACGAAAGCTTTTATGATGTTTTGACAAGTGAAAACGTGTGCACAGATTTAAGTTCGACAGATATACTATTCAAGAATTGAATGGTAGAGAATTTAGATGTTTTCGTACCGTAATTAGTGCGAATGGTTGGCAGCAAGTAATTATGATTAGCAGAAAACCTGGTGGGGTTAGTATTCTTGAGGGAGCTACGTTCATTATATTCAAAGGAGAGCTGGGAATTAAGTAACTTATAAAATATTATACCTATGTTGTACTGAAATAACCTTTAAACAGATAAAATTCTGTGCCGATTAAGCAGGCTAAAGGTATCTGAACGCGAAGAATTCTAAGTTATTATGCGTATTGCTTGATTTTGTATATGCTGGATGAAATGAAGATAACAATCAAATGTATTACCTCAAGCGATTACGCCATAGTTAATATGAGAATGGATAAATGCAAAGTAAAGTGAAAGCAATGCAGGAGGTGAAAAATACTGGCGTGCCTTGATGAGCGAACGGATACCCAAGGCCGGCTTCTTTTTAGTATGATTGATGTGAAGATGAAACTTCAGATGGCTGTCCAATGTCACACATAAAAATACGGCAGAGTCATTCATGGGAAGAAAATGATTTTCTAGTGATAAGGAAGGACAATCAATTAAGGGCTTTTGATGTGGATGGAAAACCAAAAATTTGGTTTTAGATGGATTAATATGTAGTTCATTACGCTTACACCATTTAATTAAGTGATGAAGTGACATATTTAGCTTATTTAGTAATGAATGCATACATTTATCAGGTACAGATATAGTTGTATCGTCAGCGTACAATACACAGTGGCATAAATCAGTGACCTGTTTTGTGCCACTGACTCTTCTCGTAAATAAGGTTTCATCGTCATGGCGTTGTTGTTTATTACAAATTGCACACTCCTCTTTACCTCTATAGGCACAGTCTGCACGTTGAAATTCGCTCAGTTTTGGATCTCGCCTCGTGAAGCATAACACTCAACCATTTGCCATTTTCTTCCTACATATAGTAATGCCCATGACGGCCCTCGTCTTGATCGTGAGTGGCATCGCGGTCATTCTGGCATCGCTCATCATGATCTGCTACTGCATGGCTCGCCTTCGGACACAGCTACAGCGGGTACGCATATTCACAGTTTTTGCAGCCAGCCCTTTCACCAGCGCTCGTAATGCGGGAATGCCACGCGACACATTGCGCATATCGTGCACATGAGAACATGCTTATTAAAGACCTCACAGGATCGGGTACTTGTCGACCTGGACAAACTACGTGTACCGGAAATGAAAACTCGTGTCAGGTGGTGCACTTGGCCTACAGGGTGTTGTTTCAGTTACCCTTTAAAGAAGTTGTGCTACTCACTCACGCTTTGAACACTTGTGGCTACTTTAACACAAAAGCGTTTTATCCCGGGGTGCACCACGACCCCATACGTCATTACCGTAACGGATATGACCCAGCGAAATAAACACGTAAGAACAAGAAAGAAAACCACTCAGAAAAACTTGCGTTGATGCGCTGGGAATCTAACTCGCAGCCGCCCTCTCCACCGCAAGAGGTGACCGGTGTTCTACCACCGCGCTAATGCTGCACATGCTGAAGGTATACTAACGCGCCTTATAATTATTCTTATCCTGCTTCGCTCTCATCCGGCTCAGCGTGGGCGCATCCAGGCGCACATTGCCTGGAATGGCGCCGCCATCCAGAAGAGGCGAAGTGACGCTCTACTCCACCTCTCCTGAATGGCCTGTTCCAAAGTCCGCTTCTAGACACTGGAGTCGCGTGGGCATCGGGAAGAAGCGTGATAAGAAAGAACATAGCTGCTTTCGTACAGTTCGAGGGTATGTGCGTGGTAGCGCAGCAGTGGAACACCTTTCGTCGTGGGTAACGTTTCCCCGCCAAACACTCTTTTAGCGAGATGGTAACAGGAACACTGCTCCGTTACGCGCTGAAGCATGGCAACGACGTTGACGGGTCCATGTGGCGCAAGTAAATGGGAGTGATACCTTTGTCGCGCGGCATTTACTATCGACTGTGTCCAGTTATTACGTAAACTACTTTAGTTACAACAACGTGTTGGTACTTGGTGTGATGGAAGCGATGCGGGAACGTGGGTTCATCGGAGCCAAACGGTGCCGTACCAGCTAAACACCGATAGGAATGGACAAGTTCACCTCGATGTAACAATAAACATTCAACTGCTGCTGCGAAGACACATTCCAGTTTCGTGTTATACCGATTCATTTAACAGAGGGATCAACCACATTTCTTTAAGATATCGCCAGGTCATTAGTTCACGTTAATTCATTGGTAAACATTTAAAGTATTGCTGAACACGCAAGCAGTTCAACGGTGAAGTCGAAGAGCTTATTCATTGTTGTACAATGATAGTGCAATGGCTGTAATTTTTCCGAGCTTTTACGATAGCGAGCGATATTTCAAAAGTACCACGTGACTTGCATTTCCGTGCTGTGTCATAGGCGTCGTCAGAGGTTCTAAGAACGAACCATCGACCATCGATGACGCATGTCGGGAAAGCTGGAAAACTTGTGAGAGAGATGCCCTCTGCGTGTTCTCTATTTCCAAAGTGTGTTTGCGCGTTTATCGTCGTGAAAGACGCAAATGCATGCCTCAGTTTTTGTGAGCGGGGAAGTCGACTAAATGCCAAATCCGAGCTTAGCAACGTTGCCATCTTCCTCAAGGGAACCGCGTCCGCGTGGTTCGAAAACAAGGAAGAAGCGTTTAGAACATTGGAAAAGTTTGTCGACCAAATGAAGAAGTGCCTCGGGGAGCTAGCAACCAATAAGCGTACAGTGCAAACGCTCATGCAGCGTGCTTAAGTTCCCGAGAAACCTGCACGACCGACATCGAAGATGAAAGGCCTTGGATGCTCAGATGAGAGAAGAGGAAAAAGCTCGCCATCTTGAAGGGATCGCTGAGTACATGCACCTACTTCTTGTCGGAAAAGACAGCATAATGCCTATAAGGTTACATAGCTAGGTGAATATTCCGGCATGCGCAGCAAAGCAAACATTACGACATCAGTTCGCCTCTTATACGAGCGCCTTTTGTACCCTGCGACGTTGGTGACGCGTCCTTCACCGCCGCCCCTTCCATGGATGCCAACTTCGCCCAACCCCAGAGGCTGCCAGCTCCTATATTATTATTATTATTATTATTATTATTATTATTATGAATGTCCGCTTCAGGACGAAGGCCTCTCCCAATACTGTCCAACCTTTCCTGTCTCGCGGGAGCTATTTTATGGCTGCAAATTCTTTAATTTCGTCACCCCATGTTACTCTGTCCACGGCGGCGCTTCCTGTCTTTTGGTATCCATTCCATCGTCGGTTATCTATCCGTCGGTTATCTGGCCTTCTCATCACGTGGTCTGTCCACGTCCATTTTTTCTTCTGACGTCAATTATTATGTCTACTACCCCTCTCTGTCCCTGACCCCCACTCGGCTGTCTTCCTATCTAGTAGTGAAAAAGCCCATCATTTTTTGTTCCGTCATGCATTGTGTGGCTCTGAACTTCCTCTAGAGCTTTTCTGTAGTCCTCCAAGTTTTTTGCCCGTGTGTCAGTACTAGCAGAATTAAGTATCGTAATTTTCGTTTCAGTGATAGTTGAAAGTTTGCATTCATGAGTTGGGGTTGTTTCCCTTATGCGTGCCATCTCGTGCTTATTCCACGGTGTATTGCTTTAAAATGGGTAGGTTCCCCTGCCAATAGCTGTCCTAGATATATGTATTCCTCTACGACTTCTGTGTGTGGGTTTTACTCGTGAAGACACGTTCTTTCTTTCGCCGCGCCACCTAGCATTAACTTTGTATTCTGCATGTTCCGCTTTAACACTACTTTAGCGCTTTCTCCGTTTAAGTCTTCAGTCATCATCTGCGGTTCGTCGCCATCGTTGCTGAAGGGCATGATGTCGTCGGCACAGCGTAGGTTGCTCTGATATTCACTGCGAATCCTTATCCTTCTAGTGCCAGTCTAGTTTTTTGAAGATTTTTTTTCAAACATGTAGTAAATACCGCGGAAAAATTGTGTATCCTTCTCGGACACCCTTCTGCCTTGCGACTTTCCTGCTTGTTTTAATGAGAAACAGGGCGGCTGTAGAATCTTTGTAGATGTTGGCTATAGTATTTACGTAACTATCGCATATTCCTTCTCGGCGCAATGCCTCCACAACTGATGGTACCTCCACATTATCAAAAGCCTTCTTGTATTCTATGAATGCCATACAGAGGGGTTTGTAGTATACAGCGGATTTTTCAATTGATCATAGCAGAGTGGTCCTTTCGAGTATCCTGTTCTGTACCCTGCTTGCCCTCTAGGTTGGTCAAACTTTATAGTGGCGCGTATTATATTTGAGATAACATTTGTGAGTGATTTGCATAGTGCTCGTTGCATACTGATCGGCCTGTAGTTCTTCAAGCCTATTACATCTCTCCTCTTGTGTAATATAGAACGCTTGCATTTTGCCACTTACTGGTACAACTGAATTCTTAAGTGTAGTTATGACGTGTATAGTTACGCAACCTGTCTACATATGAAGTCTCCTCCATTTATTTATTTATTTATTTATTTAAATCCCCTCGCAAGCTCCTACATCGTAATATTGTGTGAGGGAGGATTGCATTAGGAGGGGCAACAATAACAGTAGCATGAGAACTTCGTTGTACAGTGTTTATGGGTTGTTAGTACGGAACACTGAAATGAAAACACATCCTTATACAATTGTTAAATCTTTGATCAAGTCGGAAGTTGTGCGGTCTTCTTTGGCTGCTTTCCCGTGGGACATTCCCTTAGTCGCTTTCTTAACCTCGTCCGCACTGACGCATAGGACTTCGCTCTCCTGATCGGCGTTTATTACATTCATGGTGGGGTGACTGGTATTTGAGCTGTAACGTTCACAACAAAGAAGTCCTCGTCCACCTTGGTTATATATTTGAAGTTACTAACAATGTTGTCCTCGCTATATTTTTACTGCATGCATTATATTGTTTCCCGTACCAACCGTCCTATTAGTTGCTTTGATGCTGCCTCCTTTTTTTAGCGCTGCTTTTATTTCTTTCACTATGTGTTTGCGTGTGTCACTGACTCTGCTTTTGTTGATGAGCTTAGACAGGTCGGCAAATTCTATCTCATCTCTTGTGTTATTCTCATCTGTTGGCGTTTATTTAAACTTTTATAGTTTGCGAGAGCTTATTTGCGTGTTTTCTCAGTGCTTTGCCTCAGACTTCAAGTTCTGCTTCGGTTATCAGCCTTGTAAGGCTTCGTTCCTCTTGTCTAAGCCCTAATTTACTTCCTGCCCTAGAGCCCACTAGGAAAAGTCCTTTCTGCAGCCTTCATTAGCGCTAAGCGCAATACCGTCCAAACATGGAGAAGAAAAAGCACAAAAGCTTCATCCCCACTACACGCTCCAAGTCTTCGTCGTCCTCTCTGCGCCGCGCGTGATATTCAACGTGCTCCGCCCGGACAAGTGTAGAAGTCTGGAGAAATTCCATGGGCTTCGTCCGTGCTGTTCACAGTAAGTATCCGGCATAGTCCGCCGTCGCAACACCTCCATTGACAACCCCGCTGGTCTTTTTGTTTGCTTTGTTCGTGTTTTCCAGTTTTTCGGTTCACGGGATGTACGTGGCTCAGGCGCTGTCTTAGCAGGTTCGGCATAGGAGCTGGTGAAGATTTTTTGCGCTCGGAAAGTGCGTAAGTGTTGCGTCTCTTCCTTTCCAGTCCTTTTCATGCAGGCTTCCTTGAAAAAGTAGCATCTATTCAGCTCTTCCTCTTTCGCTACAAGCGCCGCTTTTGTAATCAAGCCAACTTCGTTGAGGATAGCAGAACATTGCCGAATGTGAGCTGACGTTTCTCCAACAATGTCCTCAATGGTCCAAGTGTCGTACTCGTCGAAGTTTCGTAAAACGTCTTGCTCTGATCAAACACAGGGTGCCGACAGCATTGAAAGACTCGGACATTTTCCAACAATTGTCTCTATTTTCCGTAAACTCGCCTTTAGAATCGAATAATTGTCCATCATTCTGGTATCCAGGATAGGTGTCGTAGCAATTTTCTGTGAACTCCGGCCTGTTCTCTCGTCCTCGGTTACCTTCCTCACCTTCTTCGTTCTCCCGCTGGCCCCAGTCGTCCAGTCCCACTGCTTCAACCGAAGGTTCCCCAAGCTGCAACTTATCAGCAACTTCACTACAGCATGCATTGCTAAACGTGAAATCCATGCATCGCTCATGCTTCTAAGTGTCCAAATTTCTCTCAATATCGGGATCTGCAATGGCACGATCGGTGTTTAGCAAAACTTGATACTGGGCTAGACAGTGCATGTTCATAATCACGGTAATGTAGGCGCAGGAACAACACTGACAGCGACAGGAGGAGACAGGACAAGAGCGCTTGTCCTGTCTCCTTGTGTCACTGTCAGTGTCGTTCCTGCGCCTACATTAACGTGGTAATGAAGATTGGTGTTACCAGTAATTTCCTTGAGCTTTTGAAGTTCCTCGGGGATTTGCTTCTTCAGTTTCCTACCGCGCGTCACTGCCTTTAGCAGCTATCCATCATCCTCTTTATCACCGTCAGAGTCTGCGAGGATTGCTTCGAAGCTCTTTTTCAAGCGCTCAACTGCAGCAGTAGTACTGCACTGGATATGTCTGTGTCGCACTGAAGAACGAGCCTTGGCATGAAGTTCTAGTTTGGGCGTTTCAGTACCTAATCTTACGTTGAGGTCATCGCGTTGGTTTCGTATACGATGCCACTGATTGGCACCGGTCAGCTGTTGTACAAGCCTGAGCCGTCGAAGGCGGAGATGAAACGTTGAGCCGGTCTGTATGAAAGTTGAAAGTTTATTGAAAGTATGCAACATTTACATTCGCATTTTGATAGAACAATCAGAGGTCCCAAAGTAAGAACTGTCAGGGGGACCTCCTAACAAAAAGTGAACAGAGTAACAGTACATCGTTAAGCAAACAGTGGCGAAAAAGCAGGAAAATATAGAAAAAGGTGTGCAAAAAACTAGGGAAACATAAGTAATAAAGGCAATTGGCTCGAGACAAAGATGTCAAAACAAAGAATTCAATCATAAATCATTAAACAATTGAATTTTAAAGTGCATTGTGCATGTTTTCAAATGAAAAGGTAGCTGGTTCCACAGTGTTACACATGAAAATCTTGCCGTCATTCAACCATAGTTCGTACGTACTTTGGGTAAAAGTAGATTACAGTTAGTTGCAAACCTTGTGTTGTTGGTATTGTGTTGTTGGTGTGACATCAGAAAAACTAGCAATGGATAATTCATTATTTACAACACGAAACATGATTATTAGAATTTTCTTGCTAACAAGTTTTTGCAAGGGCAAAATGTTCAAGTTACGAAAAATGGGGGTTGATGGTGATGAAAATGGGTTGAAAGTGATAAGTCTTAATGCTTGTTTTTGCAAGCGTTCAATATGACGTAGATGCGACCGATATGTATTGCCCCATGATGATAGGCAGTACGATAGATGACTGTGGATAAATGCGTAATATAAGGAAAGAAGGATTTCGGTTGTAAAGTAATGGCGTGTTTTGATAATCACACGAATACCGAAAGACACTTTTTGAATTAAAGACTGAGCATGCTTGCTGAATTTCAATTGTTCATCTAATATTACGCCAAGAAATTTAGTGGACGCAGATGCATGAATGAGGTGTCCGTCAAGTGTCACTGCTAATGAAGAAATGTTCGGCAATAACTGTGGTGAATGAAACACCATGAAATTAGTCTTCGATGGATTGATACGTAATGCATTTGATTCGCTCCATGAATGAACGTTAAGTCTATGTTTAGTGAGCGCTGTAACATGAGTGTATCCTTATGTGTGGTAAAAATTGTAGTGTCATCAGCATAAAGCATAGAGTTAGTGTGTTTCAAACAAAGTGGTAGATCATTTATGAATAATAAAAATAAGAGGGGTCCCAGGATTGATCCCTGGGAAACGCCAACGTTAGTGATTTTTGGAGATGAGAAGGAATTATTTACTTGAACAACCTGCGTCCGATCAGTAAGATAGCTTTTAATCAGCTCTAAAGGCGGTCCTGATATGCCATAACAGTCAAGTTTATGAAAGAGAATGTTGTGGTTAATTGAATCAAAGGCTTTAGTAAAATCAATGAACACAGCTCCAAAAAGTAACCTTCATCAATTGCCAATTTAACTCTATCAGTGAAAGTAATTAGTGCAACTTCAGTAGAAAAACCTGGACGGAAGCCAAATTGGTCATTAGATACTATGTGAAATTTGGATAAGTATTTCATTAAGTGGTTGTAGATTAGTTTCTCGATTACTTTACTAAAGAAAGGTAGGTAATATGCAAATTTGGCGATAGTTGTTAGGGCATTCGTGGTCACCTTTTTTAAAAATGGGGATAATTTTACCTGCTTTCAGGCTATGAGGAAACACAGCAGCCGAGAAAAGCTTGTTGATTAAATAGGCTAAGACTGGTGAAAGTTCCTTTGACACAAGTTTAATTTTGGAAGCGCAAATTTGATCGAGCCCAGGGCCAGTGTTCTTTATTGATAAGATAATAGTGTTACGGTGTTAGAGTGCCAAGGAAGAAGAAGATGGTACCTGTGTGGAAGTCGACGAAGTGTACTTCGAGCAACAACCACCATATTGGCTGCTTGGCTGTTATCCTTTTGTAAATACGTTGTAAATATATTTGTACCATTTTGGTGGAGGTGCTGGGTACGACGCAAGACGGAACTTCGCAGTGGACGTGTCCTGAGCAGCTCCGTCATGTCAACGGAAGGAGACGCTGCCTCCTGTGCTCCAACCGCGAGTCCGACAAGTCAGGCACAGCTTGTCGTATTGACGCAGCCGCGCGACCCTGGGAACTTCTGTGGTACCGATGGCGTTGACGTTGATGACTGGATTTCCAAGTATGAGCGTGTTGCAGCGCAATATCGGTGGGACCCCACATTGATGCTCGCCAATGTCGCCTTCTACCTCTGCGGCACAGCGGGCGTCTGGTTTGAGTCTCACGAGGAAGACCTTACCAGCTGGGACGCGTGCAAGCAGAAGCTTCGTGACCTGTTTGGCAGATCTGCCGGCCGCCAACGCGCCGCTTCGAAAGATCTCTCCTGTCGGGCGCAAACTTCAACCGAATCGTATGTGTCTTACATACTTGACGTTCTCGCCCTTTGCCATAAGGTCGATGCCAACATGACTGAGGCAGACAAGGTGAGCCATGTGCTCAAAGGCATTGCAGATGACGCTTTCAATCTGCTGGTGTCCAAAGACTGCTCAAGCGTAGACGACATCTTCAAGGAATGCCGGCCGTTTTGAAGAATTGAAGAGTCGCCGCATCGCCCAGCAATTCATCCGGCTTCCGAACACTGCTGCAACGTCATCTTATGAAGACGTTCAGCCGCCGCCCAGTCAGCCGCTTACTACCGACAGCGTAGTCCACATTGTGCGACGCGAAATCGAGGCGGCGTCCCCGCCACCCTTCCTGACGCGCCCTTCCGAGGACCCTCGACCAACAATTTCGTTAATGCAAACTGTTGTACGGGAGGAACTTGCTAATGTAGGGCTGCAGCCTGTGTGTTCGCTCATGCAGCCGCCTGTTAGTCCTATGCCATACTTTTCGTCACTATCGTGATCCAGCCCAGTGGAGGACGCCGGACAACAAGCCGATCTGCTTCCGTTGTCATAGTGTTGGACATATCTCCCGGTACTGTCGTAATCAAGGATTTTCGTCTCGCTCGTTCGCCGCATATTGGCGTGACGACAACCGGCACATGCAGTTCGCAACTCGTGACAATGGACCATCCGGTGAAGCTAGCGCATCAGTCCGACGCTCCAGCCGTTCGCCCTCCCCGCATAATCACGACCATCGCTCCCGCTCACCTCTGCCCCGTCGCTACACATCCCCTCGCCCATCTGGACGCTCTCTATTGGAAAACTCACCGATGCAGCTCCCGGAGGTGACACTGCATTCGACCCCAGATCCTGAAAACCCTCTCCTCACCCTGACTACGGACCAAAACCTGCTTGCTGTGGAAGTGGATGGCCTGCCTGTTACTGCCCTTGTTGATACCGGCGCACACATTTCTATTATGAGCTCGAACCTCCGTTCGAGGCTAAACAAGGTCCTGACGCCACCCGAGTGCCAATTTGTACGCGTCGCTAACGGAGGAACTCCCGCCGTGCTCGGAATATGCAACGCACGTGTGCGCGTGACCGACCGCCACACTTCTGTCCTGTTCCATGTTCTTCAACAATGTCCTCATGACGTCATTCTCGGGCTGGATTTTTTATCTGACCATTCAGCCATCATCGATTGCTCAGCCGGTGTTGTACAGCTCGACCTGCCTGATTTTGCCGACGCCCCCGACACAGTCCAAAGCAAGCTGTCATCTGCCGAATTTGTTCGCCTGCCAGCACAAGCACTATCTGCATCGCTGCTGAGCCATGCCCCACTGTGCCGGATGGTGACTATGTGGTCTCTCCCTGCCATAGTGTTTTGCTGTCGCACAACGTGTCTTTTCCATACACTGTTGTCACCGTAAGGGCGAACAAGACATGTCTTCCACTGTTGAACTTCGGTCGCAGCCCTCAAGTTATACATCAAGGTATTGCTCTCGCCACTTTGTCGCCATCGCATGACTGCGAGATATCACCGTTTTTACCAGAAGTGGCCGCTGTCGATTCCTCTGCTCTACATAGTGAGAACAAAGTTCAATCTCCACTGGAACACCGCGTAACGAAGATGATTGCCTCGGATCTTTTGCCTTCCCCAGTCAACGATCTCTGTGCTCTGCTTGTCGCATACTATGACATATTTGACTTTGACGGTCGGCCCTTAGGTCAAACATCGCACCTCAAGCACCGCATCCTTACCGGTGATGCAGCTCCGATTCACAGGCGGCCTTACCGTGTGTCACCATCAGAGCGCCAAGTTATTCAGCAAGAGGTCGACAAGATGCTCACAAAAGGCATTATTGAGCCTTCTTCGAGTCCGTGGCATTCACCTGTGGTCCTAGTTAAGAAGAAGGACAATACTTGGCGTTTCTTTGTAGACTATCGGCACCTAAACAAAATCACCAAGAAAGACGTCTACCCACTCCCGCGCATAGATGATGCTCTCGACTGCCTCCACGGCGCGACCTATTTTTCTTCAAGAGATCTGCGCTCCGGTTATTGGCAAATCGCCGTAGACGACTTGGACCGCCAGAAGTCCGCGTTTGTTACACCTGACGGCCTCTACCAATTTAAAGTGATGCCGTTCGGATTGTGTAATGCTCCAGCCACGTTCCAGCGAATATTGGACACTCTTCTGCACAGCTTTAAATGGTCCATCTGCCTATGTTACCCGGACGACGTCATTGTATTCTCGCCAGCTTTTGACACTCATCTCGAGCGACTTTCGTCCATTCTTTCACTGTTTCGTGAGGCTGGTCTACAACTCAACTCGTCGAAGTGCCGCTTCGGACGCCGCCAAGTTACCATCCTCGGCCACCTTGTTGACTCTTCTGCGTCCGCCCTGATCCGGACAAAGTTCGAGCTGTCCTTGACTTCCCTGTACCGACGTGCGTCAAGGACGTCCGCAGCTTTGTAGGATTATGCTCCTATTTCCAATGATTTGTGAAGAACTTCGCTGACATTGCCCGCCCTCTGACTGATCTCCTCAAGAAAGACTTTCTATTTTTCTGGGGATCTGAGCAAGACTTCACCTTCTCACGACTCATTACGTTGCTCACCACTCCGCCAGTTCTCGCCCACTTCGACGCGTCCGCCCCTACTGAGGTCCGCACCGACGCAAGTGGCTACGGAATTGGCGCTGTTTTAGCCCAACGTCAAGCGGGTCATGATAGAGTTCTTGCTTACGCCAGCAGGCTCCTTTCCCCAGCTGAGCGCAATTGCTCTATCACCGAGCGCGAGTGTCTTGCGCTTGTCTGGGCAGTCAGTAAATTCCGCCCTTTTAAAGACGATAGTCTTTCTTGGGATACTTCAACGCAGAAATTTTGGTCTGTCTGTCTGTCTGTGTGTGTGTTGGTTTGTGTGTCTGTCCTGCTGCGAAAGGTGAACCCCTTCCTCAACGACCACCAGCTTTAACTGGTGGCTACCTTCATACTTCTGAACACAGTCGGCCAAAAAGCAAATATTACGCATATCTGAGGCGCAACATCAATACGTATGTATTGGACGGTGTGTTCCTTTAATAGAAAATACATAGATGCGTAATTCTAAAGACCCTAGTGCTTGTTAGGATGCGCAAAAGCGGACGTTTCCTGTACTAGGCAAGCTTCTTGCGTTTCCCATAACCATGGCCAGATGGCGCCCTTATCTCGCGCTCGTGCCGAACGGAAGGCAGGGAACGGCCGCCCGCCACTCCGGCCGGTCCCTTTCTCTCCTCGCGTCTCTTCGTTTTCCCTCTCGCTTGCGCAACTCCTCGGGGGGAATAGAAACACGCGAAACGGGACTCATGTAGTACGGCCGGTAGAAGGCTATCGTCTTTCGACGGCATTTGCAGCGAAGCACGGAGATACGCGGCCAATTTTTATATGGACGTCCTTTCACCGTTACCACCTGCCATCACGCCCTATGCTGGCTGTCTACGCTCAAGGATCCGACAGGCCGGCTGGGTCGCTGGGCTCTACGTCTCCAGGAATTCACGTCCACTGTAGTATACAAGTCCGGCCGACTACATCAAGACGCCGACTGCCTGTCCCGGTACCCCGTCGACGCACCATATACTGCATCGGACGACGAGTCAACTTGCATTTTCTCGCTCTCCGCTTTCGCCAACATTGCTGACGAGCAGCGGCGTGACGAGGCTCTACGAGACATCATCAATCGCCTGCATTCTGCCTCGCCAGACAGTTATCTTCGCAGGTTCGTTGTCGTCGATGGACATCTTATATCGCAGGAACATGCTCCCCGCGGAACCGGAACTACTACTTGTAGTTCCCACTCACCTTCGCTCCACCGTGCTCCAGCAACTCCATGACGTTCCCACAGCAGGCCATCTTGGTGTTGCTAGGATTTATGACCGTGTGCGACAAGGTTTTTTCTGTACCGCTGCGTCCGCCGTTATGTCGCTTCCTGTGAGTCGTGCCAACGCCGGAAAAAGCCCGCTGTACACCCTGCCGGTCTCCTTCAGCCCATAGATATACCGACAGAGCCGTTTTTCCGTGTTGGTCTCGACCTCCTTGGTCCTTTCCCTCTATCCATCACAGGAGATAGATGGATTGCCGTGGCTACTGATTATTCGACCCGTTACACCATCACGAGGCCTCTTCCGTCCAGTTGCTCTACGGACGTCGCCGACTTATTAATTCAGGACGTCATATTGCACCACGGCGCCCCTCGTCAGCTTCTCACGGACCAAGGTCCTTACTTTCTGTCAAAAGTAATCGACGAGTTACTTCGCTCTTGCGCCACAAAACACAAGCTTACTACGGCCTACCATCCCCAAACGAGCGGTCTGACTGAACGTTTGAACCGCACCATCACTGACATGCTCGCTATGTATGTTTCGAACGATCACCGCGACGGGGACGCTCCACTTCCCTTTCTGACGTTCGCATATAACACGTCTCGCCATGACACTGTTGGCTATTCCCCCTTTTATCTCCTGTATGGCAGAGAGCCCATCTTGCCTTTCGACACGGTCCTTCCAATGCCTGCTCAGCTATCCACTGAGTATGCTCGTCGCGCTGTCAATACAGCAGAAGCGGCACGCCAGATAGCCCATCGCCGCCTTTGCGAGTCAGAGCGGCGCCAGAAGCATTGCTACGATAATTGCCACCGGGATGCACACTATAAAATGGGTGACCTTGTCCTCCTGTGGTCTCCTTCTCGACATGGTGGACTCTCTGCAAAGCTGTTATCGCAGTACTCCGGTCCTTACCACGTCCTCCGACAAGTAACCGACGTCACTTATGAAATCACGCCGCGAGACCTACCACGTCTTCCGCATCTTCGGACGTCGTCCACGTCGCACGCCTGAAGCCATACCTCCCGCCCACCTCATTGTGAAAAGCGCCGGGACGGCACTTTCGCCGCGGGAGGTCGATGCTACGGTGTTAGAGTGCCAAGGAAGAAGAAGATGGTACCTGTGTGGAAGTCGACGAAGTGTACTTCGAGCAACAACCACCATACTGGCTGCTTGGCTGTTATCCTTTTGTAAATACCTTGTAAATATATTTGTACCAATATTGTTCACTTCATCTGGTACCGTAGGGTACAAAAAGAAAGACTGAGGAGCACGTGGAAGACTTGAAAGAGAGAGCTCAAACTGAGTGGTTTTATTAGTATCTGCAGGGGCGCTGAAATATGAGCATGTTCAGCGATGGAATCGCAATCTGTGTATCTGTCTTTGTTAAGAGCTATGGCAGCTGGGTGTGATTTGGGCTCATTGTTGTTGAGAAATTCTTTTATTACTTGCCACTTCTGTCTTGTATTGCCACTATTATTTCTGATCCTCATTTGATAGAATTCCAGTTTAGCGTGCTTCAGAGCAGCTCCCAGAATATTGGAATAAGTTTTCAGCCGACACTTTAGAGAATGATTGAACGGTTCTGCCTTGACCTTCCTGCGAAGATTATGTTTCTTCATTATAGAATGCTTAAGTGCCTTAGTGATCCAAGGGTTCCTAGGCGTACGAAACCACTGCTTAATCGTGGTTTCTGAAGACGACTGACTGATACATTCTCTTATCTTCGTTGAAAAAGAGTTGAAGGCTGTTTCGTCGTTAATTTCGCGATTTAAATCGCTCCAATTAGTCTTTCGAATGGTGTGTAAAAATTTTTTTGAATGAAAAGTAGTGCTCACGTGATTTCCAATACGGTGATTCTCTTTAGACCCGAAACACAAAAATATCGGATAGTGATCCGTAATTGCATAATCCAACACTCCTGCTGTAATATCGTCGGTAGACAGACTGACTAAAACGTGATCGATCAATGTATTGGAATCATATCTAGTTGGAGTACGTATTACTGACGTAAAGCCGCAACTAAGAAAACAGCGTACGTATTCAGAACAGGACAGGCTGTGTTGATCAGCAATATTAATGTTTATGTCGCCACAGATTACTACATCCTTGTTCTCCTCAATTAAGTGTTCAATATTAGTTCAAGCTCTGTGTAAAACGCTGCATATGATGAAGAGGGTGATCGGTAAAGCGATAGAATGACGGTGTTATGGTTAGTCATTGGTAGACCATTATGGGCAATCTCAATGCATACGGAATCACAAAGTGGTGTGCTTAATGACAGATCAAGTCGCCGCCGATAAGGTACAGAAGAATCAACAAGAATAGCTGAACCACCACCACGACTACCCTCACGAAGACAATATTCTGCTGTGTATCCAGGGATTCCGTACAGGGCGCCGTCATGTGAGGTCAACCAAGTTTCAGATAAGCATATGAATGAAAACATATGATCGATGACTGAAAAGAAAGCACATAGGTCATCGTAGTGTTTGCGAAGGCTCCGGATGTTAAAATGAATTAAAGTGAATGCAGACGCATTGTCCTTGAGAAGCGCTTTCCTGCGTTTGAGTGTAAATATGGACGAATCCATTTTGAATTGTGACTGAAGTCGAAAACAGGTGCCCACAGTGACGAGTTATTTAAATACGGCGAGATCACCGACGCCAGAGATGCGGTGCACTCGACTATCTTCCGATTTCCTGGCCTTGATAATGCAGTTATCTGTCCATAGAAATTTTGATCCTTTAGCTTTCTTCAGATCAAGGGCTTGTGCAAATAGTCGCTTATTCTCTGGCGTCAGGTGGTCATTGACGTAGATGGGCGCAACTGAATTCCCTGACAGCCCAATAGCTCTTGTGTTAAATCTTGCCTTCCTTGCTTTCACCGCAAAGTCAGCTTTTTTTGCCCGTGAGCAGAACCGTGCAATAATATGCGTGCCCTGCTTTCCCGGAACACGGTGTGCTATATCTATATCACTGGGGGCAATTGCGCAGCCAACTTTCTCGCCAATGGCCTGCGCAACAGCGAGACAGCTCTCGCCTTCCATTTTTGGGATACCTTTTATTTCGACATTGTTTTCCGCGAATACAGCTCAACGTCAGCAAGCCGCTGTGAGAATAGCCTGCCGTCATCTTTCAATGATTTGTTTTCGTCCCTCAACGTCTTGTTTTCTTTTGAGAGGGCTTCATTTCTGGTTTTGACTGATTCAAAAAGTTCATTGATTGCCTGAAGGCTGTCTCGCATGGCCGCAACTTCAGAACGGAGAGCGTCTAGCTCCTTTGCCAACTCAGCATTTGTAGGCATAGTGAAAAGATGCAATCGCAGCACAAAAATGACAGCAGCGGCAGTGGCTATGACAGAGCACAAGAAGAAAAAAGAAAGGATTGGCAAAGCACCAACCTGTACAGAGTTCAAGGCGATAATTAGAAGCGGTCACGCTGCCACAACCACTGCTGCCAAGTGATCGGAGCTCTCCAGGAGTACGTCCTTATGCAGGCTCTGTTCTCCGCTAGGTGGCGAAAATGCAGACCACGCAGGCGCAGAAATGCAGTCTAAGCCAGCTCAGCAAGTCAGCCACGAGAGAGAAGCAGCCAAGCTTGACACGTGTACCACTCTATACACACTAACAGCATGCGACGATCAGCCGGAGGCAACAGCTGTCAATTGATCTGTATACAGAGTTCAAGGCGATAATTACAAGCGGTCACGCTGCCACAACCACTGCTTCCAAGTGATCGGAGTGGTTTGACAGCAGTGGTTGTGGCAGCAGTGGTTCCAGGAGGGCCACTGCGCCGATAGCAGCTTGTTCATATTCCAGAATGGAATTGCAGTCTTCGGCTACTTACTCGTCCTTCATGAAGGTCTCGATCTTAAAGTTCAGCGCAGAAAATTCAGCCTTCACCACCTGCAATTGGCTATGGAGCACATGAAGCTCACAGTCGTCGAACTGTTCTGAATTGATAAGTTCCTTCACCTCATTCATCGTCTTTATGCTTTCGTTCCGACGAGACGCCCTCTTCTTGACACGCTCCCAGACGGTCTGGTAACAGAAGGACGTCCAAGATCTTAAGACACAGGTCTTGGTAGTGAAGGCTGGCTTCCCGAGTCTTCGGCACAAAAACGATGTGTGGAAAATCCTTTCTGTAGCCTTTATTGGCTCTTAGCGCAATCCCGTCCATACATGGCTTTCACACAGAAGAAAAAGCACGAAACCTTCATGCCCGCTATACTGCCCAAATCTTCGTCGTCCTCACCGCGCCGAGCATAATACACAACTGGCCTCATACTTGCTTTTAACTGCAGTGCTAAATTCTTCTGTTGCTAAATTGTTCCGATGACCTCGATGCTGGCCTATTTCCATGTGATTAGCCTTGTTCTCGTCTTCTTCAGATTGAGTTATCTTCAAGCTTACTACTCCGTGATCACTAATTTTGATCTTTCCAACCACTTCCGCGTCTTGCACTATGTATGGATCAGTGCCCATTGTCACAAAATAGTGCCTATTTTGAAGTAAAACCCGGCGTCGAAAGGCCAAAACAACAACAAGAAAAGCGGCACCCGGAGGAGGCGGCCAACGTCACGCCGCGTCTAGAAAAGGCCACAATATTGGGGAAGCTTTCTTATCGCGGCGAGCGCGCACGCGGCGCAGACATAAGGAGAGAGAGAAGGCGGAGAGCACGCACCGACGCTCTTCGCGCAGTGAGAGAGAGAAATAGGCGCCCCCCCCCCAGCAAAGAAGGTCCGAGAATGGGCGAGAAGGTTCCCAACTGTGCATATGCTTTGAGTCACGTGGCCCCGCGGAAGCTTCTAGCAATGCTTCCCAGGGCTATAAAAGCAGTCGGACACGGGCCGCAGAGAGAGTTGAAGAAGAGAGTAGAAGAGTTGCAAGTAAAAACAAGAAGGAAGAAGTCGTGCATGACTCAGTCGCCAGCTGACAAGCCACTTGCAAGCTTCGAACTGAGAAGACGCCGAGTGTCTTGGTGAACAGGACTCTTTTGTGTTTTGTTCTTTGTTGCAGTGCATGAGCTTGTTCGTGTTGGTTGGCCTTGTGTAACTTTGCGACCCATCTGTGTTTGAGTTTGTCAAAGGCCGTGTTTGTGTACGTTTTGTGTGGCTGCCTATTTGATGAGAATATATTTGTTTTGTTTGATCACCCTTGGCTCTGACTCCGTCTTTGAACCACTGCTGGCATTTTGCTAGTGTGCTGAAGGGGACTGAAAATCTTATTGTCCAAGCTTTCGTGGGATCTTATTCGGGGAACCTAAGCCTTGGTTCTTGGAATTATTTACGGCGATCGCGTCCCGTACCTCAGAGCACGAGTTTGGCGACAATATTTCTGGCGTCCGCGACAGGACTTCTTTGGCGCTTAAGTGTGTTCAAGTACGGAGGACGAGCTTTGGGTTGTGTACGTGCTGGCGTATACGATATTGTGTGTTGCACCACGTTCTCGCTAACCTGTGTGCAGAGAATATTTTGAGAGTTGAGGTATAGGCAGATATTTGTCTGTGCACGCTGGCTAGATTTTGTGGAAGGGCACCATGGATCTTGAGAAATTGATTGCCCTTGGTGAAAAGATGGGTCTAACCGGAGCTGAGTTACGGAAGTGGGTAAGCCAGAAAGAAAAAGAAGCGAGAGAAGTCAAAGAACAAGAAAGACAAGAGAAGGAACGAGAAAGAGAAATGAAGGAACGAGAAATACAAGCAGAGATCGAGAAGCAGCGACTAGCAGCTGAAAGAGTGAGAGAAGAAAGGGAAGGGATGGAGAGACATATGAAAGAAGAGAGAGAAAGAATGGAACAGTAACTGAAAGCGGAGATCGAGAATGAGAGGATAGCGTCTGAAAGGGCGAAAGAAGAAAGAGAAGCGGAGATGGCTGAGAGAGAAAAGCAAAGGCAGCATGAGTTGGAGCTGGAACGTCTCCGATTGCAACAGCGCGTTGACGCGCCCATTTTAGTCCACAGCACGGAAAGAGAAGAGTGCTCGTCCGGACTGAATCCAAGCAAGCTGCTTGTAGCGTTCGATGAGAGAAAGGATGATTTAGACGCCTACTTGCATCGATTTGAAACCGTTGCTAGAAGTGAGAATTGGCCGGAGGAGCAATGGGCAACGGCGTTGAGCACTTGTTTGAGCGGCGAAGCGCTAAGTGTTTATGGCAGGTTGACGCCTGCGGATGCCTCGAACTATGAAAGGGTTAAAGCCGCGTTGCTGAAACGATTCAGATTTACTGTAGAAGGCTTCCGAGACAAGTTCAGGACGGGAAAGCGCGCGGACGGAGAGACTGCTACGCAGTACGCTGCGCGACTCAGCCACTATTTTGATCGGTGGACTGAACTTTCAGGAACTGAACAGGAGTATGGTGCGCTTAGAGAGCTTCTCATTAAGGAGCAATTTCTCGTCAGTTGCCACCCGAGCCTGTCTCTATCTGAAAGAGAGAAAAGCCGAGTCTCTCAGTGACATGCTGGAATCAGCAGACCAATTTTCGGAAGCACAAGGAGGCACCAATCTTGGCAAGATCAGAAGAGAGGGACTGGAAGAGGTGAAGCAGTCGACGCGTTATGAAAGAAGAAGCCCTCCGAATCCTGTTACGAGGTGTTTCCTGTGCAATCGGCTGGGACATCGTGCTAGTGATTGCCGAACTGATTTTTCTCGCCCGACTGTGAAGTGCTTTAAATGCGGGCAGACCGGTGACAAAGCTGACACGTGCCGGAATGAAGTGAAAGAAGTTCACCAGGTATCTTGTGTATATGCCCCGCCGAAACAGGAAGACGATGAAAAAGTTCAAGGGTTCTTGGAATTTGAAGACGGAAAGAAAGTTCCAATCATTGGTGCCATAACGACTGCATGCCCCAGAACACTGGATAAGAATATGCCAGTACTCACTGTAAATGTAGCAGGGAGGCATGTAAGCATGCTACGAGATTCTGGTAGCAGCACAGTAATTGTGCGAAGGAATTTGGTCCGGAACCACTAGCTCACAGGCGCGAAAGGTATCGTTTGCCTAATTGATGGTACAGCGAGGAGGCCACAGAAGCGAGGATCAAGGTGGAAACCCCCAACTACAGTGGGATGGTTATGGCTCTGTGTATGGAAAACCCACTTTATGACCTGATCGTGGGAAATATCAAAGGTACACGAGGCACTAACGATCTGAAACCTCGATATGAAGAGCCGAGGAATGAACCTCATCGGGAACCACCAGCAGCTCCAGCTCGAGCTCAATTCCAAAGGAAGCCTGTTGAGCGTTCCGTAATGCCGGACTCTGGCACGTGCTTCATTCGACACCAAGGAGACTCGCGAACAGCGAGAGGCTCCCACACCCGTGATACCGTGCAGTGAAATACAGTCAGTTGGGGTGCGCACTAACAGCGCAACGTCTGATGTAAGTTCGGAGAATGGGAATAAGGCACTGTGCAAGGAAACTCCGATGATCGACAGACATGACAAGGCATCGGAGCCAGCACAGCGTTGCGAACAAGTGGATAAGGTGCGTTCCGCACAAGAGCTAACGCCACAATTCACCAGGAAGAAAAGGAAAAGGAAGAAACAGCGGCGTAAGAAAAAGGCAGTCTCGAGATCCTGAATTTAGCTGTCCTTTCGCAGTGTGAAACTGAATGTGTTGTGATTGATTACAAATGTTGGTGCTGAGTGGACAACGTTCTCATGTATCGATGTGTGTGTTACAATTGAATATATAGTAAAGTTTGAGAAAATGCATGTATTCAGTGTTATTGTATTACGCGTGTGTACGCGATGAGGTGCGAAGCTTTCAAGTGGTGTATTTTTATGTGACGTGTGTGCGCGATTAAATGTGAAAGTGTCTCGACGTTCCGTGTGTGGACTTATGTGTTTGAACTCTAATGTGGACTTATGTACTATGGACTGTCAGAAAGACACGTTGAACTTTGTGTGGTTAATTATGTGTGTGCACTATTATGTGTGTTTTTGAATATTATTTCATAATATTCTTAAAGTGGGGGGCAGTGTCACAAAAGAATGCCTATTTCGAAGTAAAACCCGGTGTTGAAAGGCCAAAACAACAAGAAAAGCGGCACCCGGAGGAGGCGCCCAAAGTCACGCCGCATCTACAAAAGGCCAGAATATTGTGGAAGCTTCCTTATCGCGGCGAGCGCGCGCGCAGCGCAGCCGTAAGGAGAGAAGGCGGAGAGCACGCACCGACGCTCTTCGCGCAGTGAGAGAGAGAAAGAGGCGCCCCCCCCCCAGCAAAGAAGGTCCGAGAATGGGCGAGAAGGTTCCCAACTGTGCATATGCTTTGAGTCACGTGGCCCCGCGGAAGCTTCTAGCAATGCTTCCCAGGGCTATAAAAGCAGTCGGACACGGGCCCCAGAGAGAGTAGAAGAGAGTAGAAGAGTTGCAAGTAAAAACAAGAAGCAAGAAGTCGTGCGTGACTCAGTCGCCAGCTGACAAGCCACCTGCAAGCTTCGAACTGAGAAGACGCCGAGTGTCTTGGTGAACAGGGCTCTTTTGTGTTTTGTTTGTTGCAGTGCATGAGCTTGTTCGTGTTGGGTGGCCGGTCTGTTGGAGGCAAAATCCGGCGGCGGATTTTGCCTCTAACTGTGAACAACTGAGCAAGGACCTCACTCGTCAACAATACCCGCCGTCTGTCATCAATGATGGCATCAAGAAATCTAGCAAGCAGGACCGCCGTTACTAAATAAGCAAGCCAAAATCTGATTCCGTAAACACCACTCCAAATCTCATTCTAACGTATTCAGCCTCACCCCGCAACATAAACGGTATCCTTAAAAAGAACCACAGCAACCTTCTCGATAATCAAAAGCAGAGGCGTGCAGGACACGGACACAAGGAGAGCAGTGAACACCACGGACGCCGACTAACAACTGATGCACAGCACAGAGGCGAAAAAGAAAGAAGACACGCAGCTTATCTGCGCATGCTCGGAATGGTAGCGCCACCTGTCAAACGGTTACACATGCCGGTCGTCGCGTTAGACAACTCCTAAGGCATTCTATCTCCTCTCTGTTTGAGCTAATCGACGGCTGACTCACGGATGCACTTCCACTAATACTGATATACCAGGCCTCAACCAATAAACGCGTATCTTCGTTCTTATGCCTCTACAGGATCTCGGTTTCGTCTAACTCGGGCATGCAGCTACAGCCCTGGCAGTGCAAGGATAGATTGGACGGCGTCCCACCTGATAGCGACCTTCTGTGTTCAATTAATCTTCGATTAATACAACGCGCAATTTGCCCTACATGAAAACGCCCGCAGCTAAAAGGAATCTTATAAACCACACCCATGCGACAGTCGGTGAAATTGTTCTTGGCTAAGTGCTTAACCGGACAGATATCCGTTCGCTTCTTACCTTCAATCTGCTCATTTCTTCAATGCACGGCAGCAAAAGCCCTTCCTAACTTATTGGGAGCCGTAAACGCAACATTAACCCCATATTTACTTCCCACTTTCTTAAGCCTGTGCGAAACTGCGTGGATATACGGAATACTCTCGACCTTTTTCTTGTCAATGTTACTCTCTACTACAGCTTTCGTTCCGGTCGAAATCGACTTCTTAAGACGCTCAGCTACTGTGGCTATGGCCAGTCTAGGGTAACCTGCATCTAAGAGGCGCTCGACCTGTGCATTAAAGCTAATGGTCAAACGGTGCACGCAAGACTTCGATAGGGCTGACTTTAGACAGGACAAGGCTATTCCGTTTTTTACTACTGTCGAATGCTTGGAGTCAAAGTTTAACAACGGCTTAGATGCTCTAGGGGAATACTGCCAACACACGTGATTCTGCTCAAATGACAACGAGATATCTAAAAATTGTATTACGTTTCTCTCCGGTAGTTCTTTCGTAAACCTTAGACCAGCTCCATTAGGTTAAATTGATCGCTTACATAGGTGACAACGGATTCAAAATCATCCTTACTACAAAGTACCAAGTAATCGTCCGCATACCGAAATGCCCTGATGATGTGGTCCCCTAAGGCCTCTTTTAAACGGCAGTCAAACTTGCTCAAGTATGGATCACTTAGAATAGGGGCGACCTTTGAAGCTATACAAACCCCTGATTTCTGCACAAACACGCGTTCTCTGTATCCAACTAATGTTGACGTTAAGTACATGGAAAGAATTTCTAGAAAGGTACCTGTGGAAACTCCGCATCTATCTATGAAACCGGACTCTTGCCCTTGTTCTTGAATACATTCTTTCACGCAATTTAATAAACCTTCATGCGGCAACGAGTAATACAATCTTCTACATCCATGCTAAACGCTGTGCAGTCGCCAGGATTTTCCTCTGTTAACAACTGAACTAGAGGCTGAGAATTACGTACACGGAAGGGGTGAGAAAAACTTAAGGGTGTTAAGCAATTCTGCTACACAAACTTGGAAAGTCCCTGACTCTGATACAATCGAGCGAAACGGAATTTCTGGCTTATGGGTTTTCGCCGAGAAAAATAATTCTAAAGTGAGCAATTTTGCCTTTTTAACGCTGGAAGCTACCTTATCTAGATTATGTTTCAACAGCAGATCGATAGCTCGTTGTTTTATTACAGAAGGTTTCAGTTTCACAGGTCTAAAATTCTTTTCAATAGCTGCTGAGGCTTTATCTTTATCGCTAGTGCGCGACTTAACTCATCGAAGTCAGCCTTTCGTTGAACAAGAACAGCGCCGAGAGTCACGCCGCTGGCGTCCGTGTGTATCTCTGTCGGTGCGCTCGGGTCTAAATGGCGCAGGATTGGCGCGAGGTGAGCAGGCGACGCAAGGTTGCGAGTGCGGCATCACAGTCTGGTGACCAAGTTGAAAGGTTGCTGTCAGCACGGAGAAGCTTCGTCAAATGTGATATTTCGGTGGCGAAGTTCCGGATGAAACGTCGAAGAACACAATCCGATGAAGCTACGAAGTTCCCTCAGGGTCCTTGGTCGTGGGAACTATGCAACAGCGCGGAGTTTCTCTGGGTCAGGGAGTACGCCATCTTTTGAAACAACGTGGCCTAAGATGACAACTTGCCATGCAGCGAAGCGGCCCTTCTTCAAATTGAGCTGCAGGCCGGCAGCAGCGATGCATGTGAAGACGCGTTCAAGGCGAAGTAGGTGGGAAGAAAAATCAGGCGAAAATATGACAATGTCGTCGAGATAACAAAGACAGATCTGCCACTTTAGGCCATGCAAGATATTGTCCATCATTCTTTCAAATGTGGCGGGCCAAAAGGCATCACGGTAAACTGATATAAACCATCAGGTGTAATGAAGGCTGTTTTCGGGCGGTCTTCTTCGCCAACTGGAACTTGCCAATAACCGGACTGCATATCTAAAGAAGAAAGGAATTCGGCGCCTTGGAGGCAGTCTAACGCGTCAATTCGTGGAAGAGGATAGACATCTTTGCGTGTTACCTAATTGAGTCGCAGATAGTCCACACAAAAGCGCATTGTCCAATCTTTCTTTTTGACCAGCACTACAGGGGAAGCCCAGGGACCCTGCGAAGTTTGTATGACGCCACGTTTGAGCATGTCTTGGACGTGCTCACCGTTTACGTGGCGCTCTGACGCAGAGACACGGTACAGCCTCTGATGTAGCGGTGCGTGAACGCCTTTGTCGATGGGATGGACAACTGTTGTAGAACGGCCTAAGGGTGCTTGCTGGAAGTCGAATGAGGAACGAAAGCGGTTGAGGAGGTCGACAATCTGAGTGCGTTGGCTCGGAGTGAGGTTGCAGTCAATGGAGCGCAAGACTATTCTTTCACATGACGGCGCTGTCAGAGAAGGGGAAATTTCAATGGCATCAACCCGCGGAGGAGCCGGCTCGTCAGGCACATAGTAGACAAAGCGTTGGTCAAGTTCTTCCCCATAGCCGAGACACTCGTTGTGATGCAAGCTTGCAGGAGAAAAAAAGAGGTTCGAAACATAAAGTGCGCTGGAACCATGCCGAACGTCCAGAAGAGAAAACGGAACTAAGATGGGATGACGGCGAGTAGCAAGATGAGACCGCGTGAAAAGAACTGCGGTGTCAGAAAACCCAACGCAGGAAACGGGAACAAGGGCGGAAGAGAACGGAGGAATCTCGGTGTCAGCGGCGATGCATACTCGGGGAGAAGCCCGCGAGGAATCTTCAAAAAAGATTGCTGCCGAATGGAGATAGCGCCAGTTCTGCACGTGCGGAATCGATAACTGCATGATGCGAGGACAGGAAGTCCCATCCTAATATCATGGCAGGAGAACAGCGGGATAGGATAACGAACTCAATGTGGTATAGAGCAGCCGCCATGACCACACGGACAGTGCGCTTTCCCAAGGGTTCAACCGGCTCTGCACTTGCTGTACGTAGCGAAACTGCGCGACTTGTCGTAGTTTAAGGCGAAGCTCGTCGGAAATAACTGATACTGCGGCTCCCGTGTCGACAAGCGCGTTAACGGCAATATGTTCAGCGTAAATTTCAGTAAAGTTCGCAGGGAATAAACGAGGGCTTAAGTAGTTCACTGAGGTCGCAGTTCTTGCCTCCGGAACTGCGACCTTTAGTTTTCCTCTTGAACAGCTTCCGGGTGGCGGATAAGGGGGGATAGAGAACGTCGACGGGGAGATGGGGACCGACGGCTGGTTCTGGAAGAAGGAGGCGAAGCATCGAAGCGCGGAGTGGCAGCAGCAGGACAGTAGGGGGAGCCTGTGCCGCTGCGAATACAAGTACCTTGGCGTATGGGTTAATGAGGGTGATTTATACATGAAGGTACACGAAAAAGCCTTGGCAGCAAAGGGAAAAAGGAACGCAGCAATAATGAAGCACAGAGCGTTATGGGGACACAATAGGTACGAGGTGCTTAGGGGTCTGTGGAAAGGGGTAATGGTACCGGGGCTTACATTTGGGAACTCAGTGGTGTGCATGAGGCCAGAGATACAATCAGGAATGGATGTGAATCAAAGAACTGTGGGACGCCTCGCGTTGGGTGCTCACGGGAAAACGACAAACGAGGCTGTAAAGGGCGATATGGGATGGGCGAGTTTTGAGGCAAGGGAAGCGCAGAGCAAAATAAGGTTTGAAGAAAGGCTAAGGAATATGAAAGAGAGTAGGTGGGCAGTGAAGGTGTTCCGCTATTTATATAGAAAGAGCGTTGACACGCAGTGGAGAAAGAGAACTAGGAGGCTCACCAGTAAATATACGGCTGTAAGAGAACTGACAACAAGAGCGTAAAGGGAAAAGTCAGAGAGGCGGAGAAGATTTACTGGAGAGCAGCGATGGAAAAAAAGCCGACTCTGAATAACTACCGAGAGGGCAAAAACGAAATAAAGCGGGAGGCATTTTATGATAATTCAAGAGGAAGCGCTTTATTGTTTGAAGCGAGATCGGGCTGCCTTAGAACGCGTATTTATAAAGCGAAATTCAGTAACGAAGAAGAAAAATGCACATGCTGTGAGGAAGATAGGGAAACGACGGAGCATGTTCTGATTGAATGCGGAAATATCCGCCCAGGTGTACGTTTGGGCACCACCCTACAGGAAGCCTTGGGTTTTAGGGCGAACAACGGGAAGCTGAACATAGCCGCGACTGAAATAAGTAAGAGACGGTTAGAATACTGGTGGCAGAAAACTAGAGAGAACGGACAAAAATAATTATAGAGAAAAATAAGGACCTTCTGCCATAAGGGGCAGGGAACTGGACTATGAATTTCTGTTTTTTCTATAGTATGATCGATTTGATTGAAGTAAATTTAAAAGGCATGAGGAAAATTTAAAGAGAGAGAGAAAAAAAAGTGCTTAAATCTTCTTACGAGCCTGGTGGCGCACATGTCACCGCCCCGCTACAAAGGGGACGCTCATAGCATCCATCCATCCATCCATGTGCTATTCGCAGACAGTCGAACAGATTTGCAGGGTCTCGTTAATATATGTGGTCGGGAAAGTGAAGTGTTAGGGCTAAAATTTAGTGTGACAAAATGCGGCTGGATGATATTCAATGACAGCAACGATCAGACCATATCAATACAGGGCGAGGAGATACCCAGAGTACGAGAGTACAAATACCTCGCGATATGGATTAATGATGGGAATAGATACACGGAAGTACAAGAAAAAGCTATGATAGTTAAAGGAAAGAGGAACTCCGCAATAATGAAGCATAGAGCGGTGTGGGGTTACAACAAGTACGAGGTAATTCGAGGTTTGTGGAAAGGTGTAATGGTGCCAGCACTTACATTCGGAAACTCAGTGGTGTGCATGAGGTCAGAGGTACAATCAGGGCTGGACGTGAATCAGAGGACGGTCGGACGTCTCGCACTGGGCGTCCATGGGAAGACCACAAATGAGGCTGTTAAGAGGGATATGGGATGGTCTGACTTTGAGGGAAGGGAAGCTCAGAGTAAAATTAGGTACGAACAGAGATTAAGGAATATGAAAGAAAGTAGATGGGCAGCGAAAGTATTCAGGTATTTGTATAGGAAGAACGTTGATTCACAATGGAGGAAGAGAACTAGGAGGCTTACCAGTAAGTATACATCCAGTAACGAAACGGATGGGACGAAAAAGAGCGTTAAGAGCATGGTCAGAGCGGCGGAGAACTCGGATTGGATAGCATGAATGGAGAAGAAACCGGCATTGAACAACTACCGAAAAGGGAAAGACGAAATCAAGAGAGAAAAATTTTACGATAATTCAAAGGGAAGCGCTTTGCTGTTTGAGGCAAGGTCCGGTTGCCTGAGAACCCGAAGTTACAGAGCGAAATTCAATAAAGAAGGGGACACATGTACGTGCTGTGGAAAAGCTAGGGAAACGACAGATCATATTTTGATTCAATGTACAGATGTCCACCCAGGTGTAGCTGTGGACACTACCCTACAGGAGGCCACGGGTTTCAGGAGTAACAGGGGAAAGCTGAACATGCCGGCGATAGAGATAAGTAAAAGACGCTTAGAGCATTGGTGGCGCAAAAGTATGGAGCAAACAAAAGCGCAAGGTAGTTCGGGTAAGATTCTTACATCACAGCGGAACGATAATAGATAAAATAAATAGACGAGGAGGAAAATTAGTTGTGAAAATATGTGTGATTGGGGAAATGATTGTTTGTAGAGGAAACAAATAAAGCTAGAGCGTGGTGGCCCGGCTACCGCCCCGTTATAAAGGGGATGCTCCTAATATCCATCCATCCATCCATCCATCCATGTGGCTCGCAGAGTCTGAAGGATACCAAAGGCACCAGCGGCAGAACCGTGCTACGTGACCAGCGATGCCGCATGAGAAACATATCGGCTTGTTGTCTTGGGTGCGCCACAGATTGAAAGCACGAACCGCAGGTCGAGCCAGGTGCAGGGGCTGCGGTGGCGGATAGTAGATGCCCACAGGGGTGTAGTTTACAGCCGCAGGCGGCGTTGAAGGGACGGCGCTGGTAGGTGCGTATTGCGCAGGTGCAGAGAAAGGTCTCTGCCTGGCAGCAACGGCAGCGTAAGTAAGCGGAGCTGTTACAGGGGGTGGCTGTTGAAAGAGCTGAACGACGTCGGCGACTTGGTCGTGTATAACTTGTCGGAGTTCAGGCGACAACGTCGACGCAGACGATTGCGCAGTTGGCAAAAGAGAAAGTTGACGCGCGACTTCCTCTCGAATGAACTGCTTGATTTGGTCGAATAGTGGTGAATTGCTTGTAGCAGCAATGTTGCTGTACGACAGAGATCTCGCCGTCCGTGGAGAGAGCGCGCCGTGTTGAAAGCCGCTGTTTGCGCAGATCTTCGTAGCTCTGGCAAAGCGCAATTATATCTGCGACCGTCCCAGGGTTCCTTGCCAATAGCATTTGGAAGGCGTCATCCTCTATGCCTTTCAGGACATTCTTAACCTTTTCATCTTCAGTCATGGATGGATTAATGTGGCGTCATAGGTCCACTACATCCCCAATGTAGCTGGTGAAATTTTCGCCCTTTTGTTGAGCGCGACCGCGCAGGTGTTGTTGGGCCTTAGGCTTGCGCACGGCAGGACGACCGAAGACTTCTTGAAACCTCGTTCTAAATTGTGCCCAGGTGGAACAGTCGGATTCGTGGTTCCGAAACCAGACTGGCTACGCCGAAGAGGTAAAACAGGACGTAACTGAGCTTGTCGACGTCATTCCACTTGTTGTGCACGGTCACTCTATGGTACACAGCCAATCGTCCACGTCCTGATCATCTGCCCCACTGGAAATGGGACGGTCTCGCTGGCGTGGCGTACCCGAACAAACGACTGCAGGTGATGGGGCTGGCTGGGGAGGGTCGGACGGCCCAGCGTCTTCAGGCATGGCAGTCCTTGAAGGGATTGTCCGGCTGGGTAGTTCCAGGATTCGGCTGTAGGAAAATCCCCCGCCCTTTCCACCAATTGTCGAGGAGTGTTCAGGTTGACCACAGTCCTCGAACAGTATTGTTCGGTAGCGAGAGGTGGCACTGTTCCAGCTACGCCGCAACAAGGACCAGGGACAGTCTCGTGGTCGTCTTCATGAATCCAGGAAACTGGGTTGTCCATTGCCCAGTACTCATTCATTAATAGTACAATATATATATATATATATATATATATATATATATATATATATATATATATATATATATATATACTGTTATGAGATTGTGCGGCGTACCACCGGTATCACCAAATATAAGCGGCTGACAGGGAGGCATGAACCGGAGTTCGCCATTCACGGGCTGCCTCCGTCACCAAGTGGACTCGTATAGTTTTCTCAAATTGTGAACATTCTGTCTAACATTTGGTAGACGTGCTGGGTATTCCCATGGCCTGCGACGGAGACATCAGCACAAAAGAACAATGCAGAAGCCGTAGCCTTTCCGGACTTTCGCCACTCTGCCCCATTATGGCTCCAGACGAAGATGCCCCTACAAGCGATGTCTCGGCAAGCCTCGCCTCTTTCCAGCACTACCGAGAGCCGCGCACCCTCTCGGCGAAGGCAGAGGAATATGTGGAGAAATGGCTAACCCATTACGACAGGGTATGCTGATACAATAACTGCAACGCTGCCAACCTGCTCAGGAACGTCGTTTTCATCTTGGCCGGTACGGCGCTGGTTTAGTTTGAGAACTACGCGGACGCGATAACTATGTGGCCACGTTTTGTTCACAAAATTAGGAAGAGTTTCCACTGCACGGACGCAAAGACAAAACGAGCGGAACTAACGCTGGCTCAGAGAGCTAAGGTGCCAGGTGAGAGGTGCACTACCTAGGTCGAGGAGATACTGAAACTGTGCAGAACCGTCAACCCTCGAATGCATGAGAAGATGGGACACGTGTTAAAAGGAATTGCGGAAGGCGTGTACAGCTTCCTCATTGGGATAGGGAACTTTAACACCGTTTCAGATGTCATGCGACACCGTCGCACATACGAGGCGCCAAATAAACGCCGAATCGCACCCAAGTTTAGATGGCTGGCCAAGACGGTTGACAAGCGATGCGCGTTCAACAATGCGATAGGGGCCTTCATACTTAGGCAGTAACTTTGAGGAGAGACCATGTGCAGGGGTAGGAACGGTGAGCCACACCAGTGCTCCAGGAAGGAAGGTGGGCGCAGAGGTAGGGTCGCCGCGAATGGTCTTCTGACGTCCCTGGTCGTTGGACGTAAAGGCCCGTGCGAGGTCGCGGCACTCCTCGGCATACCTCACTGTGTCAGAGATGGGCGCATACTCTGAAGTATTCGGGTGGTACGGTAGAATTGTGTCCATAGTGTGCCCCGGGTGCTGACCGTGCAGTAGAAAATAGGGTGAAAAGCCCGTGGTGCTCTGTGTAGCGCTGCTGTACGCGTAGGTTACAAATGGCAGAATGATGTCCCGATTCGTGTCGTCCGATGCGACGTGCATTGAAACCATGTTGCCGAGCGTGCGGTTGAAGAGCTCATTAAGCCTATTGGTTTGAGGGTGGTACGCCGTAGTCATGCGATGAACCACGTGGCACTTTAAGAATAGCTTCAACGACTTCAGAAAGGAAGACACGACCACGATCACTGAGTAGCTCCTGGGGTGGCCCTTGACGTAGGATGAACCAATGAAGCAAGAAGGAGGCAACGTCGCGCGCTGTAGCTGCCGGAAGCGCAGCAGTCTCAGCATATGGCGCGAGGTGGTCAACTGCCACAATAACCCAGCGCTTTCCAGCAGCTGTAATGGGAACGGGCCCGTACAAATCAATGTCTACCCGCCCAAAGGGCCCGGTAGGACAAGGTAAAGGCTGCAGACCCGGCGGCGAAAGGCGAGGTGGAGAATTCCGGCGCTGGCAATCGGGGCAAGAGCGCACGAACTTCTGAATGTAGCGGTACATTCCGCGCCAGTAGTACCGCTGTTGAAGGCGCTGGTAGGTCTTCAATATTCCTGGCTGTGCACACTGTGGATCGCTGTGGAAAGCCGTACATATTTCGGAACGCAAGCTGCGAGGTACTAACAACCACTGGCTGCCATCGGAGCTGTAAGCCGCCTTTTGCATGCTCCGAGTGCGCATGCGCCGAATCCGGCGCAAACGACCCGTACGGCATCGTAGCAGACGACGCAAGCGGCGCGCAGTGCGGAACGGTGCACCCGTTACCGAAAGTAATGATACTCGGCGCCAGCTGGGCCGGTACGCCATCCAGACACAGATTTTTGGTAACGTGAAGTTCTCTCACATCATCGTACTGTGCAGGCAGGCAAATGCCGCGTGTCTGACACGGCCTTAGCAGCGAAGAACGCGCGCCGAACACATCAGAGCTTGTATTTCAGTGAAACCATTGCTCCGTATTTCCGTAGCCAAACAGTTTTTTTTTGTAATAACGACATGGATATAAAAAAAGCAGACATCCGGCAATGCGCAGGTCACTCGGATCATCATAATAACGAAAAATCTTACCCTGCAAGATAGAGCTAGGTGTTATTCCAGCACGTTGCCTCTCGTATCGGATGATGGAGGACGAATACTTCTCATAAGTCCGTGAGTTGACGTGGGGTTCAACTAATTAAACATTGGATCGCACACACACACACACATCATCCCCGAGTATTCCTCGTTTGTTGCTGCCATGAATTCCTTCAGTTGCGCTCTTAGCGTTTTCAGTGATCCGCGGCCTGTACATCCGTTCGTGACTCCGGTCAGGTATGCTGGTGCTCCGTGGCTTGAACAAACGCTACTGGCAGCAAACCTTACGCGGATTGAGATCTAGCTATCTCTCTGTAGGCTTAATCGGAGAGAAACTTCGGAGAGTTGAAAAAGGCACGATACGCTAGTTCAGTTTCAGCGCACCAGGACGATCTGCTTTATTTTCGAAGGGAGAAACGGAAAGGGGACGTATAGAAAAACAACAAATAACAAAACACAAAATCCAGCAAAAGCGATCCTCGCGTTTCTTGTGCAAACAGCATGAGCTTGGGCTCAGCAGTGCAAACTTGCTTTTGACGGGACTGACCCGTCTTTGGTACCGCATGCACGCCCTACAGGTGTCTATCCCGGGTGCTTTCGTCCTTTCGTGCTGCGTTCCGACACTCGGTGTGGGCTATGTCGTTGAACTGAGAGCATGTCGCTTTTTTTCTTTTTTTTTCCCAGAAAGCTTGCCCTTGGCATAGTGGCATACAATGCCGCTCTTCAACCGAACGTCGATGACAAGCGAGCGGTGCTTGCGTGTGATCGCGCTTGTTGTGTCGTCCTCGTCGGGTAGCCGTGACCCACGGCACTCGTAGCGGGAGCAGTGACGGCCACTGCCACCGACACCGTGGCAGTGGCCTTTGTGGGAGGCAGGCCCACGGGCTGTGTTGGATGCAGGGGCAGGTGCCACTCGCTTTCACGAAGAGTCACCCCCCCCCCCCCACCTCTTTTTCTTTTACGCACGCGGTCTCAAACAAACCGGATTCTACCCCTTAACTGACCATGTGCACATGGGAAGCGAGCGGCGCCTGCTCGCTTCCGTGCCTTTCCCGTTCGGGCGGCATTTTGCGACGTTTTTAGACACCCAAGGCTTTCTCATGGTCGGCTCTTTTCGCAGTAAGTGTTCACCATGCCGGGGAGGCCTCCCAGACATTCGTACAGCGTTTCAAATCGAAAATAACCGCAATGCTCACTGTGTGTGCCGCTGCCCGACCATGAGGTGCCATAGAGAAACGCTGGGGTAGCGCACGACAGGTTCGGCGCGACGCCGTACAGATTGTTTCGTGCCGTGTCCGCGAGAGGCCGCCACACAGACATGCAAAAGGCGGATTGCGGTGAAGGAGGTCGTAGCGAAATGCAAAATCTTGAGCTTGACGGCGCTTTGCGCGAGTGGTTGGCGTCGATAGATTAGACAGCAAGCCTACTATGGAGGCTATCCACGGGTCCTTGCGCTACTGGTGTCAAGGTCAATAGAAGAAACAGTAACCTCGGATACTGAGCATCGACCATTGTTGTCAGCCAAGGGAGAACGCGAGATGGCATCGGCGTCCGAATGTTGTCGTCCACTGTGGTACAGCATGCGGATATCGTAGCCCTGCATGCGAAGTGCCCAAAGTGCAAGACGGCTGGAGGGATCCTTTAATGACGACAGCCAACAAAGGGCGTGGTGGTCCGTGACGACATCAAACGGGCGACCGTACAAGACAGGTCGAAACTTCAGAAGAGCCCAGATGATCGCCAGGCATTCTTTTTCCTTGACGGCGCAACTGGTCTCGGCTTTAGTAAGCGTACGACTTGCGTATGCCACAACATACTCAGGGAACCCCGGTTTGCGCTGCGCAAGGACAGCGCCGAGGCTCACACCGCTAGCGTCCTGTGTGTACCTCTGTAGGGGCCCTGGGATCCCAGTGGCGCAGTATGGGAGGAGACGTCAACAAACGACGGAGCTTTAGGAAGGCGTCGTCGCACTCTGACGACCACGAGTCGAGCGGCCCCTTACTTCCGAGGAGCTTCGTTAGCGGCGATATTATGGTGGCGAAATTCCGAATGAAGCGTCGGAAGTAGGAGCACAGTCCTACGAAGCTGCGCAGTTCCTTGACGGACGTCGGTTTGGGGAACTCAGCCACGGCCCGAAGCTTGACTGGATCGGGGAGAATTCCGTCCTTGGACACGACGTAGCCTAGTATTGTCAGCTACCGTGCCGCAAATTGGCATTTCTTTAAATTAAGTTGTAGGTCGGCGTCCCTCAAACGCGTCAAAATATTTCGCAAACGTTTGAGGTGCGTGGAGAAGTCCAGAGCGAAAACGACGATGTCGTCAAGGTAGCACAAGCACGTGTGCCATTTCAAGTTGCGCAGGACAGTATCCATCATCCGCTCAAAGGTAGCGGGCGCATTACAGAGTCTAAACAGCATGACATTGAATTCGTACAAGCCGTCGGACATGACAAAGGCTGTCTTCGGTCGAGCGTCATCAGCCATAGGTACTTGCCAGTATCCTGACCGCAAATCGAGGGATGAAAACAATTCTGCTCCTTGCAGGCAGTCAATCGCGTTGTCAATTCGCGGTAGTGGATAGACGTCCTTACGAGTGATCTTGTTGAGCCGTGGTAGTCCACACACAACCGTAAAGAACCGTCCTTCTTCGCCACAAGGACAACAGGAGATGTCCAGGGGCTGTTCGAAGGTGGAATAACGTCGCCTCGAAGCATGTCGTCGACTTGCTCGTTGATTACTCGACGTTCAGCGGAAGATACGCGGTATGGACGTTGCCGCAGTGGTAGGTTGCTGCAAGTGTCGATGCGGTGCGTAAGAGTGGACGTGCGGCCGAGGGAAGCTTGTGCGACATCGAAAGAAGAACGAAATTCTTCTAGTAGGCCCAGAAGCTGCGAACGTTGGGCCGGCGTAATATCGTCAGCGATGGACGACCCGAACACATCAACGGGTGACGAATCAGAAGTCGAAACAGCACTCAGTGTGCTGGAACTGGAACAGTACGTGTCATCGGGCGCGTCGATAACTTGTGCGCCTAACAGGGGTTCCACTCTGCCAAGACATTCCCCTCGTATCAACACAACTACGCACGGGGATGGGTTCATGACGAAAATCGCGGCGTTGCCCTGAGCGAGCTGCACGGTCACAAGACGCACTCAGATGGTGAAAGGAGTGCAACGGTGTCGGCGAGATCGGCGCAGTAGACCGACGCAGCCGTTGTCGAGTTTGGAGGCACTCTGGTGTCGTCTCGGACAAGTACCTTGTACGAAGCTGGTGGTTCGCTTGCCGGCGTCAAGTCTGAGAACGGTGAGAATTCTAGCTCGGCAGGTGCGCAATGAATGACGGCGTCGTGGCGAGAAAAGAAATCCGATCCCACGATGACGTCGTGAGAGTATGGGCAAATTATGATGAATTTGATAGCGTACAGAGTGCCCTGAATGACGACGCGGGCTGTGCATACTGCTGTTGGGCACTAGCTGTACGGAGAGAGAGCCCAGAAAGTGGCGTCGTCACTTTTCGTAGTAAATGGCTAAGTTTTGCGTCCATGACTGATACGGCGGCTCTAGTGTCTACAAGGGCGGATGCGGGAACATCGACGGCAAACACATCTATTACGTTCGATGGGCTGCACTGTGGGCTTTCACAGTTCGATCGCATCGCAGCCCTTGCCTCGTGGACTGCGACGACTAGTTTTCCTGGTCTCGGGGACCGCACGCGGCCCCATAGGTGACAAGGAGCAGCTTCGTGGAGACGGTTAACGGCGGGTAGACGGAGCTGCCCGCAAAGGAGGTGACATAGGAAGAGGTGGATCGTAATACGGGCGGCTGGACTGGCTGGTGACGGGTGATGCGACTCGAGGCGGCTATAACGTGCGACGTGTCCGGCGTAACCACACGCAAAGCAGATGGGACGGTTGTCGGAAGTGCGCCATCGGTTCGCTGGGGCAGGTGCCACCCATGTCGGTGGACGTGATGGACGGGGCGGCTGCTGAAACGACTGCATGCTGGGCTGCACCCGGGCCCTAGGAATGACTTCGGCGTATGGAGGCGGCACACCCGTCTCGAAAGACTGAGGTCTAGTGACAACTTGGGCGTAACTAAGTGAAGCAGCAACAGGAATCGGTTGGGGCGGCGCGGCTCGAACTGGAGCATAATTCAGTGGTGCAGGCGCCGGAGGGTATTGGTGGTATTAGGGCATGGCCCCAGCGATTTCCTGCTCAATCTCTCGGCAGAGGGGAGGAAGAAGGGTGGTCGACGGCTGTTGAACATGCTGCGGTTGAGCAAAGGCCAGCAGAGAGAACTGGCGTGCAACGCCTTCGCGCACGAATGTCTTGACTTCCACGAGCATAGCGGAATGGTCAGAAATGACCGACAAGCCAGCGAGATCGGCGTCGTGTGATGGAGGGCGGCGGGTCATCAACCGCTGTCGACGCAGCTCCTCGTAGCTTTGGCACAGCGTTATGACTTCGGCCACAGTGCGAGGGTTTTTGGCGAGCAGCATGGTGAAGGCGTCGTCGTCGATACCTTTCATGATGTTCCTGATCTTTTCAGACTGCAACATGGTCGCGTTAGCCTTCTTGCACAAGTCGAGGATATCTTCTATATAACTCGTGAAGGATTCAACAGCCTGCTGAGATCGTTCGCGTAAGCACTGCTCTACTTGCAGCTTACGAACGGCAGGGCGACCGAACACGTCGACAATGGCGGTCTTGAAGTCGGACCACGTCAGGAAATCTGATGCGTGGTTGTTGTACCATAGACTCGCCACACCCGCGAGGTAGAATATCAAATTGCTAAGCTTTCCCGCCTCGTCCCATCTATTGGGCACGCTCACGCGCTCGTAATCGTGAGCCAGTCCTCCATGTTGGTCCCATCCGCACCAGTGAAGACGGGTAGGTCTCGGACACGAGGGACACCGGGACATGCGGTCGGTGCGGGCGGAGCCATTTGCTGGGCAGTGTCCTGAGGCATGGTAGACGGCACTGTGCGGGAGCGAAGTTCCAGGGGCATAGAAAGAGGCCGAAGTTGTGAAGGTACCCAGCACCTCCACCAATGGTAAAGGGCGTCTATTGAAACCTGGCGTAAGGCCCGACCGGTAGCTTGGTCAACGGCTGAAGGCCCCGAGAGCGAGCGGCGAGCACGAGCAATGCGCGTTAGGGCCAGACCCACTAGATCACACTGGAGAGCGTGCCCCACTATATGGTTCGATAGCTTTCGCTACCATATATATATATATATATATATATATATATATATATATTGTATATGGTAGCGATAGCTTTCGCTACCATATTATATATATATATATATATAAGTTAATACGGTTTAACAGTGGGCGATGTTTATTTACAAGGCAAGCTTTGCGATAAGCCTTGCTGCACCAGCTAACTTCGTCTTCCTACTCTTCCATCCTCGGCTCATACCTTCACTGGTTATGTAGCATTCGCCGGTTCACAGACGAAGCCCACCCAGGCAGCACGCAACGTAGGGCCGATATTGGTTTTATGGCGGCAAAGTTCGGCCCATCCACGGCCTAACGTTGCCGACAGCAAGCCAGTATCGGCTAAGCCGCCGTCAATGTCTGGCAACGTCGGGCTACTATAGCCGCTGCCCCGCCGATATCGGCAGGCCGTCGACTGTAATTGGCAACATGGGGCCGCATATGCCGCGTTACTGCCGACATCGGCTGAGGCGATGGCTTTCAACGGCAACTATGGCGCCGAGTTTGCCTTTCTACAGACAATATGGGCTGGCCGACGCCATTTGTCGGCAACACTGTGCCAAGTATGCCACCTTGGAGCCTCCGTCGGCTAGCCGATAACTTTCTCCGGCAAATATGGCGCCGATTTTGCCGCTCATCAGCATCGCCTGAGGAATGGCGAATTTGGCGCGATATTTGCCTAGAAAGATTATTTCAGAGGAAACATTGAGTCATTTCTGCCATTCTGGAGGCAACGTCGACTACGCCGCAGCCTTTCATGGTCGATATCGGCCGGGACTCTTTGGAAGCCTGCTGATATAACAATTGTGATCCGATCGAGACAAGAATGACTGAAATTCACTTGAGAGCTTCGACGTAAGAATCAGATGTTGAGCTTCATATATTCATGTATACGCGTTTCAGTGCTGGAATATAGCGCACGTACGTTTTGAGCAGCATATATGACATTCTGTTCGCGCGCTTTGTTTTTCATAAACAGGGCACACAAAAAACATGCATATAAACTATTGACATATATCTATAGGCTGTTTTGCGGGAACTTTGTGAAACAGCCTGGCGCAACAGTTAACATTAGCCAGAAGGATCGACAAGCATGATGGAAAATTATCTGACAGCGCATGTCAGAAAATTTAAATTCGTAGAACTTGAACTAGTTCGTGCATACATCGATGGGCATAACCAGCACTCATATGTTCAAACAAAGATAAACAGTTGCAAGCGGCGCTATACTACTGACATTTAGCAACTTATGGAAGGAAAAGGCATATGGAGGTAACAGCACAACAGCGAGTGGACAAAAAAAAAGGTCTAGCGCAGACTTTATGGTGCGCTGAAGCGGAGATAAACTCGCCACCGGCGTTATACTACTGACATCTAGCAACCTATGCAAAAGAACGGTATACGGAGCTAACAGCGCGACAGCGAGGAGACAATACTGATCTAGTGCTAACTCTATATTGAGAGGACCATGAAATACATAGATCCCTTTGTATTGCAAATTCAAATGAAGTGCTCTTGTCAAGACCACGACATCTGCGAAAAAGGCAAAAACGAAAAATACCAAGCAGTCGTATGGCAAGCATTTTTCATCTAAAAGGTGGCAAACAAATGCACACACCTATCATTGATATAGAGAGAGCTTTTCTGGTGAGTTCTACTAGAGTGTATGTGAGCACACAGTGTTCTTGTGCAGGCGATCTGCGTATTTTATGTTATATAGAAACAGCAAGCATGCACTGAAAAAAAAATCAGTTGGAAATCAAAGCTCTCTTCTGTTTCCTAGTTTCTTCATACGTTTAAGCAGGGTTACAGCATAAACCAACCGTCCTAATTCAAGCTGTTGTTGACCACGTGCCCCTCCACTACTTCATCAGTGCGTTCGCGAAACTAGTGCATTCCTTTAAAAAACGAGCTCCTGTACAGCGCAACGCATGTATCGCAGCTCGCATAAGCTCAGCAAAAGAAAATAATTGTCTACTGGTCGGGTAAACAATGCACCTCCATGCTCTCTACTACCACGCAGATACAATAGGCTAATAATTCCTTAATATGTCCACGCCATTGCGTATAATTCATGCTTTTTTGCTTTTTTGTGTAACGTCCGTTTTTGCGTTCTTTCCATACATATTGAATTCGTTTACACATCGGCCATCGGTTACGTTGTACTGGTTAAATGAGCAGAATATATCGAGCTTGAGTGCATGCTCTGTGCAGTGTGTCGGATTTATCACTGACGTTCGTATGAGACTATGGCGTTGATATAAGCGCACATGTGCGTATTCTGATATTTAACAACTAATTTATTTATAACTAATGAGGGCAGAAGAAGGGCGCGTAGAGGCTGAGTCATCGCAGTATTTCTTGTCGTGCGGAAAGGCAGCACGTTCATGTCTTTCGTGCGCTGCAGAAAATGGCAGAAATTCAAGCAGAACGCGGCGCCGTGCGTCCTCGCTACGTTTGTTGCGTGCAGTGCAGCATTTCGGGTGGTTCAGCCTCTGCGAAATCCTGTGTTACAAGTAGCTGGCAAGAGAACACATGCGTACCAGCATACGCCACAGGCTGCACCGAGCTGCACTTAACAAATGCAGTCCCGGCGGGTGTCCCCGCCATTGTGCAAAAATGTTTGCCCAGCAGAAATGCTGTCTTCCACGTTTTGAGACTACAAAAAAAAAAAAAAGAAAGCAAGAAAAACGAGCGTGCTCTGCCGAGAAGCAACATAGCACATGCTAAGCCAGCAGCAACTAAACATAAAAAAAAGTGTGTGGGGAGGGGGGCGCGCCCCCCTTCCGAGCTGACGACCATTGTCACGGCCCCCTCCGTGAACATCCATTGTGCTCATCTGCAGTTTGCAAAGAATGTGGTTCTGAACCTGCTTTTGCTGGCGTTTGCTGCCTTCGGAGGGGGAAACCACGAGGAACCTTCCGCGCTCTCTCGTCGCGGCTGCATTGCTTCCAACGTGCAAGGTGTACGAACGAGTTCAAAGGCTGCACGCAGTCTGTCCTACGCGTTTATCGTTTATCATGTACCGCATTTATCGATCATTCAAGTTGATTGCGCGATTCCTTGGCGAGTGTACCTCCTAAGACAATGCCCATCCCAACTGTGACATCGGTTGTATATGAACACAAGCCTGCGCCTTTTGGGGAGACTACAGTGTCGTCGCCGAATTTGTGTTGCGGACTCACAGCTGTAGAGTGCAGAGCGGATGCCGAAATTCGGTAAGTTGCTGGCCAGTTTTCAAAATGGGACGTGGCACATATTGTTGTGATGTTGAAGCACCGGTTCCACTTTATATATTATTTGTGTCGTGAGGTGCGTAGGCTGTTTATTTTCGAATAAAGAGCCTACGTACATTGTCCGAAAGCAGTTTTACTTCATGTAGTTAATCCTGTGCTTGTATCAAACACCCTTTGTGTGGTGACTTGCAGTTCTCGTAACATTATCTTTTCTTGCCCGTATTTTTAAAGGTAACGTGATACCGAACACGCGCTGCTCGGTGCAGGACACGTGCGGCAGTTCGGCACGCTTTAGCATTTTTAAAGTAGCCTTGAAAAGATGTTCCTTCTCTAATATCTGCTTATAATGCACCTTGCACCTATCATTTAAGGACATTTTTTGCCTAACGACCCCACCCCTGGGGTGTCTCGTGTTAGCTCACGTCTACATGTTTTCCTTTCCGATGTATGCCAAAAATATTAAATTTGTTGTTGTTGTTGTTGTTGTTGTTGTTGTTATGTGAGGTTTAACGTCCCAAAACCAGCTCCGATTATGAGAGACGCCGTAGTGAAGGTCTCCGGAAATTTCGACCACCTGGGGTTCGTTAACGTGCTCTGACATCAAATATTAAATTTATTATAATGCAAAATGCACCTATTTCAAGTTATGTGCTGCTTTTAAAGTTGCTTTGCAACAGGAACCTTTACTCACGTTTTTTTCCCCTGGTTATGAGCGACACGACACCAAGATCTGGGGGTTGAATATTGAACATAGATTCATTATACTTAAAAGGACACTTTCTTTCGTTATTTTCTAAAATAGTACTCGATTATGAATGTTTCTGACATTTCTTAAATTTCCGCGTTTGTTCGTGAGTCGCACATAAGTTGCATGCAATTATAGTTAGTGCTGATGTGCTCTACAGCTGTGCTAACTTTTCACGCCTTTTCCCGCAGGTTCCACCCTTGCCGAAGCTTTTCCACTACGACGGTGCAGCACGAGAATAGCATATTATCAATGCAGAGTTCACAAAATAAATGAAATAGTGCTTTTCCCTATAAACCTCTGTTGTTGTGTTATTTGTTTTGTTTAGAACGCATTAATAGAAAGTACAGAGGATCCACTTAGCCCCACTTATTACTGTGTTAATAAAGCTTTCGCGTATGCATGAGAGACACATTTACACAAACTACTCTTGGTCCTTCAAAAATGCCTTCATAGCCCTTCGAAAATGTGAAAACAAAAAATAAAATTATCGCAATCCAAACGGCGCGACACACGTGGGGTAAACTACAAACACCATAGTGGCTGTGAACGGTCGCGCAAGGGGTTTCCCGATGTCGGCGGGGCCGACAACACGCCAAAAAGGCCTGAATGCCCGCAACATTGGCCAATGCTACCTAGCCAAATCCGACCCATTCTGTCTGGCCAAATTTGACCCATTCTGGCTGGCCAAATTTCGCCCACGCTGGCTGGCCAAATTTCGCCCACTCTGGCTGGCCAAGTTCGACCCATGGTGGCTTCGCCACAGTGGCGCCATTCTGGCTGGTCATCATCGGGCAGATGTGGGTGAAAGTAGCGCGAGCGCGATTTGCCGACTTAGGCCCGATATCGCTGCCGACTTTGCCCGACTTCACGCCTACATAAGTCCTGTGTTGGCGTGCTGCCTGGGCACCGGGCAAGTCCACACAATTGGGAGGTGCACGATGAAATCGCTTGAGCCGCGCAAAATCTACCAGTTGTGTTCGGCTTGCCCAGTGATTAGCAGATGTCAAGCGGGCGACAACGCGCATAAAGTCAATCAAACGAAGGCGCTGGCAGCCCGTTTCGCACAGAGAAGCTGCGTGTCCAGATCCTGCGACGCAAGGAGGGCCTCCCATTCCTCCCAGGTGCTGATGGCGGGCTGCCCCTGTGGGGGAGGAACGGCAGGACAGCCAAAGAGAATGTGGTCTGGGGTGGCGGGCGACTGACCCTCCACAGAGAGCCCACTCCGGAGACATGGGGCGGAAGTGGGATAGGACTTGAGGAGTGGAAAGAGTGTGCGTTTGGAGTTGCCTCCAGATGATTTGTTCGAAATGGGAAAGGCGTTGTTGGGGATGAGGGTAGTGGCGACGGGTAAGGCGAGCTTGTTGGGTGATCTCAGAGAACATGTGCCTTCTCCCTCGAGAAATCCCGGCTGGGGTCGCTATTTGCCCGGATTATAAGTCCTCGGGCTATGCTTTCGGCGGCCTCATTTGCGGGATTGCCAGAGTGAGCCGGCACGCACACTAGTTCAATAAGTATATCGGAATTCACGGTGCACTCCTTTAATATGTGCCACGCGGGAGGACGAACGCGAGCACTAGCAAAGTACTAGACGTTCCCGGCTTTCAGGACCAGAACGAATGTAGCGAATATACGAAGAAGAACCGCATCCGACCGTCTGGCCTGTTTGAAGGAACGGCCGAACTATAGCGCGAGCCCACGCGTGGCCGCTGTTCGTATTACGCGCCTCTTGTTGTTGTTGTTTTGTTGTGTTTAACGTCCCAAAACCAGTTCTGATTATGAGAGACGCCGTAGTGGAGGGCTCCGGAAATTTCGACCACCTGGGGTTCTTTAACGTGCACTGACATCGCACAGCACATGGGCCTCAACATTTCGCCTCCATCGAAATGCAGCCGCCGCGGCCGGGATTCGATCCCGCGACCCTTGGATCTGCAACCGTGGCGGGGCGAGTTGTTGCAAGTTAGCGCAGTGTGTGTACTCATCTCTTCCCTTGTCCTTTTGCGCAGTGTTTGACATTTTATGGAATCACATAGCAACATATAACTCCTTATTTAGCCATTGAGATTGATGTGTAGTATGTGCTATTTGAACATACATGGTTGCTATCTCTTATAAATCCATAATCATTACACGAGTAGCCAATTAAATAAGGATACCTCTGCGAGTACTGTGAAAGTACATATGGAAGTATGAGCAAAACACAAAGTTCTTAACGAGAACTGATCGATACTGCAAAATTTTTTATCCATTCGCAAGTACCGCTGATATTCACAGACCACACAGTCTTTCCTTTCTTAGTACAGTGCTACACAATACTTAAAGCTGACTTCAAAATTGCGTGTAAGGTAATGTAGCCTCAGAAATCACACCTTTGTTCATTCATTGCATGGCAGTTATACAGTAATGTTAAAGCTTAGGAAAATCATGCTAGGACAAGGCACAAAAACGCGATTTCTTAAACAGCATGAAAGGGCAACAGGCACTGATGAGTACCGACTGTCAAGTGAACATCTCTAACGTGCTGAGCTACTTCACAGAAAAAAACAGGGAATACCTTACTCTGAATGAAGCACTGATAAAACGCAACTTACATGAGTGCCAGATATTCATAAGGGGGTAGGTGCTGAGTGCTGTCGGTGCGCAAACTTCAGTTTACAATAAAAAGACATCAAAAAGGATGCAGAAGGATATTGTACGAAGCAGAACGGGCACAGCTTGCCCGTCCTGCTTCGTGCAATATGCATGTTAATAAACCTACAAATCTTTGGCAGAAGCACGCGGTAGTGGTTTCCTGAAGCTCTTATCAGAAACTTATCAGTGAATAATCTCAAAAATAGTTAACTTCATCTAAGAACAAAACGCCACATTGCAACATGAACAGTTGTTTCCGAGGCCGCTTGCAGGTTCAATGAAGGGTGGGCACGTTTTTCAGTGATTCTTCAATTGTAAATTTGGGTTTATGTGTCATGGCGACTTGCCCCGCCCCCATGCCGCGCAATGGCAAGAGCATTTTATTACTGAATCCAATAGGCACTAAACGGCAACTCCGGCGATTTTTCATTCTCCACTAATCTGAATTTTCAGTATGTGTTCTCCTCATTGCTCTACTAATATATCCCAGGCCAGGCGTTGCAAGTCATTTCGATTTCTTGAAAATGAATTTTTAAAATTTTCAGCGCATTTCCCCGCGAGCCACCCTGTGTTCTTCAAGTCATTACCTGCAAAGCGGCCTGCTCGAGTAGGCGGCCATCTAAAACAAAACGGCTATAGTTTAGCGCTCAAATTGTCGCTGTCAAGTTCAGAAGAGCTCACTATGTTGTTCGGTGCCATCACCATTTGCATTTTTCTGGCCTCAGCTCCATATTTCTGATGGCGGGGAGGTTGTGACGTCATCGCCTACGCTGCACCAAACAGATGCTTCGTGCAGCGTCTACCTGTTTCGGTTTCAAGGCATCGTTCATTTGGTTATTTAAAATTATTGGCGAGTTTCTGAGTAAATTGAATAGCCCTGGCTGATCCAGGGCTATCAGCCTATTGTAAAACAGTGATATCAGAATATGGTGAAAAAACCGCCCGAGTTGTCCTTTAAAGCTGTTGGTCCATACAGTTTGCTTACTTGAAATTTTATGATGTGGATAAACAACGATAATTTTATCTTCACGAGTTAATCTAGTAGAATGTATGTTTAAATGAAGCTTTGCTTTCCATGAAGCAAAATTTTGATTTTGTGCCTGCTCATTTATTAAATACTTAGCCCACGTTAAGCTAACACTAAACTATCCAACACTCCACTTTTAGCGATGCAAGTAAAGCAAAGTAGCTGAACTACCAATACAAACCAATGCACATTCTGTGGTTGCATTCATGCGATTTACATTTTTATTGAGTGTGTACAAACACAATGCTTGACGCACCTTCTTTTAATCAGAATAAAAATATTATCATCCTTGCCCATGACCGCAAAGCTTGTGAGTGAGGGGGCCTTATGTACCTAATGCGACGAGAAAAGTGCTGCGATCCTGCAGGCAGCACAACCTACAGGACTGGCCCACATCACAAAAAAGCACTAGTTATTACACGGGAAAAACAAGCATCTATTGAATGCACCGCACACTTCCCAGTGAGATTTTGGTATGAGAGATACATCTAATAATGACCCAACTGTTACAGCAACGGGATGCTGTGCCAGAAAACATGTACAATTACACCATTTTTCGGGCGTATTTTTGTTAGCGCTCTAGGCAGATTTAACCCATTGCATGGGAAGCATCCAACAAAAATCAGGTGACCTGGCTGTTCAGAATATCCACGTGGCAAGCAACATGCACCAGAAAATTGGACATTCATGGCCGAGTGCAGTGCAACGGACTCACAGGTGCCATGCTTGCTTTGTGATGGGCTCATGCGACGTAGTGTCGCATGTTTGTGGCGAGATCCTGTGCTGTCACCAATTATGAAGCTCTATGTGCACTGGTATTAGCTGAGCGCTCGTGAACGTGTCTCACAATGAACTACAGTCATGTATCTATTTCTGCATTCTGGCAGCAAGCTGAAACAATCTTGTTTTTGTGAGCAGACTACCAGCACTTGAAAAGTATGAACAATGTTTGTGCACTTGGGCGATCTAAAATGCTGCGACTACGCATGGCTTACGGCATTCTGTTGACAGCTGTATGTAAAAACAGCGGCAATATACTAAACCGGTGCATGTTGCAGCCACAGTTGTTTTTAATATTATCCTACATTGATGGTTGCCGAAATTCAGTGACTAAATCTTAGCGCCTGCAAACGGGGACAATCATATTATGCCCGTAATCGATGTCAATTTTGTTAAAATTAAGTTAAAGGCCCCTGGATGACGAAATTCGCATGGTGCACAGCACAGAACATCGAGGACAAAAAGACACAACACCGGCGCTGACTTCAACGGAGTTCTATTTGCGTAACCACCAGAAATATATTGATACCGTACCTCGGGTGAAGAATGAAAGAGGACAACGAAGTGAGGCTCAATCCTGGGCTGAGTGCTAGGCCTTCCGCTACCATCCGTCACCCCGCTCTGTAAAATAAACATCTTTCACCGTAACAAGATTGGTGGAGGTGCTGGGTAACGTATTCGCGCCCCGAAGAAGGACGACGGAAGAGAAACCGCTGGAGCTCCGCCGAAGCCGCAGACTCGCGGGTCTTCCGCCTGTACCAGTGACCATGAACGCCGATGGTGACAGCCCGCCGCCTTCGTCCTGCTCCCTTGGACAACACTACAGGGAACCGCGCACCTTCTCCGGGAACGCTGGAGAGGACGTCGAGGAATGGCTCAAACACTACCGGCGGGTGAGCCTATATAAACGCTGGGACACGACCAGCCAGCGGAACAACGTCCCACTGTTTCTTGAGGGAACCGCGTTGATGTGGTTCGAGAATCACGAGGAGAACCTGACTACGTGGGCGAATTTTGTAGACGAGATAAAGAAGTGTTTTGGCGACCCGTCAACGAAAAAGAAGCGTGCCGAGCAGACGCTGGCCCAACGTGCGCAAGTACCAGGGGAGACGTGCACCACGTACACAGAGGAAGTTCTGAAGTTGTGCAAAAGTGTGGACCCGGCCATGACAGATGAGGATAAGGTCGGCCATCTCCTCAAAGGCATTGCCGAAGATATCTACCACTACCTGATAGGCAAGGACGACTGAACTTCGGCAGATGACATCATCCGACATTGCCGCACATTCGAGGCTCTTAAGGCTCGGCGTATTTCGGCAAAGTTCGGTCGACTCCCGAGCGACAGCGCTGTCGCGAGCATCGACGTGACTCCTTCGCCCAGAGATCTGGCGTCAACTATTCGGGAGATAGTGCGCGACGAACTTGATCGACGGGACGCTGCCGGTAAATCGAACGCGCATGTCCATGGTGCTTTCACACCGTGCGCCGCCCGGCCGGTGTCCATCAATGCTGCGGGCTTCGACTACTCGAGGGAGCCGGAGCAGCCGCGTCATTATTCTTACAATTATGAGCCGCGGAGCGATTCCGTCAAGAGGTCGTCACCCTCCGACATTGCGGCGTGGCAAGGTCCCACTGACCGTCTTCAGCAGCGTGTGACGCTTGAAGCACCTGTGTGCTTTTGCTGTGGCGTCCGTGGATATATAGCACGCTTCTGCTCGGAGCGCCGTCGTGCTCCTCTACCGCAGTACGAACGACCACCTGCATCCTCGCGCCGCCCAAGTACGCGTGGGAACTATCGCTGGCCGCCACGGAACAGCTACTACGGAAGCCACTACCATCGGAACTTCCGCAACGATTCGCCTGATTCTTCGCGGAGTGTGACACCACCAACTTCCCGTAGGTATCTGTCACCATCTCCAAGCCGTCGACGCCTCGCCTCTCCTCCTCCGGGAAACTAGACGCCGCGGCCGATGGAGGTGAGGTCGCCGGACATTTTTCACTGCACACAAAAATGCCTCCGCAGTTTCAATGTCAACGAATAAGGTCGATGTTCTTATAGATGGTGTTCCCACGTCAGCTTTAGTCGACACGGGAGCAACTGTTTCCGTCATGAGCAGTGAATTCTGAAGTGACGGAACGTAGCGGCACAAGTGGTCGAACGAAAAAGGCGTTTATTGCTCGGTGTTACTGGCTTTATAACAAACAGAAGGGGTCACATGACATGTGATAACAGTACGACACGTTGAAACAGTACAGCTCTTATATCTGCGCACGCGTGCTTGATAATGCTACATCATCCCTCCCCCCTAAACTAGGGTAACCAAGACGGTCTGGGGCCTTCCGTTGTCGAGTTGACCGTCGTAGTGGCTGCTGGCCTTCGGCTTGAGAGTCGACTTCCTGTACGTCCGTATCTCGGCGCGTTTCTGCCTGTTTGGGACTACCCTGAGCTTTGTCGTTGACTTGGCTGAGCTCGCTAGGTGACTTCCCCGAGTCGAGCCGTGGCCGGAGTTGGTCTACGTGCCGCCGTTGCGGTCCCGCCGGTGTTTCCAGGGTAATCATGCGTGCTCCCGCCGTGGACACTACCGTCGCCGGCATCCATCTATGACCAGACCGGTACTGGTGCGACCATACCCGCCGTCCTCGTTGAAACTGCGTTCGGGCTTTTGCTTTTCCGTGACCCGGTTCACAGGAACCATCATTTTCCGTCACTTTTTTGTCCGAGAGCGAGGCCGTCAGCCTGGTTCGGGGACGAAAACCCAACAGCAGCTCTGCTGGAGATTTCCCTCCTTCCAAAGGTGTTGTTCTATAACGGAATAAAAACTTGATCAGTCGTTCTTGCAACGTACCTGCCGTATTCTTTCGGAGCCCTTCCTTTACCGTCCGCATGGCTCTTTCCGCCAACCCATTGGACTGCTGATAGTACGGGGCTGTCTTCACGTGTTTCACGTGGCTTTCCTGCAAGAAACTGGACATGGTGGCACTTGAAAACTGTGGTCCGTTATCCGATACTAAGCAGTATGGCAGGCCAAAACGTGCGAAAATACCTTGAAGCACTTGAATGGTGGTCTCCGCCGTGGCGGTCTTCAAAGGTATGGCCTCAATCCATTTTGTCTCAGCGTCAACCAACACGAAAACTTGGTAGCCCTTGATGGGGCCTGCAAAATCCATATGCAACCTGTACCACGGTTTGCCGCTCGTCGGCCAAGGAGACGGAACTTCCCTGGCAGGCATAGGCCAGCATTGTATACACTGTGGGCAACTTTTAACCAACACTTCGATGTCCTTGTCTATTCCGGGATACCAAAAAAACGCGCGCGCTGTGCGCTTCATCGCGCTGATACCGGGGTGACTATCGTGCAGTTCCCTCAGCATGCTCCGTCGCGCCGCATCTGGCAACACTACTCGGTGGCCCCGGTAAATAAGATCATGACTGGCCGCGAGCTCGTCACGGCGAGAAAAGTATGGCATCAGGTGCTGCTGGGCTGCTGATAAGCGCCGTGGCCAGCCGCGCGTGATCCATACCTTGATCTGATGAAGCGTAGTGTCCGCGCGGCTCAGGTCTGCTAATTGCTGAGCGGAAAGGGTCATGGAATTCAGCCCCCGTGTGTACAGCACGTACTCCATCGGTTCTTGTCCTCCTCGGTCCCCCGGGCCCGGTAATGGTAGACGACTGAGAGCGTCTGCGTTAGCATTCAGGTGTCCTTGGCGGTATTCGAGGTCATAATGGTAAGCCGAGAGTAGCAACGCCCACCGTTGAATTCTCGCTGCTGCCATCTGCGGAATCGGCCTTTCCGGGTGAAACAGTCCCGTAAGTGGCTTGTGGTCTGTCACCAAGGTAAAATGCCTTGCCAACAAGTAATCTCGAAACTTGATAACGCCGAACACCAAGGCCAACGCTTCTTTCTCCAACTGCGAATAATTTCGCTCCGCCGCTGTCAGGGCTCTCGAGCGGAAGGATATGGGATAGTCTCGGTTCCCAATTCGGTGTGACAGCACTGCTCCGACGCCCACCGGTGACGCATCGCATTCAAGCCGCAACGGTTTTCCGGGGTCGTAATGTACGAGGAGTTCCGCTTCCACCATAGCCCGCTTGGCTGCCTGGAAAGCTTTCTCCCGTTCGGCTGTCCATTGCCATTGTGCTCCTTTAGCCAGCAGCCGGTAGAGGGGATCCAACGTGGTGGCCAGGTTAGGCAAAAACTTGGCGTAATATGTGATTAGTCCCAAAAACGATTTCAGCTGGCTCACCGTCTCTGGTGTTGGTGCATCAGTGATGGCTTGCATATTGTCGGGGGGATGGAGGCCCGTTGCGTCGATCTTGTGGCCCAAGAACGATACTTGCTTCTCGCGGAACCTGCATTTGTCAAGGTTCAATTTGAGCCCATTGTCGCGTAACCGCTCGAAGACTTGCCGCAGAGTGGAGTCGTCGTTCTGCTTTTCGGCTACGATGATGTCATCCAAGTACACCTTGACGCGAGGCAGGCCCTGCAGAATGGACTCGAGGCTTTGCTGGAACAAAGCCGGCGCAGATGCGATACCGAAAGCAAGGCGGTTGTATGCAAATAGCCCCTTGTGTGTGTTCAACACAGCCATTTTTCGTGCCTCGTCGTCGAGTAGCAGTTGATTATACGCGTGCCGTAAATCCAAAGTGGTGAACACCTCCCCGCCGTACAGAGATGCGAAGATGTCCTCAATTTTCGGCGAAGGGTATTGCTCCAAATGTGTTGCCGGATTCACGGTCAATTTGAAGTCTCCGCACAGTCTGATATCCCCGTTCCGTTTTACTACGGGCACCACGGGCGTAGCCCACTCCGAAACTCTCACTGGTGAAAGTACTCCTTCCTGTACTTGGCGGTCGATTTCTGCCGACACCTTCTCCCGAAGAGCAAATGGCACTGATCGGGCCTTGCAGAAGCGTGGTACCGCAGCCTCCTTTTTGTGCAGTTTCACAGGCGGCCCCTTGCAACAGCCCAACCGCTCCTCGAAAATTTCCGAAAATTCAGCCACAAGTTTTCCTGTAGCTGCGTCGCAGTGAATTCCACTTACGTTGTGCGGCGGCGCCCATTCTTCTAGTAGTGTCATGCCAGCCTTCTGGAAAGCCTGGATGGTATTGCGGCCGCACAGCAGAGGCCCGTCGCAATCCACGACGACTAGCGAGCTGTCCACTTGCGTGTTACGGCACTTGACTTTCATGGCCACACGGCCTAGAACCGGTAGCGGCCCCAGGAAGCACGTCAGGCGCAGTGAAGTCTTCTGCAGCGTCGGCCACACTTCACGGTGTTTCTTGAATACCCTCTTTGGAATTACGCTGATAGAGGACCCGGTATCCACTGGTATTCACTGGACACGGTATCCACTGGTCACGCGTGCTTGATAATGCTACATCAAATTCAAGTCCCGAATCGGTCGGAAAGTGATGTTCTGTTGGCAAGACTACGCAACGTTTCGTGCAGTCAGTGGGGAAGCGTTGCGACCAAAGGGGGTGTGTACTGTAACTGCTACATTCGGCTCAAAGTTGTTCAAGGCAGAGTTTGCAGTTCTTGCGAATTCTACCTATGACGTGATCCTGGGGATCGACTTTCTGAAAGAATGTGGAGCCACGGTTGATTGCGGTGCCGGTGAAGTGTTACTCTCTGCTTTTTGTGAGGAGCCTACGCGCCGCCAACAGACTATTGCCGTCGTTGACGACATAACTCTGCCGGCGCAGTCCATAGTTCGAGTGCCTGTTGAAGTCTGTGGTGTCGCACCTGATAACGCTGACGTGATAGTTTACACCATCCAGCTGACCTGTGCGAAAAAGGATGTGTTTGTACCGCGTTGTGTGATTTCTACGAAAAGTGGCAGATCGTTACTGTGGGTGATAAACTCCTCTTTCGAGCCGATTGTCCTACCTAGCGGAGTGCGGCTGGCTGTGTTTGAACAGGACACAAGCGATAACATTAGCATTGCGGTAATTAGCGACGACCAAAAGGATGGATCCGATCTGGCATACCCAAATGATGACGTATTCCTGGGTATGGTGAATAAGTCGCTTCCATCGGAGAAGAGACAAACATTGGTTCGAATCCTGTCCAATCATGCATCCGTCTGATTTTGCACAGAATGGCCACGAACATATGGCCACGTAACAATATGGACGAGAAATTCACAAACATGAGCAGAATAACGTAGATCACTCGACGCCAAGGCGGTCTGGTTGCTATGGTACTCGGCTGCCGACCCGAAAGTTGCGGGACAGAATCCTGACTGTGGCAGCAGCATTTTTACGAAGGGAAAATGTTGAGGTCCGTGTACTGTGCCATGTCAGTGCTCGTCAAAATACCTCAGGTGGTCGAAATTTCCAGAGCCCACCACTACGGCGTCTGCCACAATCATGTTCTTGTTTTGGGACAACAAACCCCAGAAGTCAATCAATCATCGCATCATAGCACGACCAACTCTACTCGTGACCGGCCTGGCGTACGAAAAGCCAACGTGCACGTGCTAGCTCTCCTTTATACTGCTAGGGGCTTTTTCGCCACAGATTTTGGCGCCCCCAGTTACGCAAACCACGCTGCTTTCCTGCGGTCGTCTGCTTCCGTTGTGCTGAGATGGTTGCATGGTCAGGGCCACTGTACTGAGAAGGAAACCGTAACGAAAGTGGCTCGATTATTTATATCAGCATTAACGGTACACCGCAAGACTCAGTTGCGCGCGTGCGTGAGAAATAGATCAAGGTATTTTCTCAAGGTATCAAGGTATTCAAGGTGACATAAAGGACTTAAAGAATTACAGACCAATCAGCCTACTCCCAGTAATATACAAGCTATTTACAAAGGTAATTTCTACGAGGATCAGAGAAACACTCGACTTTAACCAACCGAGAGAACAAGCTGGTTTTAGGAAAGGTTACTCGACAATGGACCACAGCCACGCTATCAACCTAGTAATTGAGAAGTACGCGGAATATAACAAACCTCTTTACATGGCGTTTATCGACTACGAGAAAGCATTTGACTCCATAGAAATACACGCAGTTCTAGAAGCTCTACATCGTCAAGGGGTACCTGGCGTATACGTGAAAACCATAAACAACATATACAAAGAATGCACAGCCACACTACTCCTACATGAGAGAAGCAGAGAAATCCCGATCAGGAGAGGCGTGAGAACGGGCGATACAATATCACCGATGCTATTCACTGCATGTTTAGAGGAAGTCTTTAAACGTCTAGACTGGGAAGAAAAGGGCATTCGAATAGACGGAGAATATCTAAACAATTTAAGATTTGCAGACGACATTGTGCTCTTTAGCAATGATGGTGACGAACTACAAAACATGATTGATGACCTAAACAGGGAAAGCATTAAAATTGGATTAAAAATGAATAGGCAAAAGACCAAAGTTATGCTCAGTAGCTTAGCTAAGGAACAGGAATTTAAAATCAACAATGAACCCTTACAATGTGTAAACGAATATGTATATCTGGGACAGTTAATATCAGGAACTCCTACCCAGGAAAATGAAATTCTCCGTAGAATAAGGCTGGGCTGGAGCGCATTCGGAAGGCATTACGAAATCATGACCGGACACTTACCGCTCTCATTAAAGCGAAAAGTATTCAATCACTGCATTCTCGCAGTACTAACGTACGGTGCAGAAACATGGAGAATAACGAAAAAACTAGAGAAGAAACTAAGGAGCACGCAACGTGCAATGGAAAGAAAAATGATAGGGGTAACGCTAAGAGATAAAAAACGAGCGGAATGGATCAGAGAACAGACAGGAGTAGCCGATATTATCTTATCAATTAAAAGAAAGAAGTGGACCTGGGCAGGACATGTCATGAGGAGGAAGGATAATAGGTGGACAGTAAGAGCGACGGAATGGATACCACGAGAGGGAAAACGCAACAGAGGTAGGCAAAAGGTTAGATGGAGCGATGAAATTAAAATGTTTGCGGGCATAAAGTGGAACCAACTCGCTCAGGATAGGGTGGATTGGAAATCGTTGGGAGAGGCCTTCGTCCTGCAGTGAACCTAAACAGGCTGATGATGATGATGATGATTTTCTAGAAAAGTTGAGAATTTTTAACGTTTTGACGCGCAAAAGTGTTGATGCGCACCTCGAAATATTATACGGACGTGTTGTACCACTAATGAGCCAAAGTTGTGCATTTTATTTTGATTTATAAATGTTGTCCGAGTTCATTCACTCCCAATTTGAAAATTTTTTCACTTGGATGAGTGGCAACACAGAAACGGAAAAGCAAATGCCGAGTCCGAGCGCGGTGCGCGCGCCGTTTAAAGCTTTGCTAAATAAAGTCCTGGAGATTGGCTGAAGTTTTTCATAAACATTCTTAATGTTAGAGACATTGCAAGAGCTCGAAAATATGCCCAAATTTCTAAATACTACGAAGAAACAAAGTACTTGCACGGCGTTTACTGTCTTGCGCCCCTGCTTCCAGCTATGCTCAGGCTCCGTTGAACACTGCTACTCGGCAGGTCAGGAGTGTAGTGGGTAGTGCATTAGAGCCAGATACTCGGCTTCATTTTTGGTGAAAGCAATCGATGGCATGCTGATAGAGAGGTATCGTACCTGCTGTATCTTGTCAGCTTCTATAATATTTTGGTTGGGTTAGTCGCAATGTTTTGATAGAATGGTGCTCTTTTTGAAATACGCCTGACAACACCTAAAGTGACATCAAGGTCGTTCTTTCTGCCTCAAAGAAACTGTCAATGCTCTGCAGCCATCTGAATGGTTAAGCCAGCCGAAGAAACGCCTACGAAGCTTATCACAGTGATCATTTTGCGGCATCGCGGGTGGATGTTGTATATATGCAATCACGCTAACCTGTGGCATTGAGTGCATTGGGCACAACAGGCAGAGGCTGGAATGAACGTTTAAAAGAGCATTTTTATAATGTGGACACAACCGTTCAGGGTCATCTTGGCATTCACTGAAGATATTGTCTCTGTCAGACGGATTTTAAAAACAGCGCCACTCATTCAAGAAATTAGAGAAGCGGATAAAATACGGCAGCTATGTGTCCTCTGTGTCATCATGCTATCGACTGCCCTTTCCAAAAATGAAACCAAGTACCTGGCTGTGATGCGATGGTGCCCGGGATGTGAACTAGATTCTGCTAATGTGTGCCAATTTCTTGTTCATATACTTCTGGCGGTTTCGCCAATGAAATTCCGTTGAATTCAGCGCCTGTGTTGTGTCCTTCTCTCGTCTCTGTCCTCGTTTTTTTTTCTGCACTGTGCACCACGCCGATTTCGTATCACCAAATCGTCCAGGCTACCACTTTATGAAGTTACACTCCTGGAATAAATAGATATCACAAAGAGAGTGAATTACGGCAGATAAATACACTCACTAACCCTCCTTTAACCAAGGCTGCCAGTTTATACAGTTTGTGACTGCTGCCAGAGAACGCACATCACTAGCTCAGTTTCCTATGTATTATTTTGCACGTTGTTGGAGGAATATCACATATTCCGCGTGATAGATTCCTCGGGATTGGGTGGATTGGAAATCATTGGGAGAAGCCTGCGTCCTCCAGTGGGCCTAAATAGGCTGATGCTGATGATGACGACGACGACGAAGATGATGATGATCACGGATGGAACATATCCTATATAATTGTGCATTTTCTCTTATTTATTCTCCATGCACATAGCTTTCTATCATAAAATAAAAAAAAATTCGCTATGAATTTACATGAAGTGCCCATTGTTCATCATTACGAATATCTGACTTTTGTGTCCAACGAATTGGCAGCATCACTCCTCATGGATATTGCCAAACGTGCGAGCGAATAAGGACGCATATCGAGCGCACATGATGTCCCCTGTCTTGTTATTGAATTATTGTAAATCGCAGAATAGGGATCAGGGCGAGTGACCATATGCACGCAATTGTTAAAAACAAAAGAATGAAAGGGATGAGGGGGGGGGGGTGGAGGGTGCGGTAAAGCGGCAAGGTGCATGTATGTGAGTGCTACCAAAGAACTAAAGAAGTCTGTGGGCAGCAGAACTCAAATTATGCTCGCTTGAAAGCAAGGATGGGGTGCAACGATAAAATAAAAATGCAGGACAATAGCAGGATTGCGCTTCTTAAGGTGACCTTCATGGTTATTATGCGATGAAGTCACCTATGCAATCAGTGCTATCAAGATCGCTGCGGTATGCGCCAACATCCCATAATGTGGACTTAATTCTTCGCTTGATTCCCCTATCCACCCAAATGACGTCTATTATTAAGCTACAGAAACAGCAGTATGGCAAGGGCACAATCCTAGAATAAAAAGGTTTGACTGAGATACCACATAAGTCAACAAAACAAGGCAGCTACTTTGCACGAGCTCCACTTCGTTACTGGGCTTCGTGACGCTGGTCTCGCACCAGCTAAGTTTGCGGACAGGACTGTCCCGAATTCCCTTAACAACGTGCGCATCTACACTTTTACAGAGGCCCGTGCCTTTCCTACAGCTGTCCGGCACGCGAACGAAGGGAAATCGCAGCCGCGAATTTCAGCAATGCCCTTGCCGCTGAGTGCTGCAAAGCCTTGTCGTCTGCTCGGTCTCCCGAGAGTGCTGATGGTGGCGCCCACTAGGTGGCCATCAGTGACGCCTCCATAGGCGCTGCACGAGGCGAATACCCATCCTTTGCATAGGTTGCTAAACGACAATATTGTCACAGTGGTCGTGACGATTTCAAAACAGCAGAACTCAAGATGATGTCAGGCGAACTGCTTATTGGGCGAGCCTGTGTCCAGCAAAACAAAGCCAATCACACTGCGCAGCAATAACGGCGTGAACAGTCGTCGGTCGACGGAAACACTGACAAGCGGCGAAATGCGCCGGCTCTTATCAACACGTCATGACGCGTTCTCGCACTATCTCTCAAATTCTAGAAGGCACTCAACTGTGAGCGTCAGGCATGAAAAATTTCACGACCGGTCAGCATGGTTCCCGAAGCGACACATAAGGCAAACGCGGCGTGCGCTCGCGTAAACAAAGTGATAACGGCACTACCCGCAAACAACCGAAACAAGCGCGTGTGTCACAGGAAAATGATAACGGCATTCCACTTAAACAAACCAAAACAACCGTACGTGTCACTACCCCCCTCTGAAAAACTGTCGTCCCTATCGTGAAAGCAAAACATGAAAGTCAAGCTACATGCAATAAATTCAGTTAAGAATACGTCACATTAATCAGCGCGCGTAATAAAGTTTAAGTCGCACCACGTGTACAACTTCAGATTGGGTGCGGCCGCTGCTGGGATGATGTTAACCCACCTGGCACGACCTCATAGTGCAGTTCGCCACGACGTCTGAGTACATAGCAGGGTTCATAGTAGCGCCGAAAGCTACTCACACAATCCGCGTCGTCGTATCGGTGTCCAGACCCAGACAAGGTCGACTGGTTGCTATTCGGTGTGGCGTCATTGAAGGTTGTAGTGGCACCTGGCGACCGTCTGCTGGCTCTTGATACGCACGCGAGCGAGCTGCCGAGCTTTTTCGGTGCGCTCCAGGTAGCTGGCAACGTCGAGGTATTCATCATCGGTGTCGACCGGCGTGGCGTCAAGCGTCGTTCTTTGGCTCCGGCCGTAGACAAGCCTGTATGGAGCAAACTGCGTCGTTTCTTGCACGGCCGTGTTGTACGCGAAGGTCACATACGCAAGTATGGCGTCCCACGCCTGGTGTTCGACGTCGACGTACATATCCAGCATATCGGCGATGGTCTCATTTAGACGCTCAGTGAGGCCATTCGTCTGCGCGTGGTAGGTGGTGGTACGACGGTGGCTTGTGTGACTGTACCTCAAGGTCGCCTGAGTTATGTCCGCTTAAAGGCCGTACCTCTGTCGGTGACGAGGTCCTCTGGGGCTCCGTGAACTGGACGATCTTCACAGTGAAGGACTTGGTGACCTCAGCGGCGCTACCCTTTGGCAGTGCCCTTGTTTCGGCATAACGGATGAGGTAGTCAGTCGCTACGACGATCCATTTATTACCGGAAGTCGACGTCGGGAACGGCCCCAGTAAGACCATGCCGATTTGCTGGAACGGCCATCTACGTGCTTCGATGGGTTGCAGAAGTCCGGCTGGCCTGGTTCTCGGTGTATTGCATCCCTGACAGTCTCTGCATGTCCTTGTGTAATGGGCGACGGTGGCAGTGAGGCGAGGACTATAGTACTTCTCTTGTATCCTTAATTGTGTGCGGCAAAAACCATGCTGACCGGCTGTCGGGTTGTTGTGCAAAGCTTCCAGAACCTGCGGACGTAACGCTGAAGGCACCACGAGCAGGGGAGCAGGTGGGGGCGGCGAGTTTTATTTTATTTATTTATTTAGTACATGCTGCCAATCCCATTAGGGATTTTGCAGGAAGGAAACAACTTATAAGTATACAAAGGGAAACAGAAAAAACGGTATACATTGCAAAAGGTACAAAAAAGGCACCTATTGCAATGGTGGTTAGTGGCATGTGGGTAGCTCTAGAAGTACTAATGGTTAGGTACAAGAGTAAGAAATGCGCAAGAAGATTTTTAGTTTTATGTTAGTGAGTCATGTAAGTACTTTTCAAGTAGTGATTGAAAGGGGGTTACGAATAGGTATTGGTATTAGTGTGAGGCAAGTTGTTCCACTGTCTTATGGCTAGCGGGAAGAAAGAGTATTTAAAACAATTAGTATGAAAGCGGTATTCATTTAGGGTGCATGAATGTTTTAGTCTAATTATTCTGGTGTCTGCAATAGAGGTGTATTTAGAACTGTTAACATATAGCTTGTTATGAATTAATTGATGAAGCAATTTCAATCGGGCGAGCGTAGAGCGGTTTTCAATTGTGAGTAATCCGCCCGATTTCATCAAAGCATTCGGAGAGTCTGTAAGTTGATATTTATTGAAGATGAATCTAATTGCTTTCCTTTGCACTCCCTCTAAAATGGTATTTATCGATGGAAACCAAGCTGGAGTAGCATATTCTCATACTGACCTAATGAGTGTATTATAAGCTAATAATTAAGTCTCACGGGGTGCTTAACGAACGCATCGCTTAAGAAAAAAGTGCAGCTTAAGTGTCGTTGAAGTAATATTATTGACATATGGCAATCCGATTTAAGGTCAGACGGTATTGTTAGTCCAAGGTAATTTTGCTGCGAAACCACTGCTACCGGGTCATCGTTTATGGTATCAGAAAACTCATTGACGTGGTGTTTTCTTGTTATTCGCAAAAGAGCTCTTTTTTTAACATTAACGCTCATTTGCCAGTTAGCACACCATGCGGAAACTGTTTTCAGTGCATTGTTTAAAGTGATATGGTCAATTGGAGAAGTAATTTCTTTATAGAGCACGCAGTCGTCAGCAAAAAGTCTTATGTTGGCGGGGATGTCGGTGGCTAAATCATTAATAAAGATCACAAAAAGTGCAGCAGCCAAAACGCTACCCTCAGGGACTCCAGAGGTGACATGCGTGAATTTAGAACTGGTGTGGTTAATTTGTACGAATTGTGTTCGGTTCGGAAGGTAGTCTTTTATCTATCCACAAACGGGTCCCTCACCTAATATGTGTTCAAACTTTAGTGTCAATTTTTGATGTGATACGCGGCCGAAGGCCTTTGAGAAATCAAGAAAGATAAGGTCTGTCTGGTTTTCGGGATCAATACCACTCCAGATGTCATGTATGAGTTCAACAAGTTGAGTGACTGTGGATGATCCCTGCCAGAACCCATGCTGCGCCGGCGATAAAAGGCGAGTTTGCTCGAGGTAAGTATTGATATGTTTAAGGATGATGTGCTCAAGCAGTTCGCACGAAGTGCTGGTAAGGGAGATGGGCCTATAGTTAGAAGGTTCGGTTTTATTTCCTGACATATTGACTGGGATAATTTTTGCAATTTTCCAATCATTTAGTAGTGCGCAAGTTGTTAAAGATTTTGGATAGATGATTGTCAGATAATGGGATAATGGGATATGGATAATGGATCTCTTAAGAAAGGAGTTTGGAATTTTATCTGGTCCGCCGCTTTTTTTTTTTTTTTTTTTGCTGCACCACTTCTGGTTATCTTCATAGGTACTAGAGCTATTTTAGAAGATTTAAAGTGCGGTAGGAGACCATCGTCTGATGTGAAAACGGAATGAAAGTACTACTCGTTCACTGCGTTAGCTCTGCCCCGCCAGGGTGGTCTAGTGGCTATGGTACTCGGCTGCTGATCCGAGGGTCGCGGGATCGAATCCCGGCCGCGGCAGCTGCATTTCGATGGAGGCGAAATGTTGAGGCCCGTGTACCGTGCGATGTCAGTGCACGTTAAAGAACCCCAGGTAGTCAAAATTTCCGGAGCCCTCCACTACGGCGTCTCTCGTAATCAGAGCTGGTTTTGGGACGTAAAACCCCACAAATCATCAATCATCACAGCGTTAGCTCTGCTTTCGTCTTCCCGTGCCAACACAGCACTAGGGTTGGCCTTTGGCAAAAGGAAATTCCAGAATTTTTGCGGAGAGGAATTCAGATAGTTACCGAGGGTGTTACAAAAGTAATCATCTTTAGCTGCTTTTACCTATGCTTTCATGGTTTTTATGGCTAACGTGAGCCTGTTTTTGTGAGTTGGCTGGGAATTCATTTTCAAATGTTTTCTTAATTTTCACCTTTCTTTTTTCGTGGATGATGTCGCGTGTGATCCAAGGATTACGTCTGTTTTTTCTTTGTACGAGAAGGCACATATGTATGAATGAAGTGGAATGTATGAATGAAGTGATTTGAATTTTCGCCAGATAATCTCTACTTTAATATCCGGAGCGTTGGCGAGTTCTTCGAACGCACTCAGTTCGTAAAGAAGATACTCAAGTATGCTATTATCTGCCTTGCTGAAATCGGAGTAAGTGGTGATTTGTTTTTGCGGTAAACTGGCACCGTCTACAGGGAGGGAGCATAAGCTGATTTCGTGATCTGACATGCCATCAATTAGTTCAGTGCTGGATCGCCTGCTGGAAAGTGGTCCCTCAACAATACCAAGTCAAGAATGTTAGAACTTGTTGCCTGTGTACGTGCAGGTTCTGTTACGATATGACAGAAAATAAACTCGAACGTCAAATCTATAAGAATGTCGGAGCATGCGCATCTGCTTTCCATGGTCTGGCAATTTATATCAGGCAGATTAAAATCACCAAGTACGATTAACCTAAATCCAATCACATGTTTCTGCATGTACGCATACAAAGAACGCATCACCTCGACGTCGGCAGGAGGGCTTCGATATACGCAGCCGACTACAATTGGGCAAGGACTGAAAAGCAGTGTACTGAAAACCGCTTCCACGCCTTCTGCAGTCGGTAGAACAGTGAAAGGAATGTTCTTCTTTATAAAAATGGCTACGCTCCCGCCCAGAGTTGGTCTGTCTTTGCGTACTATCGCATAGTTTGGTGGCGCTATTTCGAAATCTTGAACATCTGTTGTCAGCCATGTTTCGGTCACTGCTACGAAGTCAGGCTCAATTCGCAATGCCCGTAGACTGTCACGCCATCAAACGGATTGGAGGAGAACCCTCCGGAGGAGGGTTAGCAGACGACAAAATGGCCGCCCTGCCCGCCGCTGCCTTGTTCGTGTGTGCCAGCCCGATTGTCAGCGCGTTGGCAAGGAAAAAGAATACGACAACCTCGAATGTTTCGTGCATCAGTGAATAAATCTGGGCCCCGTGACGGGATAAACCTTATTCTTTCTTGCGAGACGCGAAGATTTCATGAAAATACATGGTGAAGCTCCTTGGGCTAGCCGCGCTCCCAACGAAATCCCACACCGTACATGTTCCAGCTCCGCGAGTTTTATTCAAGCTACGTAGTGAGTGAATAACTGTTGTCTGAACTTTTCTGTAGAAATTCACGCTGTTTGGCTCTGATGTATTATCCGTTGGTGTTTTTTTATTGCACGATCGAAGCCCATAACATTGCATGCGGGGAAGTCGCGTGAGCTCGCGATCTCGTGTTTGATCACGTTTGATATGAGGGCCTTCGTAATGGAAAGTCTCGCATTAAAATAGGGCGCTTTACCATTCAGGATAGCACTGTTATGAATCTTTATGGTTAGTGTTCAGTCATCCGCGGGGCCGCGTTCGTCCCATATGTACAGCTGGGACAAAGTACAGATCGACTGTGTCGCGGGGTGTCCAGCAGTCGCATTCCGTTGGAGATTGAGCGTGATCGACCGATGGTCTTGATTCATAGTCCTGCTCAGTACATCGTCTTTTATTACCTGTGCGTCGCTTTAAAGTAGCGAAACGTGCAGTCGCGGCAAGCCAGGCCGATGTGTTTCTAAACTTCACCAATTCCGTCGAACGGCATTATTGTTGAGAAATTCTTCGATGCTGTGAAAAGTATGCATATGCGCGCTTAAGTTTCGAGATTCATTTTTCTGTGTGCTGAACGTGGAACACCCAAGAGACAACTGTGCATGGCTATGTCTGAGCATGGCTGTTCGATTGGCATATATCGTCGCAGTTTTTCCCAAATGCGCACATTCACGATAAGAAAGCTGCTGGCACCTACTAATATCTGTGGCAGCTGCATCCGCGGCGTAATGTCACAGATTAGTTGTGCAAAGGCGGTTCAAGCAGCTGCAACAGTGCAGTAACATCTGTAAGGAAATCTCAAGGTATGTTACTAACTTCAGAAAGTAATATGGTTAAACTTTGTGGATGTGTTCATGACTACAATGTGTATCGTGTATGTAAACTAGTACATAAAATCTGGCAGCCTTGGTTTTATTCTTTATATATGTATGCATGCTTTCATTTAATAAAGCCTTTACAAGAGAGCTTACTGGAAGATTGCTCTGATTACCTAGCATGAAAGCACACAGGCCGGCCTACAGCCCTTATTCTGGCACATCTATTCAAAGCTTTATCAATAAAGTCATTGGCTTCTCTAAACTTATCACTTGCCTTTTGTTCTGATTTATTTCACACAGTCTCTCAGGAGAGCAGGCTTTGAAAATTGTAAAGTTGCACCATCTCCTGGCTTTTTGTAATTGTATAATGTTCAAATCACTTTGTGACCAAGGAGTACGACAGTCCTGGCTAACGACTGTAGAAAAAACGCATGTGTAGTTTGGGATCCCCATAAAACTAACCATATTAACATGTTGTAAGGGATTCAAAAATGCACAGCATGGTTTAATTCCTCTGATCGTTCGTACACTTCCGTACCAGCAAACGTTGCAAGCTAACCTACCTAACCTTGTACTTCACTGAAAAGTGTCCTGTCTTGTAGTATTCCACAAGTTCTCCCATGTACGTCCCCAGACTCCAAACATTTTGCCAGTCCTTCACCATTCAGACTGCACAAAACCCAACAACACTGTGTATCCTCCTCCAGGACAAACCATTGCTCATCTTCATTCTTTGTGCGAACCTCTTCATGAGAACCCTCTTGAGATGACACCAGACTTGGTCAGTGGCCGTATATCACCTCATGCAATACCTGACCAGACGAACTATCATTGAACTCTTGACTACGAGAACCCTCTTCATTTCAAACACATTGTTAAAGAACTAACCTATGTTAAATGAAATGCACACCCACCCTTCACGTAAAGCCCCTTCGGGGCCCTTTGAGCTATCAAAAATAAGCAATTCACTACAGTAAAGAAAAAATGAAGTCATCTAACCAATTAGCATGAGTTTCTGACACTTCAAGAAATGTTGTTATAGAAACCTTATTTACTGTGAGGATGACGTGTGCAGTTGACACCGTAGTTGACCGAAGCACTGGAGCACCCGCACTGATGAGGACCAAATGGGAAATAAACAGGGACGACTGACAAGGCAGCTTACTGTCACATTTCCTCATTACATTGCACAGCCTACAAGGATCCTATTCTATGGCAGCCACAGTGCAACACCATGCCATGACGGTAGGGTTCACTGGACTTCTATCTCCATGCGCACCATGGCTTCTGCATGAGCAAGAGCCACCACTGATGGCTCCCTGGTTGTCCGTGCCACTATCGATAGGACAATTACCAGGATTCCATTCAGGCTTTCTCGACAACTGATTATGTGCTAGAGCCATGCTCACCTATATGCCTTCTGGGGACACCATCCATGGCCTTTTGGTCGCCGAATTGCAGCCTAAGGACAGCGCCCAGGCTCGTAGCTCTAACAAAACAGGGCTAAGTAGGCAGCACAAACTACAGGACTCAAAAAGGCACAAGACAAATGCAGCACTGAACATAAAATGGAAGGTTTATTCGAAACGTTAGTAAGTTTTAGAAAGACATGGCCTCATAAGTCATCAATGAGTGCAGGCCGCTGTGATGTCACAACATATAAACACTTGTCTTTTCACATAAACAGATATTCTTTATAAACAAAATAGAAATTCTTGCATTTAGATAGGGGCAATGTCAACATAGCCTTGTAGATTTTGAAAATGTGGTGTGTATAACAAAAATAAACACACTACAGTAAACAAGGCTACGATGCCGATATGATAACATGCTGCATAATGAAACCCTGAGTACAAAATAGATATCTCAGTAAATAATGTGAGACGCAGGATAACGTTTTCATTTGTGTAATGTGTGTATGATAACATGCTGTATAATGAAACCCCAAGTGCGAAATAGATATCACAGTAAATAATGTGAAATGTGGGATAACATTTTCATTTGTGTAATGTGTGTTCATTCAGACTTGCTAAAATATCCTCTAAATGTTTGCACCACCTGGGTCGTGGAAAATCCTGGGTGCACTACAAATCCCATATTAGTCGCTGCATCACCAGTCATTGTAGTTTATCGTGTGGCAGAGTTGCCACAAAACTTCTCAAAAAGCATTTCAGACACTGTCTTTTCATTTTGAGTAGTGTGTCATTCCAATTATTTGTACACTTATTTTGTACATAATATGTCTGTGCAGAGCTCTTTAAGCAGAACTTTCAGATCATTCAAAAAGCAAGCATTCGGTTTCACATCAGCCATACTCCCTAATGATCGTGACACTACAAGTTTTGCACATTCATTATTATTTGCAAGTTATGGCACTGTGTTACTAAGCAACCGTGGGAGGCAAAATGGAACGTTCACTTTCCAGATGTCCAAAAGACCATTCTCCTGATGCTGTATGTTGCACAAGGGGTCAAAAGCCCCAACAGCTGTCATCCTGTGGCTTTTTTCTTTTGCTATGCATTTACAGTGTAACCAATAGAACCAAATGAAATGAAAAAGAAAAAAGAACTTATGACGATGAAAATTACATTAGTGCTGATCGATTGAGAAACAATTTATTTTTATTAGCACGTACTCGGAACAACCAGAGGCAATGAGCAAGTTTATGAAAATGTACAATTACACTTTAAATTGAGGACAAATTTCCGTCATAAATGGAACACCAGAGTAATTGCTATTCAAATTAAATTTCAGAGGTATGGTACTACTGCAAAAATATTACGTGCTCATAAGTATTGTTTGGTAAGACAGAAGTAAGTGGTCTTTTTGAAATGTCGGCAAGCAGGGATGGTACTATAAAAGGCTGGTGGATGTGGTAGCTGTGGCCAAAGAAAATGGCTGAGCTAGCATAAGGAAGTAATGCTAGGTGAACCTGAATAGCTGTCAGTCATATGCGCTGTCTCCAGGCATTCAGCACAACTCTGTGCCTACTTTCGATGAGCAGAATCGGTGATAGTGTGGGAAGCACGTAGAACACCTCCTTGCATCTGTCATTTGCTGGCCTCAGCGCTTTGTTCAGCAAGTTTTCATGCTGCGAAGCAGCATTGCTTTTAGCCTTTTAATGTAGTTTATAAGCGCAGCTCGTCAAGTATTTACTTGCAATTAAGGCAAATGATGAGGCCAGCTTGTACAGCTCTTTTTAGCTATTAGAACTGGCCTGGAAACAAGTTCGAGTTTGTGCAGCTCTTTCAGGTGGTATGTTTATGTACTATGCCTGTTATACATAATATCCGATGCAGCAAAGAGACACTTGAATAAGGTAGTTAAGAACACATCCTTGTCATGCTGTCAGCCGACAGTTTTAAATTATGTGCCACAGGATGACTGTGCACTTCTGTGACATCTGTAGTAATTTGCAAAGTATGCCTTGTATGTAATGTTTGTTATATTTCATTTATGTAATGTTTGTTATGCATTGTAACCTGTACATTAGAAGAGATCAATCATGAAACCACCCATTTGAAGTTAATAAAAGGTAGAAACACTAAGCTGTGCATGTCCAAAGCACTCAAAAAGTCATGCATGCACTCTATGAGTATACTTATCAGGCACAGGTGATCATCTATAATGGCAAATCATAAATAAAGCAGGCACAAGAAGAAGAGAGGAGACAAGACACAAGAGGAGGTTTATCTCCTCTCCCCTTCTTGTGTCTCGTTTATTATGCGGTACCACTATGAACGCACACCAACTGGCACCGCGGGTGATTGCACTGATAGGAGCTGGTTGTCCTTATCACATGCTGGCTTCAGTTGCACAGAACATTGTGAAAGAAATAAACCAGTGTAAATGTAATGAATGATTGAGTAACAGTAACAATGTACAAAAGCAAGTTTCAGATGCACTGTAATACCCTGCCTATATAAACTCTCACGAACTGATGTGGATAGGCCAGTGTGTTAAATATTAACGTGGTGTTAACGTGGCCGGACTGGTGGATACTTAATGACAGGCTTCATGAGTATGACAATGTAACTAGTGCCGTCAGTGGTCGTCTTGGTGTTCACTGCAAGATTGTGGCTGTTGCCCCCATTTTTTAAAAGGACATGCTAGCAAGAAGCAACAGCCAATTGACGCGTGAAATTTTTGAGGCCCATGACACTGCATTGTTAAAAGATAAGTGTGTGTTAGTCTCTTGTACTCTCAGACAATGAAATTTTGCCTTTCTGTTAACACGCCATGAATTACCATTCTTGCCATTTGCACAAAGTATCATGTAATAATGACCTTTCCATTTATTCTTTTATGTTGTATATGGTTATTTCCGTATTTTTTTTATTTTGGTTTGTGTTTTGCTTATGACGTGGCAATGTTCCGCATGTATTTACGTATGTCTTTCGCCACAATTAAGTCATTTGCTAGTCAGCGCTGCCTGGCATGGTTCATGTTTTTCAACCATCCTTGTTTCACATTGTCTTGCTTAGTACACAAGGGCGTTTTTTACGAAAGTAAACATGCGTGTGAGTAGTCGAAGCAGTGCGTCGGCTCCTCATGGTTCCACCAATGGACAGGAGCAGTTAAATTGATTATCGTATCAAATATGTGTGGTTAAAAGCAGTCGAATACCCGGAAAGAGAAGCCATTTTGCCATGTAGGGGTGCAGGTCCAGCATCTAGTGGGCTACTTTGCTGAGCATAGTTGGCTATTTCAGCATGCTGCTCAAACACTGAAATGACAAACCAAAAAACAAGCCTCAACAGAAAAGCACACTCGTCCTATCCACCGTTCTTTGTTTTCTCGTATGTCATTTTTATGTCTGAGTAAGCTATGCCTGGCTATTTCAACCATCAAGAGGTGATGCCGCAAGCAGACATTTTTCATCCTGCATCCAACTGTCGGCACTTCAGGTAGCTGCAGCAAAGCACAAGCCACACACACTGTTCCCCTCAACGAATGACCCTTCTGTATTGCAAAAAAACCATTAACATGGAAAAAAATACAGTCTTTTTCTTGCCAGTTTCTCAAGTTTTTTGATGCAGCTGCAGAGTACAATTACGTGTGAGTGCTGAAGTGGTGGATTCTTAAACATGTTCATAATTGCAGGGGTTTTACATGCCAACGCACAATATGATTGAGGCACAGTGTAGTGGAGAGCTCTGAAAATTTTGACCGCCTGGAGTTCTTTAACATGCACTGAGAGCACACAGCACAGGGGCCTCGAGAATATTCACTTCTATTGAAAAGGCGACCACCATGCTAGGATTGAGCACACATTTTCCTTAAAATTAAGCCGAGCACCACAACCACACTACCACCGCCGCAGCCATTCATAAGCATTTCTACTGTATTGCTGTCGTGAGACAGTTTACTATTACGGTAATGAATGCGCCAGGCTGGCTGACAAAGACGGGACATCCCGTGCACTATGTTCTTATACCTAGCAGTACTTCTCTGCAAATAAGTCGTTTTATCACCTTGCACTACTACTAGTATAAGTTTTACATTTGTACTTCATTATTCTGTATGCCTTGCTGTACATTAAATGTGAAGTTTCAAATTGCTCTTTTTACTTATCGGTGTGCTGTTACTGCTGTGACTATTTTCTTTTTGTACGGTGCTGCGAACTAGTCAAGTGTTTCAATGAGAGCTTTTTGCCACAGTCCTTTCTGCATGACAGAATGAAAATAAACTTGATTTGATTATCGTCGTCTGCCCACTAGGCATCTCTGTTAAGGTAAAGCCACAGAAAACTGCCCTGTGGCCATAAAAATGAGCTTGCAGGCTAGTTGAAATGTGCACATTTTAACACAACCCAATAAAATTTTGAAAATTAGAAATGCTGAAAAAAATGTTTTTGCACATCTGGCAAAAACACTGATCTTGATGTTGCAGAGCAGGACTCCAAGCAACCATTCAGAGTGGAATTTGACCAAGGCAGTTTTAATGAGTTGAATGAGAAAGTGTCACTTCACATTGCTGCTCATAAAGGACAACTGATGTCAGTATACAGACTGCGTAGTAAGAGAGCATGCCGCGGGACAACAGGGACACATTCTTAACAAAAACATGTGAAGTGCAAATCACATGAAGTGCCTTAAGGAGAGGTAAAACGCTATGATTGGGGCGTCCATTTATATTTAGCCCCAACTTCACTTAGGTAAATGGCAGGGGACCTGTGTTTTTGTTGTTTTTTTTTCCACGCACACAATAGCTGATTTCGTCATCTTACTACCGCAACCGACACCTTAAATGTGAATTTCAATCACATGGCTCGCCGTAAGTTTGCTATTTCGTCAAATTGACATAATTGAAACGCTGATACGGTTCGCTGGGGAAATTTACAAATAGCCCGCGATGCGTTGGAGCAGCTGTCGTAACGGATAGGAATCGGCTGCCTACACGGGCCTTTTTCACCGCAATCGAGCCTTATGATAACGATCGAGAACGACGTCGCTGCCATGCGATCCAACCATTGAATCAATTTGGCTGAGTTCATTCAACTCCCGGCTGAAATGACAGCACTCAGGTGGGACCTATAAGTTCGATTCTGATGCGCGGATTTCGATTGATAGAGCATCCGGGTAGCACAAAGCTGCGATCGGATCGGTGGGCCGCGGTAGCAAAAACGGGACTAGATTCAGGAGCGTCCGACCGGTAAATGTCGACTTGAGGCTTGGTTTCTGCCCAAGTGCGACTGATTGAGAAGTTCAACGTCACAAAGACGCGATTGATTTCTGCTAAGTCCGCGTTCCTGACAGCGAAAGTAATGGTGACGGCGCTACGTGTTTTAAAATCATCGTCACGTTCAACGCGCGATGCCCAGCAGCAAATCCATAGCGTTAGCCGCTAGCTGCGCACTACAGCACGAAATACGCCAGGCAGGCTCGGTGCGTACCTCGGAGCGTCGTCTAGTTCATACGGCAATTCCGTTACACGCTCTGGCTTTCCTTAGAACGCAAAGGATCTCGCAACACATCGTTGGTGCACGCTCACGGGATGAAACAGCCCTTCACGTCGCAGCAAATGTTAAGGTTGTGGGCATTTGGGGGTGTCTGTGATTTAAGCAAGTATTTTGGTCTGATATACACTTCAGTGCAGCTCGTGACTTCATCCGGGAAAAGCGGCATGGGGCTTATGTCCGCCCGTCCTATCTTTGTACATGCTAGCAGACGCTCTTCAGACGGTCGACCCTCCTCCAGGCAGCCATCTTGGGTCGCCCAGTGCGCCCCCTATAGTCCGTGGGCATTAGGAATACGGAGAAGAGGGTTTCAAGCGATGTTAGTTTTGGAAGTATACTGCGAGCATTCAAATTCAAGAAAGTTATTTCTGGGTTGTATTTAGGCGGTAGGACCGCAATCTGCGTTTCTCTGGTTCTTCGTTTTTTTTTTTTGGAGCATGGCATGTCAGACGTATTTTCATCGAGGGTTACCTCATTACTCTGAGCGTCCCATCGGTAGGTGGAACCATTAATACGAAGTCTATTGAATGCAAGAGAGACTTTAGCTCCAGACTGTTTCAATGTTTTGGCGAAGTCCCACAGCCTTTTCCGAGTGTCACGCATACGTGGTGAAAAAAACCTCCCTGATGGAAGAGCCAGAACCTTTCAGCTTGTTATAATTTTTAGAACCTTCGTTTTATCACGGAAGTCAAGTACCTTCATAATGATGGGCGTACTTTCCCAGGTGCAGGCTTTCCCAGTTGGTGGATTCGTTGTATTGAAATTGGCTGGAGTTTCAGATTGTATTTAACAACTTTGTCGTTAATTATTTCTTAAGAGAGTGGTCGTTTTCACCCTTTTCTTCTGGTACGCGTAAATGATTAAGTTGGATCGCCTTGTTCTGTTTTCTAGATCGTCTATCTTTAGTTCTAGTGAACATACTGCTTTTTGTAACTGTGCGACTTGGTCAGCAAACGTCGAAACCACACTGTCTAGGCATGTCAATTTTTCTAGCTTTTCATCGATGGAGTTCAGCCGCTTTTCTTTAATGTCTTTAAGGTCATCAGCAATTCGCTGTATCTGTTTTGCTAGCTGGGACATATCAGGACCAGGGTTAGTCTCAACGTCCCCCGACAGGAGCAATAATTTCTTCAAATTCAGTGACAAGTCGCATAGAGCCGGGCATAGCAGCCTAGGGCATGGCAGCACAACCAAGCAAAGATTATTCGAGTGGAAGGAAATGCCAAAACGTTTCCTCACCTGCACAATGAAAAGGAATGGATTATTCCGCATGCCTGCAGTGCCACCGTGCCTTATGACGAGCTTGAGCCGATTCTCTGGTTTTGTAGTGATCCGGTATGCCTGGAGCGCCAACGTTGCGTCGACAAATCTGGCGTCTTCACGCAAGGCATTAGAAGCGCCGTGCTCCGGTCGCCAGTTGACTCCGCCAAGGATCGGCTGCGCAGTCGGGCCGTTGGTCAGAAGCGTGATGGTCGTTTCCGCAGTTCTTCAGAAGAATGTTCCTTCGCAGGAAAAACGAAGCTAGTCCTCGCCGGAATACTTCCGCCATCACTACAGCCTTCGAGGTAGTCCATGACCCTCTAGGGCCCTGGGTCAGCTCGTTGTCATTCCACGACGTCATCGGTATTTATCGGTCCCATGAAATAGTCATCATCCTGGTCACCCGGTGGCAGCGGATCGATGGCGGGACGAGACAAGCAGTCGGCGTCGAAGTGCTTTCGTCCGCTCTTGCAGACGACGGTGATGTCAAATTCTTGCAGTCAAGGACTCGTGCGAGGCGTCTTGACGGATCTTTCAAGTTAGCTAGCCAATAAATGACGTAGTGGTCAATCACGACGTTGAAAGGCCTGCCGTACAGGTAGGAGCGGAACTTTGATGCAGCCAAGATGATGGCAAGGCATTCCTTTTCTGTGGTGGATTAATTCGCTTCCGCCTTCGACAGTAACGGGGTGTTACTGATAGCCCATTCAAGTCCGTCGGTCCTCTGTACAAGCACGGCGCCCAGCCCTGGGCTGCTTGCATTGGTGTGGATTTCAGTATCAGCTTCTTCGTCGAAGTGCACGAGTATTAGCGGCGTTTGCAGGCATCGTTTTGTTCTTGAAATGCCTCGACTTGCGGCGTTTCCCATTTGAAGTCTACGTCGGCCTTCGCGACGGATGTCAGTCGCTCAGTGCTCCGCGAAAAATTCTTGACGAAGCGCCTGTAATAAACGGAGACCCTAAGGAATTTGCGTATTGCCTTGTCACTAGGCGAAGGAAAGTCGACCACTGCAGCTGTTTTGTACCGATCAGGGCGCACTCCAGACTTGCCAGTGACGGGGCCCATGAACAGGAGAGAGAGAGAGAGAGAGAATATTTTATTGATGAATCCGGAGATGTTAGCCTGGTAAGGGCCTGGCTTGCTGATCCAGGTTTTTAGCGATGATTATGATATTTTCAATGACCACGTGTAACACAACACGTACATACAATCACACTTACTCACACACTCATATATATTTATATACAATAACGCGCTTTACAGCATTTCGTTGAGGCATGTTGTCCGTAGAAACGCTATCAACGCCTTAGTGCTGCGTGGTGCACAGGCGCTGTCTTGCCACGGGCCTAGGAGATGCTGAAGCTCCAAGGTCGAACCGTGTTGCAAACGAAGCGCTGCCTTCAGAGTCTTACTCTCCGACTCGTACCGCTGGCAGTTGCACAGGACGCGTTCAAGGTCCTCTCGTGTGTTCCTCGTATAAGAAGCGGCACTTTGGTAGCTTCAAGGTAAGTCCGGAGGCCTTGTTTTCCTGAAGAACTGCTTGAAAGGTGCCGGAGGTGTTCGTAGAAGGTGAAAGCAAAGAGGATGACGTCGTTCAAGTAGAAAAGGCAAGTCTCCCACTTCAAACCTGCCAGTACTGTGTCCATAACCTGTTGGAACTTCGCAGGGGCCGAGCAAGGAGCTTAAAGTTGTACAGCCCGTCAGGTGTTATGAAGGCTCTCTTATTTTGGTCTCTCTCGTCTACTTCGGTTTCCCACTAGCCCCTTTTGAGGTGCATCGACGAAAAATACTTTGCGTTGTAGAGTCCATTCAAGGCGTCGTCTATCCGTGGGAGGTGATACACGTGATTTTGTTCAAGCGACTATAATCGACGCTCTAACAGAGGGTTCCATCATTCTTCACTAACACTACGGGTGGTGCCCACGGACTTGGTTTTGGAGAAAAACCAGCCAAAACGGACGCACACAAAAAAGTTTGACAAGACAGGATAGAGGTCCGAGAACAAGGCAGGATCCAGCCTCTATGCTGTCTTCTTCCATTTTCCTGTGTGTGCCCGTTTTGGCAGCTTCTTTTTCCAAATTGCAATGAACCAACTATGCCAACAGCGCGTCTGGCTAGATGACGTCGTCGCGCAGCGTTTCGTCGACTTTTCGCTAGATGGCCTCGCGTTTCCTTGCCGAAACTCGGTAGGGGCTGTCACAGTGAGGATGGGCATATTCGTCTGTTAAGATGCTGTGTTTGGCGAGAGGGGTCTGACGAAGCCTCGATGAGAGAAGCATTCCTTATATTGCTTGATTAGGGCATTTAGCTGCTCTTGTTGCCAGTAAGGACCTTGATTGACGTCGAAAGCGGGTACAGACACTCCTGTGGTCGTTGCGCGTGCCCGAGAATCTGTGAGGGCGAAGGGACTGCTTTCTTCCGCAGAGTCATCTAGGTGCGCGACCGTCGTACCTTTATTCAGGTGCCTGTATTCGTTGCTGAGTTTTGTCATCATTACCTTGGCTTCGCCATTATGCATCTTGGCTATGCCTCTTGCCACGCACATCTACTAAGGCGGTGACGCTGTTGCCATCAGAAGATGTCAGGCGAACTGTTTAATGGGCGAACCTGTGCCTAGCACACCAAAGCTAGTCACACTGCACAGCAATAGCGCCGTTAAGAGTCGTCGGAGGCTTACAAGCAGCGAAATGCGCCGGCTCTTATACATACACATGTCATAGCGCGTTCTCGCACTATCTCTGAAATTCTAGAAGACACTCAAATATGCGCATCAGGCATGCAAAGTTTCAAGAGCGGTAAACACGGTTTCTGAAGCGACATGCAATACAAATGCGGCCTGCGTTTCGCGTAATCGAAAGTGATAACAGCACTCCCTGCAAACAATCAAAGCAAGGTGCATTGTCACAGGAGAATGATAACGGTGTTCCAGCTAAACAAACCAAAACAAGCGTACGTGTCAACAGCATAACACCGGTTGCGACGGTTGATCTTTGCTTGAGCATACCAGTGTTGGTTACGGCGATCGATGTAGAGACGGAATAGTTCAATTTCTGTGAGTTTCAATTTTCTGACATGCGCTGTCCTCCTATAATCTTCCACCATGCTTGTCGATCCTTCTGGCTAATCTTAACTGTTGCACCTGGATATTTCACAAAGCTGCCGCAAAACAGCCTGCAGAAGTATATATCAATCGTCCCTAGAGATGCATTTTTGTGCTGTGTTTATAAGATAAAGCACGCGAGCAGAATGTTATGTGCTGCTCACAGCATGTACGCTATTTACCGGCATTGAAACGCGTTTACGTGAGAATATGAAGCCCAACATCTGATTCTTGTATCGAATCTCTTAAGTGAACTTCGGTCATGCGTATCTCGATCAGGTCTCCCTTATCAGATACAGTGGGCTTCCAAAAAGGCCCGGCCGATGTCAACAATGAAAGGCTGCGACATAGCCAACGTTGCCTCAAGGACGGCAGAAATGGCTCAATGTTTCCTGTGAAACAATCTTTCTAAGCAAACATGGCACCGAATTCGCCATTCTTCAGATGATGCTGAAAAACGGCAAAATCGGCGGCACATTTCCTGGAGAAAGTTGTCGGCTCAGCTGATGTTGGGTATAAGGCGGCATGATCGGACCAATGTTGCCAATAAAAGGCGACAGCTCAGCACATACTGCCTATAGAACGGCAAAATTGGCACCATATAGGCCGTTGAAAGCCAATGGCTCAGCCTATGTCAGCAGTAGCGCGGCATACGCGGCCCTATGTTGCCGATTACAGTCGATGGCCTGTGGATATCCGCGGGGCAGTGGGCAGTTACAGTGGCCCGACATTAGCAGTCATTTACGGCGGCTTAGCCGATATTGGCTTGCTGGCGGCAACCTTAGGCCGTGGATGGGCCACGCGTTGCGCCGTAAAACAAATATCGGCCCTGTGCTAAGTGCTGCCTGGGCAGTAACAAGTCGAGATCCTGCCACATATTTCCTGGCATAACGTTCCGCAGGCGTACGCAGGCATTCACACAAAACACAATCTTGCCCAGCGCATCCACTAGCAAGTGTACGCAGACACGCACAAGGAGGCGAGCGAATGGCGGGAAGCATTTCGAGGATGCCGATAACGAAAATGGCGAATGGAGCGTCGGAGGCTGGCTTGTTTACCGAAGCGTTGGAAACTTGCCTGCGTGGCTGAGTGGCTGGCCAGAGGCTCGGGCGTCGACTGCGAGATATGAGGGCTAGGCGTGAACGCTGAGCTTTAGCGAGGCATGGCGAGTAGGAGCAAAACAGAACGTTTATTGGAATATCAAGGAATGCGACCGCCCGCAGCGACGGCAGGAGCGAAGAGAGCGAGAGCTTGCCCCGGCCCTGGACTGTGCCCTTGGGCCTGGATTTGTGCTGTCGTGGCGGAACCGGAGGTGGCGCTCTTTGTTAGCTAGACAGCTATGCTGTGGCACATACGGGCGCTCACATTACACAGAACGTTTTCTGATAATTTACAGCGTGCGGACGTAGGTGAAATAGGCCTACAGTTAGTTACATCGGTCTTTGACCAGTATTATCAATTGAAACAGTATATGCGACTTTCGAGTCGTCTGAGAGGCCACCGGACGACAAATACTTTGTGTATATTACGTACAGACAAAGGGAAATCGGTGCAGAACGCTACTTTAAAGATGTACGTGAAATACCATCTGGTCCAACTGCCATGTTATCGTTAATTTGGTTACCAATGCCGTGATTCCACTGACACCTAACCCTACTGGTTGCATAATCATTACGGAGCTTGCGCGTTGCGAAGGACTGCAGCTACGTTTCGGCAATTATATGGAACAAAAATAGTTATTTAAACAAGTTGCTCTCGCGAGATCTTGTGATAATTCCTTATTATTACAGACAAGTTTGGTAATTCCTGCTCTATCTGCTCCAAAACGTCTTGTGTATTGCAAGAACGCCTTTGAATTTGCTTTTATTTTGTTAAGTTTTACAAAGTTGCGCTGCTCATCATCCCCTGTACTGAGTTTGTATTCGCGAGTTACATCACTCATGCTTTCAAAGTCACTATAGCTATTAGTTCTCTTGTATTTCATGTATAAGTGCCATGGTTTGTTTTACAAACCATGGATAGTCATCCAGGGTTTGTTTCGCTTTTTCAGTCTACCCACATTAGATGCTATGAATGTAGGTGTCAGTAAGCTCCTTAATCTTTTCTTTAAACTTATCATATAATTCTTTAATGTCACAATCATCTGAGAGGCATTCAAAAAGCGGCCGGAGAAGCTTTCTTGATATGCTTGCATAATCACCTCTATCATACATGTACACTGTTCTCGTCACATGTTTCGTTTTCTACTTTTCGTTCGAACACTTGCGACGATAGCATGGTGGTCACTCTTGTTCCCGACGTTTCCGAAACTCAGTACCATTTTGGGAGCTGTAGAAAACAAGGTCAAATATATTAGTGCTCTACGTGTTGGATTAGTGACACATTGTGTTGACCCAGAAGAATCAGCAATACATTTCGTTTTCAAGTTTAAGATTCCACCCGCTGTCATCTGGTGAGTTCCGTAACGCCAGGATAAGCAGGCCAAATTAAAATCTCCTGCCAGAATGAATGTTAGACAAGAAGCTTCATATGCAATCTAATGTAAAACCTTCAACGTCGTTGCAGACGAATTGGGAGGCCGCAGAATGCGCCTTCTATGAATGACGAATTGTCTTGCAAATTTCGCACCACACGGATCATCTGTCTTCATGACCTATATCTTGCTATCAGTGATTGCAATTTCGCACAGAAACTGAACTCCTATAAATTGGTACTAACCGGTGACCTTAATGGACCCGCTATAGATTAGCATTCGTTGACATCAACTGGCCGTGATAAAATAATTTGTGATTCGCTAATTGACATGACTGTAGCTTTTGATCTATCATAGTTGGTTGACGATGCCACGCATGAATGATTTTGTCTTAGATCTTGTTTTTGTCAATGATGAATTGGTGAAGAGGAGATATCAGTGCAGTGTTGTTGATGGAATTTCGGACCATAAGGGCGTTGTTGTCCATTTAAATGTTGCTTGTGTCACAGTACGACCTGCGTTTAAAATTGTGCTGAATTTTGCGCGTGGTGATGATACTTCTATCTTAGCTAAACTCGCAAGTGATTGGTGTACTGCTGATACGTTGACTAACCAATTTTATAGTATAGTTAAGGAGTGCGTAGCACATTTTGTTCCTGTGAAAATTATAAAACGCCATGCTACACACCCATGGCATACCAGGCCTATCATACAGCTCAAACGTCGCATTAAACGCCTGCTGAAACGGCGAATACACACTACAATGACACAGGGTCCACAATCAACTTACGGAAATCTGAACTAAATGTTAAAATGAGTGAAGCTAGAAAGTTATTTTAATACCACTTTGAGTACTTTAGTGAGAAATAATCCGCTTAAATTTTGGAGAACGATGACTCCTACTGCTTCCTGCCCGTCGTCTTCTGCGATAAATAATATGTGCTGTTACGACCCTGCGACAATCTCGGAGGCCTTTAATTGCTCTTTCAAATCTGTATTTGGGATGACAATGGTACTACCCCTGGCATTAACAATCACCAAGAAATGGCTCTGTTTCCAGGAATTGTAATAAGTTGAACAGGCATTTATTACCTTCTCTTGAACATCGACACTACTAAAGGCGCAGGACCGAATGGCATTCGAAACATGTTTTTGAAGCGGTATGCAGAATGGAGCGCTCATTGTGTAACCACAATTTTTCGCAAATCGTTAGAAACAAGTGCTGTGCCGACCATTTGGAAAATCGCCCATGTAATTCCTGTGTTTAAGTTGGGGAATAACCAACTTATTTCCAACTACAGGCCTATTTCAGTAAAGTGTACGTATTGCAAACTCCAAGAGCACATAATTCATAAGTATAGTAGTAAGTACCTCAATGACAATAACACACTGTTGCGGAATCAACATGGTTTCCGCTCTGCCTTTTCTACAAGTACTCAACTAATTGAATTCACTCATGACATTGCCACAGCTTTGAATAATCTAGGGCAGGTTGATGCTATATTCACTGATCATAGCAAAGAATTTGATATGGTGTGCCACACAAAGCTTCTTATTAGGTTCAGTACAGCTATTAGTGATGACAAAATACTTGGCTGGACAGCTGATTGGTTATGCTTAAGGTCTCAGTTTGTTACTTTCAATCATGCACAATCATCGTCGGCTATGGTTACCTCCGGGGTACAGCAGGGCTCAGCCCTTGGGCCCTTGCTGTTCATTATTTAGATGGATTACGAAAAGGCCTATCCACGGTTACTCAGCTCATTGAACTCGTTCATGATCTCTCCTCCGTAATAAACTCCCAAGGTCAGATTGACATAATATTTTTAGATTTTGCGAAAGCGTTCGACAAGGTATCTCATGCGAAACTGCTGTTAAAAATAAAAGCTGTTTTTAAAAATCCAAGCATAACTCAATGGTTTTCCTCCTATTTCTCCAATCGGAAGGAGTATGTTCAGGTCAATATGGAAAAATTACGCAGGCTAACGTTATTTCTGGAGTTCCCCAAGGTAGCGTTTTGGGCCCACTATTGTTTTTGATTTTTATCAATGATTTGCCTAAAGATATCACGGTCCCCATTAGGTTTTTGCAGGTGATTGCGTATTGTATAGTACAGTTAAATCTACTTCTTATCAATCGGAACAGAATTTAGACCTCTAGAAAGTAAATAATTGGTGCAATATTTGGCGCATGGATATCAACACCTCGAAATCGGTTGCGATCACCGTTTCTAGGGAAAAACGCCTCTTAGAATGGACCTACTCCACCAGCGACCAAGATCTTCCCAGGGCCAAACAACACAAATACCGTGGTTTATTGATAACTTCAGATCTACGATGGAATCTGCATATCGACTCCGTTTGCGCTGAGGCCAACAAAGCATTGTGGAGGCTTCGGAGAAACTTGTATAGTGGCAGCCCAGAAATCAAATGGTTGGCTTACAAGGCACTCGTACGGCCAATTATACGCAAAGGTAGTGTGGGATCCCTATACAAAAGCTAATTGCACTAAGCTTGACATAATACAAAGACTGGCTCCGCGTTCCATATTTGACAAGTACTAGCATCTCCACTCCCCTACAGAGCTTTGTCAACAAGCCCACGTTCAACCACTAGAAAAAAGGACTGAGTATGAAAGGTTCAAATTACTCTTTCTAATAATTAAAGAACAAGTAAAAATTGAGAAATCAAAACACATAGAAATAAAAACAGGGGAAAAATCAAGACACCGCCACAACATGTACATTCCGCCCCCCAGATCCCACAACAATTGCTTTAAAGGGACCCTGAAACGGTTTTGACGATTTTGTGCAAACATGGTGATCCGGTAGAGCGGGTCACTAGGACCATTACAGGACAGATTTTAGCGCTGTGCGTAAAGTGTGTAATTTACAATAAGGTTTTGAACACGCGTATCGCAAAAGGTCGCAGCGGCTCGCCAAAAAGCGTTTTCAAACGCCCCCGCCATCGAGCGATCGAATGGGAGGTCGCTGATTGGCCCCGACCCAAGTGACGTGCGCGTAATTTTCAAAACCTAGCTGCGAACAACGTGCTTCTACAACGTACTCCTTCGTTTCAGCCAACGGTATCATCGCGGCATCCGGCGGCGTCACACGAGTCGCCGGCGCTCTATTACAGAGGGCTAGCACTGCCGAGGCGGGCGACCTCAGTGAGGATATCGGGGCGCTATGTCACTACGGGAGGCTCGGCAGAGCGGCTGACGCGGGAGGCGCTGTCGTCGCTAGCGCGCACTCCGCAGCAGATCGAGTTGAGGAGGAACAGCAGTGGTAAGGAGGAAGGCGACAGAAATAAGCCCATAGCTGCCTTAGCGCATTGTGCTTCGCTTTATTTATGGTGTGAATGATTTCGCAATTGTGTTGCCTAATCAGTAACGCAATGTCAAAAAAACGTTTCAGGGACCCTTTAAGTACAGTTTCTTCCCGCGGGCGATCAGCGAGTGGAATAGGCTGCCAAACTCCATTGTGTCATCCGAATGTCCACCTTCCTTTGTCAAAAACCTGAAAAACGCGTTGTTTCAAGATATATAGTTCATTTTATGCTTGTTTATGCTTGTATATATATGGTTGACTTTATGCTTGTGCTTCTGATTAGTATTTTGTGGCTAACCGTTGCCAATCCCTGTTACATGTTTAATATAGATGATTGTATAGGAGTTCTTATTTCTCAATATGTATGTTTGTATTTTTTATTCTTCCACCCCTGTTATAGCCCAATCAGCCTGAGAGTATAATAAAATGAAAATGAAACGAAATAATTATATCACACAGGTCACTAAGGATACACCAGTGGAAATGCGATTATACCCTGATGACTCCGTTGTTTTTACCAGCGTAACGAGCAAATGTGATCAAGAGGTCCTTAGCAATGTATTTTCGTGCTTTTGTGCTTGGAGCCCCACGTGGCAAATGAGTATTAACGACCAAAAGACTCTACAAATGACCTTTACTAATAAAAATCAGCTGCTAGGTTTTTGTTATACTTACAATGGACACTACCTTAGTTCTCTCACTGCCTTTAAATATCTTGGAATCACATTCACCCAAACCCTAAAGTGGCATCTTCACATTTAGATCATCTGCGCCGGGGCACTCAGGAAACTGGAACACTTAAAGCGAACCCTCAAGCACCCTACCCGGGACTGCAAATGGAGCGTTATAAATTCCTCGTCAGGCCATTACTAGAGTGTGGTCGGTTGTATGGTCGCCTTTCACTGCACTTGACATAAATAAGCTCGAGGCTATACAAAAGAAAGCAATACCATTCATTCGTCACCGATATGACCGCAATTTTTCTCCTTCTGATGCATGTGCTATATCGTTAGAACCGCTGTCTCGTCGACACAAACCAGAGCGTATCAATTTGCTGCACAAGATTGTACACGGTCAAAGTTGCATTCAAGTGCCCATTTCATTCAGTCATTCCGTTGGGCGTGCCACGCACCGATCCCGCCCACTTAATATTGTTCCGGTTCAGCCATTTGTAAACTGTTTCAAGTATTCTTTTTTCCCAAGCATTGTCGACATTTGGAAAGGCCTAGATGGTTCCTTGCGGGAAAAACAAAGTGATCAGTTTGTAGAACTGCTGAACCACATTTTGCGATACTTGTAAAATGCGTTGTATGTTGTTTCATATACTAATCAATGTACCCACTTCTGCTACGTCTCGTCTTCGAGGCAGGAGTATTTGTAAATAAATAAAGTACAGCTGAATTTAAAGAGCGACGAACCAAAAGAAAGACGCCTCCACCCGTGCGCGATCTATCTTTTCGATAAGCAGCAAAGCCTTCCGGAAACACTTCACTATCCCCATCAGAAGCATTCAATTCAATTCAATTTTATTTCATCTCAGTGATCCAGCCATGATCCAGCTAATAGTACGTTGCCGAGAGGAACGAGGCCTCTTGCCTTCTCTATAAAACAAACACCAATAACTAATCACTACACATTGAATGAGAAACAAGTCGAAAATGTATCCAATTTTAAGCATTTTGGAGTTCTCTTTAGGAGTGACTTATTAAGGAACCTACACATTGACACTGCCACTAGCAACGCTTGTAAGACACTCGGATTCATCAGACGTAACTTACATTTCGCCAATTCTGATACTGAACTTTTAGCTTACAATACACTAGTCCGCTCTAAGCTTGACTATGCTTCCCAAATATGGAACCCTCACCAGGCTTACCTCATAAATAAAATAGAGTCTCTTCAAAACAAAAGTGCCCGGTTCATAACAAAGATATTCTCTCCCACTTCTAGCATAAAGGAAATTAAAAAGTCTCTAAAGTTGCCGTCTCTCCAGTCACGCGGACTGTTCCCCCTTCTGTCTCTCCTTCACAATATCTACCATGACTATTCCCAACTGTCTGCCCTTATTAAACCCGCTCATCGAATATACGCTCGTCTGGACCACGAATTCAAATTAGAACCCCTATTTGCCCGAACAAACCTGTTTTTACATTCACCATTACTTCTTGCTGTTAATCATGGGAATCAACTTCCTAGCGATATTGTCTGTATAAAAAACCACGAAGAATTTACTCACAAATTAAAGCTTCATCTTGGTGTTTGAATTACCTGGTATAACCGACCCAGACGTACATGTGCTTATATAGTAATTTATTTTAGCATTGCTGTATAACTCGCTTACTTGACTATTGTATAGCACTGTTTAGCATAGAATTGATCAGCCTCGTTTGTTCTTGTGTTACGCCTTCCTTTTTCGTGTAGTTTTGCCTTTATAATTACTTTTCTGTGATTTTATACATTATTTATACGTTGTTATTTAGTTTTTCATACCTTGTATTACTTTAGTGTTCGTGTTGGTTTTTATGTATGTATACTACTACCCCCCTATGTAATGCCCTCGGGCCTTTAGGGTACATGAATAAATAAATAAATAAATAAATAAAAGGTGGCATGCGAACGAGTGCTTTAGATGAGATCTAGGAAAACATGCAATATGGAACATTCAGGCAAGAAATCGCAAAGTTCCACAGCGCTATCTCCACCCGCGATAATAAAGCATGTGATAATCCATCATGTGGGTACATGCTGAGGTGTTGTCGAGGGATCGATAGATTGCGGTTGACGGCGAGAGCCTGGCATGGGCCGACATGAGAGGACTGCAGATGCGTAACCCTCTATGGCAGTCAGCAAAACGCCGAGGCAGGTTCTAGTGCAGCGGATCGGGACCAGCTGAAGCGGCTCAGGCGAGTGAATCGACTGCGCAGACTCTGTGAATCGACTGTGAATCGACTGCGCACTAGGATGATAAGAGCTCTGGCAGCCTAGCTGCAACTGTCTGTCCCGACAGTCCACGTGTTAACCTTCTCCAGAGGCACGAGCTTGTGAGCTTGTCGTGCTCGATTCTCCTCCTTTTTCATTTTCTGCTTGTTCACTTGTTGCTGGGCCTATGTTATGTTTTGTCGTTCACCTTCATTCGTTTTCCTTCACCAAATGATTTCCTGTCGTTTCGTCCACGCCTTCATTTCGCCAACACACCGCCGAGCGGCTAGCACCACGAATACGTACCACGCTAAGCAAAGGAACAACCGGCGTAGCTTTTCACCCTTCTATGTGGCATAGTGATTCGGGGCATAATCTACCGATATCAGGCTACACCGATATCAGGCTCTACCGATATCAGGCTACACTACCAAAATACGCGAGCTTTCCCATGCACTAAAATCTTCTATTAAAAATACAATACATGGGAATATGAATGTCACCAAACTGTCATCAAAATATGTCCTAAGGTTAGGCATTACCATAATTACAAGCCACACTAAACCAGCAATTCACCACTGGCTGAAACTATCAAGAAGGTGACAGACTTCAATGATTACTTATCTCTGCATTTACACAAGACAACGGGAAAAAACAGAACTAACGTCGCTTCGAAAAACACGGCTGAACGCTTTATTCTGAAGTGAATCGGTCGTCTTTTCCATCTTACTTGATGTAGACCCTAAAAACTCTTGTGGGCCTGACAACATACCGAATGAATTTTTGAAGCACTGCGTAAATGGATTTGAAGTGCAGTATTTACTTATTATTTGTGAAAATAATTGTAAACCGGCTAAACCACAGAGGAATGGAAAACTGCTAAAGTAATCCTTATTGATAAATGGGGTTACACCACAAACGCCTCAACTTATCGACCTATTTTACTACTTGTACGACCGGAATAATCCTTGAGGATTTAATACTCAACACATTGCATCGTCTGTGGAAAAAAAGATAACACCAAGATGGTTTCAGAAAAGGACTGTCGACATCTACTGAAATGGTTCAGAAAATACACGACATAGCACTTGTAATGAAGAAACGGGACTAAACGGACATAATATTACTAGATCTATAAGGAGCGTATAATCGAGTTTCTCACCCCAAGCTCCTCCAAAAACATATCCACTGCCTGGGTGACAACAATGATTGACTGCTACCTTTATGGACGATCCAAATATGTGCATTACAAAGACAACTCTTCAGACTTCGGCGATATGCTATTTGGCGTCCGACAAGGCGCCATTCTAGTTGCATTGCTTTTCTTGCTTTTATTATCAACATTAACGCTACCATAAGAATGCTTGCACAATACTGCATTATGTACAAGGAAATATCCAGTCGTAAAGATCACATTACCCTGAACAGGGAGCTTGAAGAGATGAGACAGTGATGTCGAATGTGGAAGATGGAGATCAACGCAGAAAAGAGCGCTTTGCACGAATCTAGCAAATAAAACAGCACCCATGCAATTCCCATATTATTTAGATTGTCAAATGTTAAAGAAAATGAACGAATATAACTATTTGTCATAATCTCATCAGATCTGAAATAAGACAAACACGGCACTCACACTTCTGTACTCGCTAAAAGGATGGCTTAGATCCGCATGAGCCGATACCAAACGCCTTACATTACATTCGTTCGCTCTGCAGTAGAATATAGAACAGTACGTCGGTTCCCTTCCGCAAGCGGGGCATGGAAACATTGGAGAACGCACAAAGGAAGGCGATCAGACTCCTTTTTAATAAGTATTGCCGCAATGACTATCTTGCCAAACTATTCTCAAACTATTGCCCTGTTACACTGTACTGTGACGAAATAAAGCAATCAATCAATCAATCAATCAATCAAGCTGACCTTTCTGCTCTTCATAATCGAGCCACAATGCTTCGCCTCAAGTTTCTTTTCGTACTTCTAAATCACAACAAAAATTATTGCTAGCAAGTACATGTCCCAGTTGGATATAGGTAGTACCAGAACGAAGAACCAAATACACATTTCCAATGACATATTCGGATAAACTTTTTTTCTGCAAGTATTCGGTAAACGGAACTGCTTACCGGATCAGACGGTAAACTCAACATCGCTCGAGATTTTATCGCCAACTTCCTTGTAGATTCCTTGTGGATGTGAGCAGAATTTAGGCATGCTCGGCAGGCAACTTATCTTTCTCTTTTACTGCTTAGCTGGGTGTTCTCGTCATACTCAATATAAAACTTATGTATATTGTGAGCAAAATATTCACCGTTGATCATCTTCACCTGTAAATAATCATCATCACTGGCAGCATCTTCGTGCAGCACGTTGCTCCGCCGAACAAAGGCTTCGCGACAACAGCTGTGCTCCTGCCTTACAAAGTGGTGGAAGGTGCTGTCCTCTACGAGTTTCCCTGGAGCTTCGTTCGGGTCGCCGTTTGCTCCGGCTCTCGACTGCCATGAGCCACGAACAACAGCCTGGCCCCTCCAGCATCAATGCTGCCGCGCACCTGGCCGCCCCAGCTATCCCTCCATGGACAGTCACGGCCCGGCAGCGTGAGCCAAGCATATTCTCTGGTCTTCCTCGTGACGACGTAGAAGAGTGGCTGGAGGATTACGAAAGAGTGACTCCGTACAACCACTGGGAAGACCCTCAAAAACGCCGGCACGTCGGCTTCTATCTGTCCGGCGTCGCGAAAACCTGGTTCTTTAACCACCAGAGCAGTTTCGCCGATCGGTCTGCTTTCCACCAACAAATTCGGCGCATTTTCGGTGTGCCCAACATCCATTCCGAAGTATCGAAGCGCAAGCTCGATGGGCGCGTGCAACATCCAGGGGAGACGTACAATTCGTACATCGAAGACTTACTTGCCCTTTGCCGCCGCGTGGACTCGGCTATGAAAGAAGCAGATCGTGTCCGACATATCCTCAAAGGCATAGGACACGTTGCATTTAACGCCTTGGCGATCAAGAATCCTAGCACCGTGGACGATATTGTCGCACCTTGTCAGCACCTAGCCGAACTTCAAGCCATTTGGTTGCAGCCAGACGCCTGTGACACCCGTGCGTCTACGGACTGCGATTTGCGAACGCTGATTCGCGCTTTGGCCCGGAAGAACTGCAAGCGGCCGGGCTCTCTTGTTCGCCCGTACTTAAACAACCCTCCTCGTCTACTGGTCTGCGCGACATCATCAAAGAGGAACTGTCCGCTATGGAGTGTCCTGTGGCCTCTGACCCACCGACGCCGCCAAACCCGCCCGCCACTTATGCACAAATGAAGGCCATGCAGCCCACTTTTGTACAGTCCGCGCCACAGGTTCCTGTGCAGGGCAACATAGCCTGGCCTGGCCACATGCGCTAGCAAAATGCGTCGCTTCTTGCTCGCTCTGTCAGCGCTGCGAACGAGCTACTTTACCACCGGCTAGCCTGCTACAACCTCTTCCTTGCCCCGACACTCCAATTGCCGTAAGAGACATTGACTTTACGGACCGCTGACAACATCAGGTGGCCGCAAGAGATGGATTGCCGCTGCTGTAGACCACTTGACACAGTACGCCGAAACCGCAGCGCTGCGTTCTGGATCTGCGGAAGAGACAGCTAATTTCTTCTTGGAAGCAATTCTTTTTCGGCATTGAGCACCGCGCGTGCGGTTGAGTGACCGCGGCAAGGCTTTCCTGTCGAAAGTGCTCGAGGACGTCCTCCTCACATGTAACACCATCCATAAGATGACTTCCGGCTATCATTCTCAGACTAACGGCCTCACAGAGCGCTTTCACCGTACCCTCTTCGATATGATATCTATTTATATCAATGCTGACCACACCAACA